>JBBPCS010000001.1:6565748-6594607 GCA_037974645.1 Hollardia meadi
TGTGTGTGTGTGTGTGTGTGTGTGTGTGTGTGTGTGTGTGTGTGTGTGTGTGTGTGTGTGTGTGTGTGTGTGGCTTGGCAGACATCAGATGAAGGGATGTCATGCCCCTCAGACTCTCTCACACACATCCACATCCAACAGCAGCGAGCATGAATGGTCATTCAGCTCCAGCCAGCCCTATGAAAACAAGTCAAAGGGAGGAAGAGGAGGAGGAAAAAGGGGGAGGATGAGGGATGGAGTCTCAGTCCAAAAGAAACACGGTGGGCTCGTCTGTCCTCCCTGTCCTGATGAGCACCCCAGGCAAATATTCTGTGAATGAGAGCATATTTTGGGGGGCTACACTTCCCATTTTACCCTGCAAAGGAGGAGGAGGAGTTGCAGAGGAGGTGACTCACCCATGATGTCATACAAGATGAAAATTTCAAATAAGTCTCGGTGTTTAATAAAGGACATGAATTTTGGCATGCCTCTTGGTCTGGTACTTCTATTACTCCTCAGCAACACTGGTTCTCAATCATTTCAGCTTCAGTGATCATCAAAATAAAGTAGAGCCTTTTTAAGTGGCCCCTGTCAACATTAGCTTGTTTGTGTGGTCAAAGAAAAAACCTCCAGAAAGCCTCTTCAAAATGTACAAAACATTTATGGTGAGGCATAAATGGATGATGGTTAACAGAATACTTCAACACTTTAAGAAACACGCTTGGTTCTGGCTCATGTCTAAATGCTAAATATGAAGCTACAGCCAGCAACTAGCTAGCTATAGCTAACATAAAGACTGGAATCAGGGGGAAACAGCTAGCCTAGCTTTGTCCGAGGGTGAAAAATTCACCTACCAGCACCTCGAAGGCTCACTAATTAACACGTTATATACTGTTTAGTCTCTGCAACCTCAACACTGCAATGATGGCAAGGCTCCCAGAAGTCACTGCACCTTGCTAAGAAAAAGTGGCATGTAACTTCCCTTTAATCTGTAAGAAACATTTTTACAGATTTCATGGTTCATTAGTGAGCTTTAGGGGTGCTGGTAGGCAGATATTGTTACATTCAGACAGAGCCAGGCTAGCTTTTTCCCACTGCTCCTGTCTCCATGCTAAGCTACGCAAACCAGCTGCTGGATCTAGCTTTTTATTCAATGGATAGACAAGAGAGTGGTACAGATGTTCATCTAGCTCTTTGCAATAAAGCCAAAAAAGCATATTTCCCAAAAATGTTAAACTTTTCCTTTAACTGTCCAAAAGATCATAATGAGCATGAACATAATGAGCTGAGATATTTCCAGCACAGCTACAATGAATAAAAAAGGAATTTAAAAAATATATATTTATTCCACAACAAGTTCAAAACTCCTCATAAAGCCTCAAATGTGATTTAATTTTTGTGCCTAAACAGCTAATAATGACTGGTTTTTTTATGTGTAGTTTCTCTCTCTACACATTGTTTAGCAGCGATATGGTAACCACGCTGACGTGTGTGGGACAGAGAGCCTGCACACGCTCCTTTGATATCTGGCTGCAAACACACAATAATGAGGTGACTTAATGATCATTGAGAATTTATGCTCATTGGATGTAAAAGTTTTCAATTCAACCAATTCTCAATGTCTGCTTTTCTCTACTTCTTATGTTGCAGGGAAGCTGTCACGCTAGAGGTTTTATGAAGTTTGCTGTGGATGTGACATGTACTCATAAGGTTTTTAATTACCTTTGAAGTGGCACTAATCACTGTGGTGATGCAGTTTTGGCTCAGTGGCTACAGATGCTTCACCAGAAGAGTCAATATGGAGCTGCAGCCTTTAGGCTGACGTTTCTCCACATGGCACAGTGGCACAACAGAGTCTAATAGTCTTCAAACATCAATGATAAAAAAAAAGCAGGCTTTGTCTCTATTCCTTAAACCAAAGAGCATGGGTTCAGGAATTAATAGGAAGACAGGGGCGTGTCCACAAGGCAGACCTGAAATCTGATTGGCAACTTCAAGTGCAACCAGGTTATACTGAAGTATGATTAGCTATCTGCCCAGTGAGAGGTGGGACCTTGTATTGAACCAACCATTTAATGAGTATTTTTGAATGTGCATTGTTGTCATTTGTATGTTACTTTCTGCTACATTTAATTCTACTTTCTGTAGGCTACAGTTTCTTTTTGAGGACTTAAAGAATAAAAAATGGTGGCATTATATTATATTTGTTTATCGCACTCTGTGTTGAAATCATTGACATAAATAAAGATAGACGACACATCTCCACTTCCTCCCACTGTACAAAAATGAAGCCATAATGTCCTGGATACAAGCGCTGCCATCTCGCGCTGGTGACATCATTCGGAGCCAGAGTCTGCGCAGTAGTGACCAGGCGGTGGAGCCGCAATATCGAGTTCCCGCCCATACACCCGCCCGACTCAATCCAGAGCAGGACTCAGATGTCAATCATGACGTTTCACCATGTTTTTATAGCATTAAATAACTAATTCAAACCAAACTTCTCGGAAAAATTAACACTTGAACATACATCATGATAAGAACTTCCAAAAACGACAGAAACGACAGAGCTTTCATGTCGTCCATCCTTATATACAGTTGTGATTGGTAGGACTATTGATTGGTAGGACTTTTTTTACATTGCTAAAAAAACATCAGCTAAATAAATGTTTTTTAAAAAATGAAGAAAATGTAAGAAACTGTAATAGAGTAATGTTAATTTCTAATTAATTGTAATTAAAGTTGATATGAGAAATGCTAAATAATGCTACTCTGACTCTCATGCCACCCCTGTATAAATTGTTGCACTGCAAAACATTATGACCTCAATAGGGAGTGAGGGTGAAACTCATTCCTCCATCAGAACTTTAATGCCCCATGTGTGGCTTTCTCTGTTCAGGCTATTTTATGCGATGAATTTTGGAGCTGACAAGTGCACTGCTCTGCCTAATTGGAAGCAATGGAGCTAAGCTGTAAATGATGTAGACCATAAATCTCTCTATATACAGTATGATGCCCACATTTATTGCTAAAGATCATGTAGAGCAAAGTTAGTAGATCAGATTGGATTCAATTTTATTTTAATAACCCACTGGGGAGTTTGACTTATTGCAGCAAAGAAATCATACACAAATCCTGAATATAAAATTTTGTTCCCATTGCAGAATGTAGAGTAACAAATAAAGTACTTGAAGTCATCTATACCTAAAGAACAAAATAGGGAGTTTGTCATTGCCAAAATGAGTCATATGACTCTGATCTGCCACCAAGTTTAGGCAACTAAGACTGCTAGGTTAAGACTGATGTGAACTGTGGTCTCCAATATCAAAGTCACACCCTTTGTGGCCCTTAACCATGTTCCCAGACCACCTTCTTAGGGGGGTTTGTGGCACTATAATGAAGTTAAACTACTCTCAGGGCCTCAGATCCAGAGGGGCCACTTGGAAATCAAGTCTTGGCTATACTGTTGCCTTTGCTTCTAAGAGAGAAGAGTCAATATTTGCATGTCCACAAGATGCTGCTGGTCAGGAAAACATAAACATTGTTTGTTTTAAGCGTTGGATCATATGATTAATGCCACTGTTTTTACTGGTGCGGACAGTCTGACAAAAAAGGGTCAGTCATTTCAATGTTACGGGTTGCATTTTGAAGCCGCACATGAAACATGTTAACCCATCAAAAGGAAACACAGAAGAGTAACTTTAGTTTTTCTAACCCCGTTACAACTAATTAGACAACCCCACGCTGAGTGATAACAGCGTTTGATAGTTCCCCGGGTGGAGACAGATGCTATCTTGCTCTTCCATTGAAGCAGCACGACCTTTTAAACACACCAGTGTTTTAGTGAAGGGGATCCCAGTCCCAGCCGAGTCCTTTATCTCTGATGTCAGACATGGTGGTGTCAAAGAGACCGTTGTGATCCCCCTCAGGACCAGTAGGAGGTATTTTAATAGCTGTCTGACCCGTGGTGGCTCTAGCCTGCTGCCATCTCTCTCACAGGGAAACTATTGTGCTGCATCAGAAACACATACGGCAGAGGAGACCTTAAAGACGAGTAAGAGGTTTATTTTTCTGGTGAGTTATCAGCCATCCAGATGAAGTCTCCAGTTAAGTTCCCACACATTGTTTAATTTTTGTCTAAACGTGTAACATGTGCTGTGTATTTTCCATAGTAAAGACTAGCATAAAAAAAAGACTGAAATGAATTAATTTCACCGGAATTGTTGCAGTTCATGAGAGGCTCGTGCTCGTGACAGAGCTGGATGTAAACATTAATGGCCTCCTCCTTGACTGAGTTGTAATGTTAGCTAGCTTAGTGAGCTAGCCTCTGATTCATGTGTGGATGCACGCTTACTTCTGCGCAGTGATACGCAAAGGAAATAGTTCCCACATAAAACTGCTCACAACAAGGTCTGTGGATTATATTGTGGAACCAAGTCATGATTTATAGAAAGAGACAATTGCTGTTGAGTTTTTCAAATGCATTTTTTTGGTACCTTGAGCACCAAAAGCGAAGTGCCATTTAGTTCCAGTATATTGGAGAGGCAGACATCTTGATGGCCGATATCTCCAAAACTCTACAACTCACACCAAAACAATCTACATGGGTAAATAGCACTACAGGTAAGAGGAAAAATATGTATTTTTGATTTGGGGGTGAACTGTCCCTTTAACTCTCCAGATATAAACTGATTTCAGACACAGACTCAGACAGAAGTCAATGATAGGCAAGAAAAACTGAGCTAAAAAGCTTGCTGACTGACACTAGCTAGCTAGCTAGCTTGGAGACCTTACTGTGTTTTCCTCTTCAGCACATTATTTAATAAAATGATTTACAATTTTGAGAACAAAATGCCAGGGGAAAGTAAACAACACTGTGAAGACAGAATTATCAGAGGTGAACACTTGAGGTCGAAGTGAAATCATAGCCTTTATATTATAATTTGGGTGAGTCCACAAAAAACAGACAGCAGTGTAGCAGAAAGTTGTCTTTTCTCGTTTTCAGTCTCTCTTTGTCTTTACAAATGTTTTGGGCCATGATCTCTAGCCTTGTCACGATAAACTCTCCCCCAACCACAGCAAATTTGATTTAAGACATTATCATTGAAAAGCCAATGATTTAGGCATGGCAATATCACAAACAGACAGAGTTTAAAGCTTAAAAAATAATTTGGATATGTTTGTCTGACCTTGAATAGCCACCTGGTTTCTTCCTCTCTCTTTCTGTCTGTGATGGATTGATGTTGCATATTTAAAGAACAGTTCTGATGGGAAGCTGTTTTTTTTTTCGTAACTTTACTGCTAATCAAAAGTCCAAACCTAAATAGCTGCATGTCTCCCGTTGGCTGTGCGCTCCGAGGCGTCACCATCTGTCATCCAGCGGCAGAGCTTCATGCATGCGTCCTCCCCCAGTCCCCTCCTATTATTGAAACAGCTGTAGACCGTGAACCGTGGAGTGCGGGTCTGACACGGATTACCTGGATACCGGCTTCAAGTCTGGGTGGGCATCAACCAGCCAGAAACAGAACGGCAGCGCGTCTCTGATTCTTTTTACTGAAACAGTTTCTCCACGTTTCTTTTTTTTTTAACGGAATAATATTCTACAACTTCAACCATGGCGTGCAGGCTTTTTCACACACTGCATTTGTTGCTGATTCTGGAGTCGAGCTGGGGGAAACTCGTATCTGAGGATCTTGGTGAAGCCGTGCGTCAAGGTGCCGATGTGCTGTCGGCTGCGGAGGAGCGCGTCTTTGCGCACGAAAGCGCAGCCCGGGACATGGTCTCCATCAACATGTTCAAAGTGTACGAGAAGTACAGCAAAGAGCCGCAGAGCCAGGGGGACGGAAACACCGTGAGAAGTTTTAAAGCAGTCCCGAGTGAGTGACGTTTGTTCATCACACGAACTGTACAGGAGAGAAGCTATCAAAATAATGGTGCTTTAAGTCAAAATAGGTGCATTTCTGTATGTACAGCTACATTAAGCTACTCTCTGCTTACTTAAAAATCCCTCAGGTATCTTCAGGTCACTGGGATTATTATGAACTAAAACATATTAAGTGAGTGATTTGTTAAAAAATGAGTTTTGGAAAAAACATTAAAATAAATTGGTTCATTTGTGTTTGTGAAGTTTTGTGCTTTGAGACATTCAAGTCATAATAATTGAACTGATACGCAGTTGCTGAAAAAGTCAAAATGTTTGTTTCCTCATCCAAATGAAAAATAGTAAAAGGGAAGCAGCATAATGGCATATTCTTATTTACTCTATAAACTCATTTTGTAAGATAATTCATAATAGTTTTATCTTATTTATTCTTGAATGAAACTCTAAATTTATGTTATCTCATGTTCTTAATATCATTTTAGTTTTTTTCACTTTAGGGCTTATTTTACTTTTTGTTGTTGCACATTTCACAAGATTTAAGACTAATTTAATTGTCATTATACAGCAAAAAATTGTATACACACACACATTACAAAGGCCAAACTTGTGCACAAAACAAAACAATGAAAAATATCTGATCTTAATCATTTCATCAGTCTGACATCCTCAACATCCTAAACGCAGGTGTTTTATCAATCACACAGCAGCTCTCGTGTCCCTGTGGGCTAAACATCTTCACTTCATCCCCAGTCAGTGTTGTGATTTAGTGGACTGGGCGACATAAAGTCTCAAGCACTGTTAGTTATCCGGTAGCTGCAATAGCCTAGGTGTTAGACAAGAGCCTATTATCACGCTCAGACACCGGCTGTACAGCAAAAAGCCTCAGAGGAGCTCTTTCTCCTATAAGCACTTCCATATGCCTACGACAAGCCTACTGGACCGATCCAATGTTTGTCTTTCAGGCTGTGAAGGAAGTGTGGGAGACAAGGTTGAACTTCACGATAGCGATCTAGGATGAGGCTTTCAGTCATGCGTGAGGCAGGCACTTAAAGCTTAATATATTCCATGCTGCTGCTTATGTCTGTCAGATGTGTTGAGCAAGATTTGCCAAAGATATATTGGATGCTGTTGGTCAAACATGCCAGAATGAGATGATAGAGGAGGAAAAAGAGGAGAGGGGGAAAAGTTCAAGGCAGCAGGTTTAACTACACATCTGTGTAGTTGAACCAGCATGCACGTCACTCTTTATGAACCCTTTTTTTAAGCCAATAGATAAGCACCAAAAAAGAGCAGGATGAAAAGAGGGTCAGTTTTCTCAGATGTTTTTTTAACTTGAAGAACTTGTTTCCAGTTATCTCATTCTTCTTCTAATTTTGTTTCCCCCAGGAGTCCTGCACGGCAAAGATGTGTTCCAGTTCAACCTGTCCTCCATCCAGGAATCAGAGCTCATCCTCTTCGCCTCTTTTCATTTCCTCTACAAGCGGCCCCGCCACCATCAGCGGCCATGGCGTTTCCGAAGGCCTCGCCACCAGCATCCCTATCCTCCGTCCCCGCAGCTTCTCTTCCATGGATCGTCCCCAGACTCAGCTTTTGCAACACCACTGGGAAACACAACTCTGGCTCCTTTCAAGAAAGGGTCTTGGCAAACAAGGGATGTAACGACGGTAGTGAAACACGCCCGGGATGTCAGAGAGCTTGTGGTCACAGTGGAGTTTGATATGGGGTTCGGGGCAGCTCGGAGGAGTCCCCACGGCCAAGAGCGCCTCTCTTCATCCAACCTGCCGTATATCTTGATATACGCTGATGATCGAGCTATAGATGAGCCGAACAGCGTGGCCATGTCACTCCAGCGGTACGGGTCCTTCCCTGTAGGGGAGGATGCATCCTCCTCAGCCTCAGCCTCAAGGATCCGGAGGGAGCTTCATCTCCAGATCCAAACCAACGACATTCCAGAGGTCCATTACAACTCCTTGAAGAATCACGAGCTGTGGCAGAACACGTATTTCCCAGCGAAAACCAAAGCGGCAGTGAAAGGAAGGAAGCAGGGTCAGGAGAGCAACGAGGGCCTGAGTAAGCCGCAGGTGCTGAGCTTCGATGAGAGGACTATGAAAAAGGCCAGGAGGAGACAGTGGAGCGAGCCCAGGGTCTGCTCCAGGCGTTACCTCAGGGTGGACTTTGCTGACATCGGCTGGAGCGAGTGGGTGCTTGCGCCAAAGTCTTTTGATGCCTACTACTGTGCCGGGACCTGCGGATTCCCCATCCCTAAAGTGAGTCAGAGATACTTGTAATTCAGACAGTAGAAAAGCTAAACACACACACACACACACACAGACCCTGCTCATGCAGCACTGATGTGATGAAGTGTCCCACATCAAATTAACCGAATTTTTTTTTTCTTTTAGCCTGCGAATCATGAGCTGAGAAAGTCAAAGTAAAGAGCTTGTAGACGAGTGCTGTATGTAAAAGATTCAGTCAAACACATAGACTGAAAACTGGAGCACATGAAACCTGTTTATCTGTTAGATTCCCAAAAGAAAAGGCAAACATGGTAAAAACTGGAATTTTAAAAGTACACGACAAAATACATTTCAGTCAAAGGTTTTTACACTTTTTGGAGAGTTTTGTTCTACATGTAACTATAAATCTTTTCAGGTCTTTAGGTTTTTGCCTTTGTTTTTGCGGTTAAGACTAAAGTATATTGTATTTGCATTAATCACTTTTACTACCACTCATTTCCTCAGGTGGTGCGTCCTTCCAATCACGCCACCATCCAGAGCATCGTCAGAGCTGTGGGAATCGTCCCTGGCATCCCAGAACCGTGCTGCGTTCCGGAGAAGATGAGCCCCCTCAGCGTTCTCTTCCTCGATCCAAACAGGAATATGGTGCTAAAGGTTTACCCCGGTATGTCTGTGGATACCTGCGCCTGTCGATAGGGCCGGAGCCGCCAGACGTGCGATCGATGAAAATGAAAGATTGAGAGGAGGACGCACACGTGGACTCAGCATATTAGGAAGGCATTTCCACATTGAACAGGACAGCTGAGGATAAACTGATACAACTGGCTCTAGTTCTTGAGTCTCTATTGAGAACTCTTTTCTGATAATCAGACATGAGCTCAACTTTTTCCATAACAATTTTCATAGATGTGTTCTTCTACGCACTGCATTCATTTTTCATTTTGAGAAATGCACTTAATACAAACCTGTGTATGTAATGGTCCTAAATTTCCTATGTATTGACCAGCTGGACGTTAAAGTACAAAACTCCCGCAGGTTGATCTTCATCTCTGTTGATTCTTCATAAGCTTTCAGTCCTTTTTCAGCACATTTTCACTTTTATAAAGTGATTGATTAAGTGATGTTTTAATTAGACAAGATAAGATGTGACTTTTCTCTGGTTTCAATGTCACTAAGCTTGATTTCTGGGTTTCAGCAGTTTTGGGACCTCCTGCTCGCCCCTGTTTTTATGGATTCAATTGAATTTGGACAAAATGTACTCACAGACTCAGGAGGGTCACAGAGGCAGAATGGCAGCACATTTACATCCTACCATAATAATCTTGTCATGTAAATACTGTGGTTACTAATGCAAACTAAATGGTACTCATTCTTAAGTGATGTGTCACACAGAGCGGCCCATCTTGTAATTGAACACCTCCCATATATTAGCAAAACATGTTAGTCATGCATGAGAGGTAATATCTTTTTTTTTCCAATAATAATTTGTTTATATCTTGTATATAATGACACCTATTGAGATTTTAATGTACTACAACCATTGAGTAACGTGTCTCTATGGCATGTTACAGCACAGAGGGAAAACAGTGCGTTGCTGCCACCTGCTGTGCATTGTGGGAAAGTTTAAAGGTCTGTTGAAGGAGAATGTTCAAGTACTTCCTGTGGCT
Source organism: Hollardia meadi (assembly GCA_037974645.1). NCBI lineage: Eukaryota > Metazoa > Chordata > Actinopteri > Tetraodontiformes > Triacanthodidae > Hollardia > Hollardia meadi. The sequence goes on from JBBPCS010000001.1 coordinate 6,575,510, forward strand.
CTTCAGTATTTCCCTTTAATACATAAATACTGTTTATCAAAGCTGACATGTACAGTTTGTAATAATAGTAGATATCCACAGTAAGGGATAAATGTATCCAAACTTATAACTGAGTGTATTTGAATAGTTATGGAATGTGTGGTTTAACAAATCATAGACATATTGTAAGCCTGGTAAGGAAATAAACTGAATTGTACATATGGTCAAAAATACTTGCATCTCAAGTATTTATTTATGCATCTCAAAATAATGACTAAGTAACTCAAAATAAAGCAATTATCATTACTTTGAGAAAGTTTGTCATTATTTTAAGATACTAATCATTATTTTGAGATAAGTAAGTCGTTATTTTGAGATTTTCTCATTATTTAAGTCATTATTTCGAGCAAGTTCCTCATTATAATGAATAACAGGATCTTTTTTTTTCATCACATTGGCGTAAATGGGCTTCCATGAAGAAGAATGGACCTGCAGTGAAATTTGATTATATTAAATTTCATTAAAGTACATTTTTGTTTAGTTCTTCACATGAAGGTAGCAATGTAATGCAATGTCCAGTTTTTCTGAGTCCACCATAAAGCTGCACTAATCAATATTTTTATATCAACAAGTGGCTCAGATGACCATGTGATTAATCGCCGAGACCCATGGCTATGAAATTAATCACTCGTACTGATTAACCCACAGAGATTTATCATCACTCTACGATGTATTTTAGCGTCTTTCAGCAGATTATTTTGGTTTTATGGCCTGGAACTGTTTTGGTTTAAACTGAACACTCTCATTACTTCTGCATTTCCTTGAAACCAGAAAAACATGCATTGAATATTTGAACCAAACACTGGTCATCGCATGCCCCATAATAATTATTGATCACAGGGTATAGGCCAAACTCTAATATAATATAATAGGTTTTAATTGCATATTTTTCAACTCAGTAATTTGACCTAAAGTAGTATGAACACAGATCTTTCTCAGTCCAGTTTTCTCTGCTGTGTTTGTTTCCCTCCTGGATGCCTACATTATTTGCATTATCTATGCCAGTATTTGTCATTGCCTTTCATCACTGATTGACTCCATAGAGAGGAACCATTAAAAGCTTGAAAGGGCCATAATGGAAGAATTTTTATGAAACCCAGCATGAACCAAGTACTGAGTGACTTCACGGGTGAAAGAGAAATTCCAAGATAGGCCGGACTCAGGCCAACGTCCCCAGACACATTGGCTTGTAGTTGGGGCTCAGACCCCTCCAATGGATAAACGGGCAGATCCCATCATCCATACAGGATGTGGTGGTGTAGGCCACTGCCATCATATCATGTTCCATTTGCCAGTGGTGTGAAAAGAGCTCTCATGCCTATCAGATTTTATAGATTCCCACTATAAACTTAGAATATCAGTTCATGATCATTTTCCCCATGTGTCGTTTCTAACACTCTACATCTGGTTGTTCTTTAGTTAGAAGAATCCTGAAGTGCAAAGAAAGTGGTCATTATATGTAGTCCAAGGAGAAACATGTGAGAGTACCACGAACTCCGCTTGGCTGACAGGATGCTCTCTGGGAAGGGCAGTACAGAAAAAAGACAAAACATTGCACAATCAGAAAACAGGTGACGAGTTTCCCACAACAAGCGTATGTTTGTTCCCTTTTTTATTTTCACAAATTCATACAGCAAGAAAAGAGCTAAGTCAGTGCAAATTCTTGCAAATAATCATGAATTAGGCCTACCTAATCACGATTAGTTTTAACTAGTTATCGCTTGCTGACATTGCTCGCTGTGTGACCATCGCAACCACAGTGAGGAAAACGATACAGGAGCTGATTTTGGTGGTATCGGAGTACCCTGAATTATGCACCTCTTCACAATGAAGAGAAACAGTCAGCAAAACTTGTTATACTTTGTGTGTCATATTGCTAAACATTTATTCTATTTTAGGCTACAACTGCCTCTATTTAGCTGTTGGTACAGATTCAAATATAGAACAGGACTGCTGGGTGACAGCTGTGTCGCTGACTGCTTGTTGTCTGAAAGCAACTGTAATTCACATTATAGTGGAAAAACAAGTGGTCCTGTGCTGTGCATTCTGTGTTGGTGTAAGCTGTATCTACCACTCTGCAGCGCCTGGTGGCGCTATACTGAACAACACTAGCTACAATGTTAATGTTCCAGTAGATAGTGATGTTTCCGAAACACAAACAGTGTTTTTGTAACAAACCTGGTGGCTGCATCTTCAATAAGTTCAATAAGTAAATATATTTTTTGTCTGGCCTAGATATGAGGTCAATTTATTATTGTGCTGTTCTGTAAATTCTGAAATACAAATAATTAGTTTTTCCATCCATCTTTTAGTCAGTTTACAAGTCAAGTCCATTTTATTTATTTAGCCCATTATCTCAAATCACAATTTGCCTCAGGGGGTTTTACAATCTACAGCATACAACACCTTCAGACACCCAACAGCTCAACTCAGTTCAACAGATTTGAACTTTCGACTCCAATTGGCTCAGAGCGGATATCCATGTTGCAACACAAAACAAACACAAAGATGGAGGAGGCATGCGCAAAAGCTGTTTTTCCTGTGAATAAAATAATGTTAAAAGACTTTTAGTCTTTAACTGGTAATTGATATTTGACCAACTGAACTGTGGAGTCCATAGTGCATGATATTAGATATGTAATTTTTAAATCGCTGTGCTATTTGTTGCATTTGTGTCTGCTCTTTTTCACTGACTGGTTTACTAAGATTATTTCTCTTGAAAATTCCTATCTGTTTCTGTCCAGTATATTATCTTCCTTATCAATACCTTTAAAGGGATCCAATTCATTGGTTTTGATCACATTTTGGTATCTGGAACATGTGCGTGACCTACAATGTACAGTGACTGGATACATAAAAACCACTAACCTCTAAGAAATATGTAACAACAATGGTGAAGAAGAATGCAATGTGCTGATTTGTTTCCTTTTCTTTCCACTAGCCTCAACAGTTTCATCACCAAGCTGGGAAAAAGGAATTTTATGGAAATGTCTGTTTGTCAGTAACCTCACAGTTTCCAGTGTCTCCCTCATTATCGCAGTCTAGTGTTTACAGTGTCTTCATTAGCAGCCAGCCCTCTAATGATAACAAAGCTTAAAAGAAGGCATCAATGGCAGTGATAAGCATGGCCAAGCTACTATTTTGGATGACACAAGTCCCCCTGTTTACTCTGGGAGCATGGGAGCAGACATCAGGACAGTGGTCCTTGCATTGGGGATCGCCATTTTCAAACCTTGCCATTGCAAAGTCTGTTTTCAGGCTTGGAAGAAGGTAAAGTTTGTGCCTACTCAGTGGCTTAGAAAGCATCTAATTTCAAAATGCAGAGCTCCAGATCATTCCTGTTCCAGGTGTGTTTGAGTCTGGTGGTTTCTACCGGCTCCTGCACCTGTAAACCTCTAAATAATGACATCCAGAGCGAGGACCCTGAGGAACTCTACTCTCAGCTGTCAGAGGAGGACCTTGTGGAGGAGGAAGACACCGACTCCAGGATGGAGAGCCTCCTGGGAACCATGAAGGAGGGCTTTCTGAGGAAACTCAACCTGTCAGATGTTCCTCAGGAGCACAGCAAGATCTACCCTCCTCAGTTTATGATGGAGCTTTACGACAAGTACGCCTCAGACAACTCGGCAATCCCACAATCTGATGTCATACGAAGCTTCACTGTTCAAGGTACAGATTATAAATTTGAGATGAAAAAAAGTATAATGTGGAATAATTATCTGTTTTTTGCTTATTACCTGTTAATAAAGATAAATCTTAAGTTGTGTGTCCCTACCTGCCAAATGTAGCTATAGTTTAGATTATCTCGTTTATGTAGCTACTCGCTGTTATCCAAATTTGACATAATGTTTGTTTATTTTTTACCAAAGCTAAAGAAAAAGTTAATTGTTCAGGGGTTTTTTCATGTGCACTTCATGTTATATACAGCCCTAAATCAGTGGTTCCCAACCATTTTCCACCTGTGGCCACTACCCCAGTGGTACCCAACTTAGGTTGCAAGATAAATCAGAGGGTCTGTGAGATAATTTCCAAGAGAGGAACCTGAAAAAACACAAACACATTGTGCTACACAAAATGATGGTGATGGTACCCAGAGTATCCCAGGGCATTTCTTTCAATGAATAATTGCAATTATTGTCCCATGATAGCCTAATTACTGCTTTTAAAGACTGAAAAGCTTGTATTTTTCCTAGAAAATGGTCAATTTGAAACACATTGAATAGAATTCCCCCGCCAGTTTATTGAAGTTGAATTAAAATTTGAATTCTAGACATATTTTGTGTAAGAAAATATGGACTATTTTTTGAGAGGATAAAACTGTTTTTGGATATACTTGTGGAAATAGTGTCTAAGCTTTAAGCTTCTCAGGGGGTATTTTGAGGGCCAGGGTTGCTAGTTGACATGCTGTCAGCTTTAGGGGTGAACTTTCAACAGGAGCACGTTATAGCCCTCTAGCCTAAAGACGTTGATGAAAGGTGGGTTTTTTTTCCTCTTTTCAACAAGCCTACTTAATGTTGATTATCAACTGTTAGCAAATTTAGACATCTGCCCCTTCACAGCATTCATTTGGGAGGACCCATTATGCAATTAAGTTTGTCTATTTCAGAGGTAGTAGAAGCTAACAAGCTAGAGGAAGTAGCTTTCAAGTGGAAAGTGAAAGCTAGTTAGCATAAGCTGCTAATGTTAGCACTACATTCCTGCATTTGGTAATTACACTTCTGATCAAGTAAGGATACATAGGAGGATAAGGATACACCGGCATACTGATTTTAGAAGTTTAATCTCATTTTGACCCCACATCAAATGGTACAGATCTCAGCTGCAGTTTCAGATAAACCCTCTCACCTCTTTTCTATCTCTCCAACAGACATCACTCTCTCTGTGACAAATAGCACAAAGACAAAACACAGACTGCAGTTCAACGTCAGCATCCCCAACCATGAGAAGATCACTACTGCCGAACTACAGCTCTTCTTCCTCCCAGATCCCAGGTCAGGGGTCACCTCCCACGATTTCAAGGCCACCATCAAAGTCTATGAAGTGGATTACAATGATTTCACATCCACCACCCAACTACTGGTTGGCAAAGAGGTGACGGGCACGCAGGGCACATGGGAGACGTTGGATGTGACCACAGCTATTCAGAGCTGGATCAGGGCGGGCTATGGAGTAACTGTTTTTGATGTAGTGGTGGACAGGAAGGACTGTGGAGCAGGCTGTTTAAATATGAGTGTTTCTGTTGGAGATAACACTTCAGCAGCTTTAATAGTCTTCTCAGATGACCCGGGTAGTAGGAGGAGGGAGGCAAAGAAGGAGCTAAAAGAAATGATCCTCCATGAAGAAGAAACAATCTTACACTCGGGCGCGGACTGGAACAGAGGAGATCAGCTTCCAAACGAGATCCCAGAGGCTCAGCATCCACGGAGGAAGAAAAGAAAGGCAGAGAGGGAATACTGCCGGCGGACCTCTCTCAAAGTCAACTTTAAAGACATCGGCTGGGACAGCTGGATTGTGGCACCTCCAGAATATGACGCCTTCGAATGTCGAGGCCTGTGTTATCACCCACTGACGGACGAATCGACCCCATCAAAACACGCCCTCATACAGACGCTGATCAACATCAGGGACCCCAAGAAGGCCAACATGGCATGCTGTGTCCCCATCAAACTGGACCCCATCACAGTCATGTATCAGGAGAATGGACGCCTCACTATAAGATATCTTTATGAAGAGATGAAGGTGGCAGAGTGTGGCTGCAGGTAGTCGGAGAGGTGATTATATGGCTAATGCTGCATTTCATTCAAGTCAGTCCGATGTTCAATGTTCATGCCCTCCCATGGTCCAATAGAAGAAAGGCAGCCCAGGTGAAACATTGATGCTTCCCATTACCTGCCCATTTTCTTAAAATAGCTACTCCCTACCTATTTTCTTAAAACAGGCAGGGAGTAGTCCATTAGCAACCTATTTTGTGTTTTAAAAAGATCCTAATATTTGTCCTTATGCAACAGCTATATGTTACATCAATGATATTTTACAAGTCTACAGCAATGCTAGCAGCTCTTAGGCACAATGGTGTTTTGAACTAAATGCTTACATCAACATGCTAGCATGCACACAGTGACAATGCTAACATGCTGTTGTTTTGCAAGTATATTGTTAACCACATTCATGATTTCATTTTAGCATGTTAGCATGCTAACATTTGCTAATCAACACTGAACACAACGTACAAATTACGTTTGATTCCTGACCTGATGATGGCACCAGATGAAAAGTCAGGGAATCAGAGTAATTAAACGTTGGTTATGTAAAGCAAATTTAATGGCAGTTCATATAGCCAACAAGATAATCTTTAAATGTCAACCTCATGGTGGTGCTAGTGGGAAAGTCAGGGAGCCACCAAAGTCAGCGAGATTCATCCTCTGGGGACCATGAATGTCTGTAGAAAATTTCATGGCAACTCAGTCTGGGCTAAAGCGGTGGACCAATTTACTGACATACCAACAGCCCAACACTGTAATCCCTAGAACTATGCCACTTGCATGGCTAAGAATATGATAAAGGTCATACAGTGCTAAAATTAAATATAATGTATGTAGACTGTATGTTCGACACTGTAGCCAAAAGTGTTGCCAACAAAAAGTCTGAAACTCAGAAATAGTGATATGTCTGAAATGCAGCATGATAATAATTTTTTTTTTTCACACGTGAACACCAGCAAGCAGAAAATCAAAGGTAAAATACATTGTTACCTTGTGTATTTAATACTGGTTTTATGTACATAAAAAGCTTTCCTTTACACTGCCTTGGTCTGATGTGTTTCAATAAAACTAATAGAATTGTACTTTTATGTAGTAAATAATGTAAAACAGAACAAAAAGTATGTAAAAAAAAATATATATATATAAATTAATTTCCAAATTTTTGTTATCTCTATAACTTCATAAAATTACATATTTTTTGTGATTAAAAGAAACCTTGTTAAAGTGGATCCATTACTAATGTGATGTTTTTAAAACAAATAAATTGACCTGTAGGCATTAATAGGATGAAATTGAATCCTGTGCTAGTTTTAATGTAAATCTGTACATTATCATTGTAACTGTGATTTGTTTATATCAAGTATACATACACAGTATATTTAGTAGTGGTCTGTAAATTACCTCCATACTGCAAATTACTGCCAACTTGTACAGAATGGTAAGCTTATACCTGTATATGCATGCTTCATTGCTTATGTTGCATCCACTGCAAGAGAAACTGTGTGTTAAGGTGGCTGTAGTCCTACCACGAACATGTAGGATTGATATTATTTTAATAAAAATCATTCAGCATTTGATGAAAGCTTAACCCTGCAGTTTCAATGTGCCAAATCTATAAATAAGCTGCTGAACCTAAATCAAACTGTTAAGCTTCCAGTGGAGCGTTTTTATTGTACTTTATGTCTCATGATGTCTATATTTTGTTCCTGAGGCTTTCCTAATAAAAATCTTGTCACAAAATGAAATTTAATTGTAGTTAATTATCTCATCTACTGAGCTCATCCTGCATTTACTGCATTCAGAAACTTTTTGGCAAGACTTAATGTCTTTTTCTGTCCTATTTCCTACTTCTTTGACTTCCAGTGGTGACTATTAGTGTATCAACAGGCATAAAACTCCGCCTACTGACATATAAGTGATCAAATTAGATTATTTCAGCTTACAACAGCCTTGACTTTAGAGATCATTTGTACATCTTAAATTAAACACTCAAGATTTTTGGTGGCTGTTGTAGCTATTTCAAGCAAGAATTTTAATATCCAACCCGTTGCTGTAGCCTGTTGTTACGCATGATGGCAAAGTATGACTACAGTCTTTAAAAGTCTTGATTGGTGTCCTAGGAATTGGCAAAGGGGGTTGTGGGTGATTGTGTAAGGCATGAGGCAGTATTAATAGTTAAGAAGTTAAGATAAGCTGAGATAATGTCTGGACACATAATTATGAACTACAAAATAGTCTGGATCACAGTCATACGGGGTCATCCTGTGTTTAAGTCATTACTGATGTCAGATTCAAGCTCAACATATAGAGTTTGAATCAAATGAAAGGATAAAAACTTGTCAATTGGCAGTTGCCATTAAATATTATTCACATGAACACTTTACTTATCCACCAAATGTAATATTATTTTCGTTTAAAAAATACACAAAACTAAGCACAGGAAACAAAACTGTGGAAAAATAGCAAGGCAGGACAAAAAAAGAGAATAAGCAAATACTTAAGCATTCATCCCAGATAAAGACTTTCCAATCAAGCTTTTGTTCATGTATGCAGAATGTGTGTTTACCCAATTCTTATCCTGCATGTTTTTTAAGAAGGCTTTGCCACGTGTCTACGGACTGTGTAATCATGTCACCAATAGAGCGACCCAGACATGACCCCTAAAGCTACCAACAGCACCAAAATATACCACCATAAGCTTACATAACAGAAAAGGGAGAGAGACCGAGGGAGGAAGAGCGTGGGAGTTTCTGATCAGGTTTTCACATCAATCACTCCATCCCGAACACGTGTTTCATCTGTCCCTCAAACCAGTTTTGTAAAAGAAATTATTATTCATTCATTATTAATAGTATAGCATATTCTGAACTCGGAAAATGATGAAGACTGTAATTCAAGTGTAAACTAGAATGGCACTAAGTAGAGCGCTATGCTCCTGCTGAGCATAGTCCATTTAACACTGATATGAATGATTTAAATACGGCTATTTTCTCCAGAAGCTACAGTAGTAATGACAGATCTGGATCCGCACCAAAATCTGTGATGTTCGTTTGGACGTACGTTTAAAACTATTGAAGAGACATAAAAAGAAAGAGATAAAAAGATTACGCCCCTTTATCCAGATCCAAAATTTAATGGGTTCTTCCTCGGCCCATCCCCCACCCCTTCACCAAGTTTCGTTTTTTTGCGTAATCCTGGTGACAAACAAATAAACCAAACGGACATGGGTGAAAACATAACCTCCTTGGCAGAGGTAATAAGAATACAGTGTAACGGTTAAATTGTTGGTTAAATGTTGAATTGTGTCAAGACCCTTGGACAAAGGCAAAGCAACTGCAGTTCAATAAAAGCAAGAACACAAACATGCATTTTGTTGGTGTTGAAAAAGGTAAGAAACTGCACATGCTCCCATTTACCATTTTTTTAAAATTGTGTGTGTTATTGTCTGCTGAATGAAGCACCACAGATAAAGCGATTAAAGGTTTATTGGGGACAAAAGCCTCTTATGTTGATGTTGTTGTCCAAAAAAACAGAGAATGACAGTCCCTCCTACAAAAACCGCCGTCCCTCAACACAGACATATGAGCTACCATAGCCCAGTGAAAGGGAAGACAGAGTAGTTCTCTTTCCATCAGTGATGATGAAGACATTGGCGATGGCACAACACACACCATCACTCCTATTGATGCTTCTCCTATGTACTCTACCTGTCAACTCATCGTTCCAGCCTGCCTTGGTGTTAGAAATGGCCAAGATACTTTTGGAAAACTACTGCTTCCCTGAGAACCTGGTTGGGATGCAGGAGGCCATCCAACAAGCCATCAAAAGTGGAGAAATCCTGCAGATTTCAGACAGGAAGACCCTGGCAACTGTGCTCACAGTTGGAGTACAAGGGGCACTAAATGATCCGCGGTTGACTGTGTCATACGAGCCCAATTTCGTCCCATTGATGCCACAGGTCCTGCCATCTCTCCCCATAGAGCAGCTGATCTGGCTGGTGAGAAACTCTGTCAAGCTGGATATCCTGGACAACAATGTTGGATATTTGCGGATTGATCAGATAATCGGGGAGGAGACATTGACCAAACTTGGCTCTCTGCTGAGGGACAATATCTGGGACAAAGTTGCTCAAACATCCTCACTGATCTTTGATCTGAGGTATAGCACAGCTGGAGAATTGTCTGGAGTTCCCTTTATAATCTCCTATTTCTCTGACCCTGAGCCCCTCATTCATATTGACACTGTGTATGACAGGCCCTCGAATACAACCAGGGAACTGTGGACAATACCATCAATAACATGGAATAAGTATGGAAAGAAAAAAGACGTGATTGTTTTGACCAGTAAGCGTACTGTGGGGGCTGCTGAGGCTGTGGCATATACATTAAAAAACCTAAAGAGGGCAATCATAGTTGGAGAAAGGTCTGCTGGTGGGTCAGTTAAAGTCCAAAAGATTAGGATCGCTCAATCGGACTTCTACATAACAGTTCCTGTGGCAAGATCAGTCAACCCGATCACAGGTAAGAGCTGGGAAGTGAGTGGTGTTTCCCCAACAGTCAATGTCATTGCCAAGGAAGCTGTAACAAAAGCCAAGTCCCTTCTGGCTGTAAGGAGTGCCATTCCAAAAGTTGTGCAGAGTATCTCCGACATAATCAGGAGGTTCTATGCCTTCACTGACAGAGTTCCACCTCTTCTTCAACATCTGCAATCTATAGACTTATTCTCTGTCGGATCTGAGGAGGACCTAGCAGTCAGAATCAACCACGACCTCCAGACTGTGTCTGAAGATCCACGACTGATCATCAAATACATGGAAGACAATGTTGCTATAGTAGAGGAGGACCCTGAGCTTTACAATGTTCCAGATGATATGAAATTATTAAGCGAGCTGGTTGACACAACATACAAAGTGGAAATACTCCCACACAATACTGGCTACCTCCGCTTTGACAAGTTTGTCAAGTGGTCTGCAGGGGCTAAACTAGAAAAGCTCATTGCTAAAAAGGTATGGGAGCCCCTCAAAGACACAAATGACCTGATTATTGATCTACGCTTTAACACTGGTGGATCCTCTACATCTCTAGCCCTTATACTGTCCTATCTGCAGGACACTTCCAAAAAGCATCACTTTTTCACAATATATGACAGTTTCAAGAACACAACAACAGAATATGACTCTCTGCCTCAAATTACAGGCCCAGCCTATGGTTCCAAACGTGGGGTTTATGTGTTGACCAGCTACTGCACAGCAAGTGTCGGCGAAGAGTTTGCTTACCTGATACAGTCCCTACATTGTGGCACAGTCATTGGGGAAATTACTTCTGGTACCCTAATGCACTCAAAGACATTTCAAATAGAGGGAACTGATATTGCCATCACTGTCCCTTTCATAAACTTTTTAGACAACAATGATGAATGCTGGCTGGGAGGTGGTGTGGTCCCTGATGCTATTGTGCTAGCGGAGGAAGCTGTGGAGCATGTTCACGAGATTGCAGATTTTCACCAAGGGCTCAGATCCCTCATAGATGAAACTGGGGAACTGTTAGAAAAACACTACGCAATCCATGAAATCGCACATGAGCTCAGCAAGGTACTGCTGTGCAAATGGGCTGAGGGATTGTACCGGTCAGTGGTTGACTTTGAATCTTTGGCATCTCAGTTGACGGCAGACCTGCAAGAGACTTCAGGCGATCACCGCCTCCATGTCTTCCACTGCGATGTAGAGCCTGAGTCGCTTCATGATGTCCCAAAGATCCCTACTGCTGAAGAAGTGGGATACATGATCGATGCTTTGTTTAAAATCGAGCTTCTGCCAGGTAATGTTGGCTATCTTAGGTTTGACATGATGGCAGATATAGAAGTGGTAAAGGCCACTGGACCTCAGCTGATAGCATTAGTGTGGAGCAAAATAGTTAACACAGATGCCCTAATACTTGACATGAGATACAACACCGGTGGATATTCAACAGCAATTCCCCTCTTGTGCACCTATTTTTTCAATGCTGAACCTTTGCAGCATCTTTATACTGTTTTCGACCGCACCACAACAACCATGACAGAGGTCATGACATTGCCTCAAGTCAGGGGTCAAAGGTATGGGTCCTCCAAACACATCTACATCCTCACCAGTCATATGACTGGGTCAGCAGCCGAAGTGTTCATTCGCACTATGAAGGACCTGAATAGGGCCACAATCATTGGGGAACCAACGGTTGGGGGGTCTCTATCAAGTGGAACCTATCAGATTGGGGACAGTGTCCTGTATGCTTCTATCCCAAACCAAGTTGTGTTGAGTGCAATCACTGGGAAAATGTGGAGCATTTCAGGGGTTGAGCCTCATGTTATTGCTCAGGCCAGTGATGCTCTTCCTGTAGCACAGAGAATCATAACAGCAAGGCTGTTGAAAAGAGAGCAAGAAAAGTAGTTCCTCATGTTGTATTCGAGTTTCTATAATTTAATTTGTCTCGTGTTTAGCCATAATTTCTGTGTCAGTCCAGTTTTTATGTGTGACCTCATTGTAAATGTCATGCAGCCCACTGACCACAGCTATAGTATATAAGTATTTTCCTCTGATAAAATCTAATGATTGAATAATGTTTTTGATAATTAATTCATCATTTAAGGTGGTAATGAATCACAGAGCTCTTTTTTCAGTTTAACTGAAGATGAGGCCATGTTGTATTACAGGAGTGCCATCACAAGAAGTTTTTTCTGGTTTTATTTAGAGTCACATAATCTTTGTATAGTTCCAGAGGCCTTTTTTACAAGAATACAGTGATGGGAGAAAATAATCCTTGTAAATTTTATATTAACATAGTCTTAATACAAAAAGGTTGGCCCTCCATATCCTGTATCTGATTGACATTTACATTATCTCCCATAATCCCAGACCAGCCAGCTGTCTCCACTATGAAATTTACTTTTACATTTCAGATGTTTCCACAGAGACTTGTACTCAGTGAGTATGGATTTAATGTATAACTCATGACAAAAGGGAACATAGACCTCATTATCTATTAATTTACTCTGGCATTAACAACAGTTAAAAGGATGTAATATATGATAGCCTGTCATTTCAGTGTGGACAGTGAGCAGGTATTGTGAATAAAACAACTTCAGCCTAATAATAATTCACCTAAAATCACTTTTTTCTAAGTAAATTACTTTCACTCATTTTATTTACATGATAGCAGTATACCTCCCCTTCCCACACCACCTGCGTATTTTCATTGATATCATATAAAGTTGCCTTGTTCTCTTCTGTTTTAATATTATCTGTAACTTCCTTTGATTCCTTTAAATGCCACATATTCTGTTGATACATATTAATGCATGAAAAATGGTTTGATCATTATTTAAAGGTGTGTTGATGTATTTCATTATGAAGCATTATTTGTCATGCCTTTGCTAAATTTCTTCACTTTGCCATAATGACGTTTTAGATTTTCTGTTGTTTAAACAACCAGCAGAGGGAGCAAGTACCAAACAAATCTCACTTCAACCCCACTTCAGTAGGGAGACTACCATCAACTGAACAACTACCATTGAATGTGCACCATTTATGAAACAATAAAAGAGTTGGTTTTGAATAGTTGTTTGTTTTTTGGGTTGTTGTTTTTTTTTACTTAATTTGCCAACATTAGCAGGCACTTTCCAATTTTACCACAAAAAAATTACTGCATTGGCCACAGCTTAAAGTTTTATACTGAATTATATGGTAATTATGAGTTTTCAACATTTCCTTGTATTTTTATCTTTAGATATGGCACAAAATTCACCCATCAATAACACCCACTTATTAATACTGACACCAAGGGGATTCATTTGTGAACAGTGACTTACCCCGGCAGGATGGATATTTTCACCACTCTTAATCCCTTTCTAGATATTTGTCAGTTACAAAGCTTACCTTATTTGACACCGGTAGCTTTAAATGGGTGTTCAAATTACCTTGTGTACATTTAAGACAACCATCTTTGGCAACACACTCATGTTACTACACCTACTTGGCTAGGTTGTTATTGCCTTACAGAAGTACTCAGGATAATACGATTAGAGGTTTATTGTAGGGCAAATCCTCTTATGTGTGTGTTAACAGAAACCGTGCAGCCAAAACAGTGCCATTTGATAAAGAACTTCTTCAGAGAAGGAGGTTCGGCTGAACAACCTCCACTTCCCATCTGCTCACTTTTTGTCTGACTAAACTGACAAAAATGGCAAAGGCTGTTTTCATGCTGGCATCCCTGCTAGTTTTGGGAAATGTTTTCTTTATCAATGCCTCTTTTGCCCCCAGCCTCATCATTGATATGGCAAAAATCGTCATGGACAATTACTGCTCACCAGAGAAGCTGCAGGGAATGAAGGAGGCTATTGAAGCAGCTACCAGCAACACAGAGGTTCTCAACATTCCAGATGGTGAAACCTTGGCTAATGTCCTCAGTGCTGGAGTCCAGACCACAGTCAGTGACCCACGCTTAATGGTCTCCTTTGAGCCAAACTACGTCCCTGTGGTTCCCCCGAAGATGCCTCCCTTGCCCCCTGAGCAGCTCATTGCTGTCCTCCAGACCTCGATAAAGCTGGACATCCTGGAGGGCAACATTGGTTACCTGAGGATCGATCACATCCTTGGGGAGGAGGTTGCAGAGAAAGTTGGCCCTTTGCTCCTAGACCTGGTCTGGAATAAAATCCTGCCAACCTCAGCTCTCATTTTTGACTTGCGCTACACTGGCAGCGGGGACATGTCAGGGATCCCCTACATTGTGTCTTACTTCATTGAAGCCGAGCCTCTGATTCACATTGACAGCGTGTATGACCGTCCCTCAAACACCACCACTAAGCTGTTTTCGATGTCCACACTGCTGGGGGAGAGATATGGCATTACCAAACCACTCATTGTCCTCACAAGCAAGAACACCAAGGGCATTGCCGAGGATGTTGCCTACTGCCTCAAGAACCTGAAGAGGGCCACCATTGTGGGCGAGAAAACCACCGGGGGCTCTGTGAAACTCGATAAAATCAAAGTGGGTGACACAGACTTCTACGTTACCGTGCCAACAGCAACGTCCATCAACCCTATCACCGGCTCTACCTGGGAGATTACAGGTGTTACCCCTGATGTGGAGGTCAATGCAGAGGACGCCCTCGCCACCGCCATCAAGATCGTCAACCTCCGTGCCCAAGTTCCAGCCATCATTGAGGGATCAGCAACCCTCATTGCTGACAACTATGCTTTTGAAGATATTGGGGCTGATGTTGCAGAAAAGTTGAGAGGGCTCCTGGCCAATGGCGAGTACAGCACAGTAGTCTCCCAGGAGAGCCTGGAGACGAAGCTGTCCACTGACCTGAAGACCCTGTCTGGTGACAAGAGCCTGAAGACTACCAAGAACACCCCAGCCCTGCCACCCATGGTGAGACCAATGAATGAACCATGACCCATGATCAGTGGTTTTTGGTTGTGAAAGTATTTTTCATGCCACTTATTAATGTTCTAACACAGCTATGTTTTGTTAATTGTTTTTAATAGAGTTCCTATTTACTGTCAAAAGTTTCTATTTAGGAGTTTTTCATTTATAGAGCTCAAAATGGTCCAATGTTTAAATTGTTGAGTGAATAATCAATGGAATTGTCAAAATGTGTTTTGTGTACTACAAAAAAATGTTAACTCACAGAGAGTATGATATCAATATTATAGATTTGGTGATATTTGCAATTCAAATGTATTTAGCACATGGATATATGTAATAATACACATAATAATATGTGCCAATTTGCTGAAAATATTATTTTTCTATTATCAATTTGAAGTGAGACATATTGGTCTCGCCAATATTACAAATGCTGAGTTGTTGCATGTTCCTCTCCAACAGAATTATTCTCCCGAGATGTACATTGAGCTGATCAAAGTCTCTTTCCACACTGACATATTTGAAAACAACATTGGCTACCTGCGTTTCGACATGTTCGGAGACTTTGAGGAGGTCAAGGCCATCGCCCAGATTATTGTTGAGCATGTCTGGAATAAAGTTGTCAACACTGATGCTTTGATCATTGACCTCAGGTGGGTAATCCTGCTCTGTTAAAAAGATAGCAAGTCCATTTTAGAAAACAAATCAGCTGCTAAAGCTCATCAGTCTGTGTCTAAACATAGAGAAATAGCGGATTTAGGCAGCAAAAATATAGTATTGTTTTGAATGATTTATCTATTTATTTATAATCTATATATCATTTTAAAATATGGACCACCAACAGATCTGAAGGAGTAACTGAATCTAGTAGGGGAAGGCAGTCAGGATCAATTTGCAGATCAAGAACAACCTTACCAAGATGAGATAACACCTTTATCAATCCATAAGTGAAAAGTTTCACAGAGGATCATTGAATTTTTTCCTCACCTCAGCCTTGTCTTGTTGTGTCATTCTATTTGCAGGAACAATGTTGGTGGCCCAACAACAGCCATCTCAGGCTTCTGCTCTTACTTCTTTGATGCTGACAAGCAGATTGTGCTGGACAAGCTGCACGACAGACTTTCCGGCACCACCACAGAGCTCTGGACACTGCCTGAGCTCACTGGTATTGAAGAAAAGTCAAGTTATCTTAAGTTACTCATTGTGTTTTGATTGTTCGCAACAAAGTTAGCGGCTAGCTGGTGAACATAGTATAGCCGTTAGCAGCTAAAGAGCCAAATATTTCCCTCAGGAGTTGGTGGAGAACAAAGTAGAGCTAAAAGGAACGTTATATTAGATTTGAATTCCACCGGAAGCCAGAAGCACAACTCCAGACGAATGCTAACATTGTTCTGTATCTGCCAGGTGTGTTAAATTAGAAACACTTGTTTGGCATATCATCTTTAAAGGTGATCAGTGTTATGTTGCGTGCATGCAGGTTTAAGAATACAGGAACATTGAAATTGTGCTTTTCAAGATGAACTCAAGATGAAAGTTATGCTGGTACTGATACTGACACTATTAAAGACATCTTTGGTTAGCAAGAAAGCTTTTTTAAATGCTAATCTGTTTTCTGCATGCTTTTGAAGGGAGGTATACAAAATAGCTCCTACCTACTACTCACTTCATCTTTCTCTTTACATAATATACTACCCTAATCAGCCCATTATGTATGTCAATTCTTGTTGCTTCCTTCAAATTAATGTTGGCCCTCTTCACTGTGCACCCATTACTCTACCTCATCTAGCTCATATCTTTAACCTTGTTTTATCTTCATCTTATCCTCTTCCTCAGGCACAAGGTACGGTTCCAAGAAGAGTCTGATCATCCTGACCAGCGGGGCAACTGCCGGTGCTGCAGAGGAGTTTGTTTACATCATGAAGAAGCTCGGCCGTGCTATGATCGTGGGAGAGACCACCGCCGGGGCCTCCCACCCACCCCAGAACTTCCGTGTTGGTGAGACCGACATCTTCCTCAGCATCCCCACTGTCCACTCCGACACTGCCGCCGGACCAGCCTGGGAGGGAGCTGGCATCGCACCTCATATACCCGTCTCAGCTGAAGCCGCCCTCGGGACCGCAAAGGGCATCTTCAACAAGCACTTTGCAGGCCAGAAGTAAACCACGTCCTGAACAAAGCCAGGAGAGGTTCAACAGTCACTTTTACTTTCGCAGCCAAATGGTTTCAAGATTTAGAATTGTTTAAGAAGTGAAGAATGTAGATTAAGTACAAAGTGTAATCTGTTTTTCATCATCTCAAGACCGAAGCCTTTTTAGCCTGTCTGTAATGTAGAACAAAGTTCAACAGTCCATTGAAGGTTTTGAGAATGAATGGCACTGACAAGCCAGTATAAATAAGTCCATGTCAAAGACCAGTTGTCAAAACATTATCAAAGCAACTTTAAAAATGACACTTTTGAGAAGTCACATGGAAAAGAGTGGAAACAAATTTAGTAAACACACATAAAAAGGCTTTCAAACTACGTTTTGCTATTCATGTATAATCTTGAATATATGGGACCTCTGTGAAGTAATCCACTCGTTGCCCCGGTCAGAAAAACATCACATGATATCCTCATTGTGTTTGGGAAATACTGTTTGTCCATTATACCATGTGGGTCTATTTGGGCTGTATCAATGTCAGTGGTGAGACACAATAAAAAAAATACAACTGAAATATAAAACAAAAGTGTGTGTTGGTCGTGTTTTACATCAACAGAAGAGGCAACAATGACCAAAAACATACAAAATTCCTTAATGAATTTATTAGTCTACAGTGAAGTGCAGAAAATTCCTTTTTTAAATTTGAAACAAAACCAAATTAATTTGTCTTAACAGTTGGAAAGAGAGAGCAAACCAATTTTACTAAATTGTACCATTAGTTCACCAACAAAGGAGTAAAAATATGGACTTCTACACAATGAAGTCTTGGTATCCACATGAACCATCCAGCAGAAAAGCAACAGAAGATTTGATTAAGATTAAAAATGAATTGTAACACAAGCACAATCTGCTTGAGGGGGCTGTTATGCAGTTTGTCAAACCCTGTCTTTTGTCAATGATGAAGATACAATTGTGAAGAATACACTGTGTTTAAGGGTAATCATGTCGAGGACTGCAGGAACATGTTAGTCTTTGATTGGTAACATGTTCGGTGGTTTTGGTTTAGGCCTGAATTATAGCACCATGTTGATCTGAACAAAAATCAGTCTTGGAATAATTTTAATCACATGTTTTAAGAACTAGCCATGTGGTCTTGGTAAAAACACAAAAAAGGGCATTAAACTAATCAGAAACATACATAAGAACCCCCCTTTTATTGTCATAGCCTACATACTGGATGCCAAAAAGAAACCAAATTTTGTAAAATAAAATAAAATAAAATAAATAAACCAATAGTATTTCTCACATTAGGCCTATATAACAAATGGCTGAAGCTTCTCATTTAGTTAATGGCAGACTGAGAATTTGTTATTGGAATTTGGTTGTGTTCGGGTTAAGCAGTGTGGCTAGAACAGAGAATGAGAATGCCCTAGAGAGACAATAAAAAACTGGCCAGGAATCTCTTTTTATTTAGCAACATATCTTATAATGGACCTGAGTGTTTATGAGTGTATTGTACTGGCATAACTGTAACTGGCATGTACAGTATGTAGGCTATGTATGTGTGGGTGAGACAGAGAAACAGGGTTCTGGGGAGGGCAGCACTTTCATTTGTAAACTACAAGGATCAGGAGGGATCATTTGGGTGGGGTACTCATCAAGGGCCCAAAGGGTTAAGGGGCTGTGTGTGTGTGTGTGTGTGTGTGTGTGTGTGTGTGTGTGTGTGTGTGTGTGTGTGTGTGTGTGTGTGTG
>JBBPCS010000001.1:6594707-6621825 GCA_037974645.1 Hollardia meadi
GTGTGTGTGTGTGTGTGTGTGTGTGTGTGTGTGTGTGTGTGTGTGTGTGTGTGTGTGTGTGTGTGTGTGGAAAGGGGTATAGAAGTCTGACGCTTAAAGCTTTACAAAACAAAGTCAAGCTGCTACTTTTAAGGAATCTGTTTGTCTGCCTGGTTTGTGTAGAAGTGACAGGACAGGAGATTAAAGTTAATTTATATAAATATTTCCCAGAAGAAGAGGGGCTCTGGGGGAGGAAACCTTGGCAGATGTAAGAAGCTCACATTTTTGTTGTTGCTGTTGTCATTTGTGTGTGTAAGTATCATCACACCAGATTCCAGCGGAAAACAGCAAAAAAATAAATAATGCTTATAACTCCCATTCTGAAAAGTATCATTGCTACGAGCCAACACTTTGTAATCTTTTCCACTTGCCATTGTAGCTGTCCTCTTAAATTCAAACTAGGCATAACATTGTGAACCACATATTGTTTTGAAGATGCATTTTTAACAGTCATCACTCACCTCATTGATAATTATATTGCATCATCTGTGGCTTCTTCACAATGAGCTTTTATTTATTGGTGTTTTGCAGATGAATGCTTTTACATTGAAATTTCAGCAATGGGAAATGTCCAGTTTGCATAGGTAGAAACTTAATACAGCTCTGATGCTACTGTAGGTAACAGTATAGTGAGGCAGACATCAATGAGATTAAATTACAAACAGTAATGCTGGATTACGTACATGCATTAATCTTGTGAACCCTTCCTGCGCATGAAGGCAGTTTGATACCTGAGCAGGAATTGCGGTCTCCACCAATAAAAAACTCTTGTATGTGGTAATTACTGAGTTGTAATTGCTGAGTGTAAAGCTATTGTTGAAGAAATGCTGACAATAAGGCTTTGATTTTATGAAAATCTTAAGGATTATAACTTTAAGCAGAAATATGCGCATACATGTGTTCTGAGATTTTTATAACACATCACAAATTGCAACAAAGCAGACCTGTTTCCACTAGCCTATAGGAATACTGTACAAAATGGACATACAGTATAAAGACCTGGGGATTAAAAGGGGCCCGGCAATTGGTTTTTACCCTGGGGCCACTTGGCAGGATAATCTGGCCATATGATGATAAGGATGGTTCAGAGGACAAACATGCAAATAATCAGATGCCTCCTCTGTGTGTCTTCTTTGTGAACGTCTATATGGATCATGGAATAAGGTCATGGAACTTTTGTAAATTAGTTAATACAAATATAAAATAGATTAAATAAATAAATAAATAAAACAACATACACTTTGCACAAAGACACCAAGACCCTGACACCCCAAATGAGGTAAATAATTAGATGTTCTCACTTTGCAGTTCAAAAGTAGCCTATAATAAAGTAAGTCAGTCGTTATGTTTTTGTAGATCAGACACACCACTGGACACAGGACCTTTACACTTTATACCTTTACACCAACCCAAAATCCTTTAATCAGACTACTACTAAGGTAAACAGATTGTTTCTTTAAAGTAAAGTTTTTTTTGTTTTGTTTTTAAGAATATTTTTAGAATTCAATCTTCCCTTCCACCCTAACTTCACTCCACATTGTACTTCCTAATTGATTAACAGTATGTGGATCACCTTCAAATGTTCAAATGATGAATAACAAAAACACATAAGTTAGCCTGGTTGTACCCTGTAAATGTAAATAGGCCTATTTGCCACACTCTCATTACAGCCTCTGGTTTACGATGGTGTAATTACAGAGGATGTTGCTGTTCACGGCCCCTGCTGCTGTAATTAGAGCACATAGAAAGCAGGAAAAATGAGTGAATAAATGAGGACAAAATGCTGAGAACCTCTATATAATTTTACATTTAAGGTGATCACACTGACAGACTATGATAATTTGCCTGGGCACTGAAAATGGACAGTCTATATCTACTTCATTATCATCTCATCCTGCAATGCGCCGGTTCTCCGCAAAATGCGCCAGTCTGCCACGTGAGGGAGGCGCAAAATGAGATCTTGACCCATTTTTCCTGTTTCTCTCTCCTCCTCAGTTTGAAATATGAAACCTGGTCCATTTCAGCCGAGTCTGTCCCCCCGGGTTCCCAGTTCCTCCAGCGCCAGCGCTGCTCTGTTATACCCACCTTCATTTGGCTTTTTCAGACCTAAACCAGTTTTGACACCTTGGTAGGAAACTTATGGCCTAATTTTTTACCAGCCGCCCACTCCATCATTTAATCCACTTCATGCCCTCTGACGCGGGTTTGGATTGGTTTCTTCAAAGGTTGTTTTTAAAACTTATTTTCCTGCCAACTGCATGAGGATTCTAAAATATCCGAAACTTTTGAATCATCCCCATTGAGAGACAGCATCTCTCCATGCAGCTGCCACTTTGACCGGGATGCGAGTGGTCATGATTGTAAACTGAACTCCAAACTAAAGAGACGTGGAAGCATCGCCTGTATCCTTTCTTTTGTCTCCTGCATCTCTGCCTCCTCAGTAGGCTGTCTCTGGGATGTAAAAAGACTAAAAAAAAAAAAAAACTAAAATTATTGCGGGTGTTTTTTTTCTTTTCATCCATAAAGGAATTATTTTTTTCCCTGGGGAAAAACTATGGCGAGATTTTTGTTGAACATGCCTATTGTTCTGGTTTTATTCGGATTATTTTTGCTCTCTTCTCCATCCGCAAGAGCAGAGCCGGAGCTGCAGGATGAAGAAGAGGAGAGCTCCTGTCAGGGTGCTTTTGACCTGTATTTCGTCCTTGATAAGTAAGTGGAAACGACGAAACTGTTTTGCATTCACAAATTCATAAAATGAATATGATGAGGATTTTAGCCTGTTGCACTTTCCCCGGTGAAAGAAGTTAGCTAAACGCAAGGCTAACATCTAAATTTTGTGTCACTGTTAAGGGTTTTATTTACTCTTTTATTCCTTGTTTATGTTATGCTGTTGTTGAGTTCAAAATTGGCAGTTTAGTTTCAAACATTAGTGAAATTAGGTCAAAGTTTTAGCCTCTAAAAGAAGTAGGCTAAATACATTTAGGCTATCTAGTTTTAGGTTAGTGCCGCTGCATGTTCGCGTGCGTGCGCGTGCGTGCGTGATGACGCTGGACGCTGACTTGTATACAGTACAGTTTGCTGAATAAGCAGATTTGGACGCTACAATGATCTTTCTCGCTCCGCTGCAAGTTAAAACTTCTTTCGCCACATCTTTCTGTCATTCTCCTGTCAAAGCGAAATACAAAAAACATCAAACTCTGAGAGGCAAAGAGGCAGTTCCTGAATTTCCAACCATGTTACAGGGTCTTTCTTTGCTCTTAGTTCAGTGACTACTCATCGTTCACTCTTTCATTTCCAGTCTCTGTACGCCCACATACGGAAAAATGCTGTGGTTATCTCAGCACTGGACTTCAGCTGGGGTGAAAATAAAATGTCAGAGAAAAGCAGGACAAACTTCCAGAGTGCCTACTTCTCTTTTAGTGCCTTTACTGTACTGTACTGATATACATCTTAGTGCAGTAACTTGTGTTCTGACTACAGGAATCATTCTCCGTGGCACAATATCCACAAAAACTTACAGATTAAAGGTGCTACTTGTAGAATTTTAAGACCTACACCTCATTGTTCCATTCATTGTAGCAACATAAGTACAACTGTAATCACTTTAACCAAACAAACCATCTTCATTGTAAACGTCGGGCAAAAATAGAAACCTTTATTGTGAGCAATATAAAACTTAATTACAGCCCTACTATTCTATCTGCCTAGTTTAACTTTTAAGATTACCTTACTTACCTGCATTCAAAGGATATTGCTGTATCAGCTCTTATCCTTCGTCCTGCATTAATGGAGCAATGCCTGGAATGGGGAGGGGGAACAGGAACGGGCAGGAAACAACAACATTTATGGAAAATGTGGTCTTAATTTGGAGAGCAAAATGTTGCATGCAGCACTTTTAGAGGCCTGTTTTTTGTTTTTTTGTTTGTTTTTTTCCATCTATGAGGTTGTGAGAGAGAGAAGTGCAAGGTCTTATGTAGATTTGCATCACCTGTGACCAGTGGTGGAAAAAGTACTCAGACCTTGTACTTAAGTAAAAGTAGTAATACCACAGATATCTCCAAAATCTTATAATCTCTAATAGTATATCATAATTTATTTGTTGGAAATACTCAAGTAAAATACAAGTCCCTCAAAACTGTAGGTCTACTTAAGTACAGTATTTGAGTACATTTACTTACAGTTACTTTTCACCACTATAGGGACTGTATAACATCTCATATTCCACTGGGTGGATGGTTTTATCCAAAGGGCTTACATTTGTCACTCTGAGTGGGAATCAGTGCCTAGTGACAGTGTAAGTGCCTTGCTGTACCCACTGAACATCACACATGTGAGACATTTTTTCCTGGCACTGGATTCCAGATTAGAAGTGGACACAAACCCTGGGACTGATCCCCAGATGTGGAGGGCGGTATTTGGCCTGAGGTGTGCAATAAACACAGACACATGCTGCAAATAAAGAAACGGCTTCTTTTTTTAATGTCAGATGCTATTGTTAGCTCGTCTACGTGCTTTGGTGCCCATTCTGGGGGTGACTAACAAGGCTTAGACATTGGTTGTGAACTTCAAACAAGAGGAAGCTCATTAGACACCGGTCTTAGCCATCCCTCTACCCCGTCCCTCAGGCCTGAGTTGTTTTTATGAGACATTTGAGATATTTTGTACTCTCTGACCTGGTTGATCCATATGGAAGATGTAAAGAAGTGTTAGAAGGGATTTCACTGCAAAGAATGGCAGAGGATACAGTATTCTAAAACAATAGCAAAAGATTTTGTTGCCTGTCTTTGATCAAAGTAACCTAACAGCCAAACTTCAGAAATGTTGCAGTACAACTGGCTACATTGAGCACTAAGCTGCCACAGTGTCAGCCTAGACCCTCAAGAATTGCATTCATTCCAAATGATTCTGTAGTGTACAAATTAAATCCGGTGCCAACATTCAGTACCCATGCAGGCAGTAGGGTGCCTTTTATGTAGCAAGGTGAAAAGTAAAGCCTTAACCCTATGTTAACCAGCTGTGTACTGACAATGCAGAATAAATAACAGGTGGCACAGTGGCACTTTGAGCTAAATGCTAATTGCATTGCTAATTAACACAAAGTACAGCTGAGGCTGATGAGAATGTCCTTTATTTTGATGAGATATTTCAGTCTAAATCAAAGTGATGGGCAGACAAACCAATTTGAAGTTGCCGCCCCTAGAGCTGCTAGCATGTCTGAAAACATTGGTAATGAACATTAACAAACATCATTAATAAACATTATCTGGGGCTTTGCAGAATTCCAACAATACCAACAGCATCCCTGCAGATAGGGTTGGTAGTTTTTAGCCAGAAAAGAAAATGTACAGACACATGGTTGAGCTGACAGGATTGATGGATGAGTCTCTTTGATTTAAAATGAGAAACACTTTGGGCACTGTGTTGTGGATGGTGGAGAAGAGAGTTTTCAGTTTCAAAGTAATAAGGAAAGGTTGCCCCGAAGGCATTTATTGCAGGCTCCTGCAGATGATGTCACATCATGGCTTGAACATGGACAGAGACATATGAGTGGTTGCACTCTAAAGGGTAGAGAGGGTAGCTAATGACTGTGTGGTTGCAGTTTGAATCTGGCTCTCAAACTGGCTTTGAAAAATTTGGGCTATAGCAAGACACACTATCCTCACCTGCACTGTGCCCGACAGAACTATGTATGATATTCTATAGGGAAGTACATGTAGGGTTGTTACAATGCCTATAGGGGTGAAAGACTCAACCAAATAATTGTAGAGATTGGTTCTCCCTTCAAGTCTCAGCAGCACACTGGTGTTAAACTGCAAATTTAATACACACACACACACACACACACACACACTAATAATGGGATACAGATGCTGGAGCAAATGGGAGTCTACTAACACATATTATGGTCTGGTAGGAGCAAAAGCAGGCAAGGTTACAAAATATTGAAAACTGCAAATGAAAAACAAGGGTCTTGATTGAAAAAAAAACATGAACAAGTTCATTTTTTTGGAAAGTAAAAGATTTTTTTTTAAAAAGATTAGATAAAATTTGGCAACATATGGGCCATAGCCACACCCCGCCACCCACAGTTAACAATGTGACATCATATCCCTGAGTTGTGTTTTATGGTAGCTATATGGTTCTCAGTTAGACATGCGACTGCAATAAAGTGATTTCTCAACCACTGTAACCTAAATAAAGTCACACAGAAACTAGATTAAGAGTCTACAGCCATGCTAGCAGCTCTGACAGGCTGTACTCAGACACAAGGGTGCCTTGAGGTGAAGGCTAACCACAGAATGCTAACATTCTCACACTGACAATGCTAACACGCTGATGTTTAGCAGGTACCATGTTTACCATGTCATCTATCTTATTTTAGTGTATAAGCATGCTAATATTTGCTGGTATATGGTCATAAAGCAATGTACTGTTTGTCATTGAAAACTTTGACCCGATGAAGATGAAAAATCTGAGGATTACCGAAGGATTCATCCTCTGGGAACCATAAATGTTTACAAAATGTAATGGCAAAGCAGTGGACCAACTGACTGAGAGATCAAAATTGCAATCCCCAGAGCCACAAGGCTAGCTTGGCTAAAAATGTACATAAAACCAAAATCTAACAGCCAGTGACTTATGGTATATAGGTTCAAACTGAGAACCTGATGCCTGCATCATTCAGGAGTTTGGGGCTTAGCTGTCAAATTATGAAAGTATATGCCATGAAATATTCACCTTTAAGCCCTACACTGCTGCATGTGTAAATACGAGGATGTATATTTGCTGATTCAGAACAGGCGGGCCACAGCTTGTTGTTTTATAAGGAATGCAGAGCCAGATGAATGGTTTTGGGTGTGTTCATGTGGGACATAAAGGAATTCGCGTGTATGCCGAATGTACTGTTCACCTCTTGATGAAGACTGCATTTATCCATCTTGTTTATGTAGACTGAGAACAAATTAGAAGACATTCTTGCACATGGCTAATAGACATCCACCAAGGCCAATAGTCCACTCTACTATAATATGTAAACCTGCAAACATAGCCACTATATTTCTGGATATATCTATCTATATATATATATATCTATTAGAATCACGTCAAAATATGGTTGTGCATAGCTGAAGCATCAGCATCACCTCTCAGTCATCACTTTTGACCCACTAGAAGTGTGGGACATTTCAGCCTTTGGATAGAGGGCTTGGGCCCCACAGCCAATAACAGTGCACAGGCTGTGAGTTCTCTCCTCTGTTGTCTGTGTCATGATGTATTGAAGAGCTGCAGGTGTCTCTTTGATACACAAAATCCAGCAATGTGTCACGTTCCTGCAGGGTTGTGCAGAGGTGTGGGCATGTTTAGGTGTGCCTTAGAAAGTAACTGCCACGAAACAATCATCAATCATTATTTCTTTGATTCACTGTTCATGAAAAAACGACCAGTACTTTTTCTGTAATTCTGTCGACAAAAAGACAAAGCAACAAACCGGACCAAAGCTATGACCTCCTTGGCAGAGGTAAAAATCAGCTGCTGTTTATAACACTCTTTCTCTGGTAGGTCCTGGCCATATCCCAGCCATTTCTGTCTTGTCTTTTTTGTTGAGAACACTAATTCTGGTTGCTGAATGTTTTTTGTTGTTGATGTAATCACAAGGTGACACTTTGGGTCATGTCTCGTGAATCCTGGCAAGTTAGCGGAAAAATCAAGCTGCAGCTGCTGCCTTGCTGTGGAGTGACACTCGCTTTGTGTTTTGACAGTTTGCCTTTTGCAGCATGATGCTTTGGTGTTTTCAGCGGGAAGAAATGTCTTGTTAAATGACATCATGCTGTCTTACCTCCCTCAGAGACAAAAACAAGACAGGTTTTTAGAGAGGATGAATGCCACTCTAACTCTAAACCTCCTGGTAATATTTGATACATGACTCTGACTCAGTCTTCAGTAAAGTGCGTCACAAAGTATATTTTAGATGATCAGGAATCAGTATCATTTGACAAACATCTCAAATGACTCTCCACTAGGTATTTTTTTCCTCCCGGTTTTGGAGTAGACGTGCTGCATTAGCTCAGCAATCACGCCGTAAAGACTTTGACTTCTGCAATGGCTGTAAAAGTAGGTTAGTGGTTTTAAACAAACAAATCCTTGTGCCCAGTCAGTTAAATTGGAGCACCATCATTGGCTCCAGGCTGAGGTGGTGTGGGTAGGCCAGCTGGAATTGCAGACAGCCTCCTTAGTGGAATTGGGATCTTTTTTTTAATTTTTCCTTCTTCGACACTTTGAACCGTGAGAACGAAGCTGAGAGCTGCTAAGCCCTCGAACCAATGGGGCTTTTTCCCACATGCCGTCATCCCGTTGCCCTCTGGGACAGAAATGCCTGCTGGGTAGTTAAGAGCAGACTTGGTTGAAAAATTAGCTGTAATGTACTTTGCTAGAGGTACAGGATTGCAGGCATAATCAGCATTTCACTGACATTCAAAATGGTTGCTTAGAGCTCTTAGCGCAATCAGCTAGCATCACCAGGTAGTTTGTAACTGTGTCTATTTGCTTTCTAGTGCTGGACAGGTAGCTTAGTGAGTTGTTTTTCTTTTCAAGCTTACAGTATGTTGCTGAAAACAGCTGCCGGCTGCTGTGTGTGATGACATTCAACCAAACAGTAAAGTTGTGGGCAGTAAAGTCAAAACAACGAGCAGAAAGATGCTAAAACCCTTCATAGAGCTGAGGCGATGCTAAGTGTATTGGTGTTTAAAGTGGGCTGTATCCATTTACTGCAGATCATTTGTTTACGTCATAGCTAACCATTTTGCTGTCCTTGCTGTTGTGTTTTGGAAATGTGGATGTGTAGTTTCTACTATTCCAGGCACTCATTGGTCACAGCCTGCATTTTACAGACCTACATAAAAACACACTGTTACAGTCCTTGATAGACGGTTCTCCTCCATTGCTGTATGCGCTTCCATAATGTGATGTGTCTCTGCCTGTTCATTCAGTTGACCCTATCTACTATCCTCTTTTTTTTCTTGTTTTGTATCTGTCGTCCAGCTGAACTTTGTGCTCTACTCTAAAACACACGCATTCACACTCCAACACACATACCATCTGAGTCACTTTCTGCAGATGCAGCCATTGAAATCTCACACAGCCAGCAGAAAAAGGCACTATGAGAAATGATTGAAGATGTTTTTATTCTTCAGGTCTTCAGGTCTTATTCTCAGACTCTTGGGGGACATCTTGCAAATTCCTGTCTCCTCTTGACAAGGTCTGTTCAGCATCGCTGAACAGTAATGATGCATATTACCTCCCTTTGTGCCCACACAGCTATATGGAAACAGTAGAGCACTGTCCTGAATGTTAGATGTGCCGAAGTAGCAGCAGAGGAAATTAAGTATTACAGCTATGTATCTTAGGAGGTGAATGTAACCTGGGTTTTGTGAACTCAACCTCAAATATACCCCTCTGTAAGCTTTAATATGTTATTAATTAAACGATTTTACCACCTAACGTACTCCTGCCTTCTACAATTGTTCTTTTCTTGGTTTTTAATCCTTTGCTTGCTTATGTTTATGTCTGCCTGTTTTGTTTTGTTTTTTGTTTTTTTTAAATGGCTTATATTGTTGTCTTTAAAGGTTAATAATTAAAAATCAAAGTATTTCTTGTTCTCTGGTGGTGTTGGTGCTTCAGTTGTTTTGACGTGTTTGCCAGCTTTGTTGGCTTACGCACTTGGCCTTGGAGTTTTTATCGAATCATCATCATGCTCCCTCTGGCAGATTGCTACAGAGCCAACAGATTTTTCACATTATCTCGTTCCTTGTCAGTTGAATTTACTGTAATCTCACCGAAAAGGCTCCTCATATTTCTCCTGATCTTTCCTTCCTTTTCTATTCCTTTGGTTTCTTCTTCTCTCATCCCTCAAATGGCGTGGAGCCAGACACATGCTCTCCATCTTGCTCAAGGAATCTGTCCAATCGAGAAAACACTGTCACTCAGCTTTGATGATTTGCTATGACATAACTTCAAACTGCTGTTGGGCTTGATCATTTGTCAGCAAATTGCAACATCCCTCACATCACTAATCCTTTATTTTCTGTATCCAAACCCCAAACCGCTGAACTTTAGAGCGCAACTCACACCATTAAAATTAGATCAAAGAATTGAGAGGGAAAAATAGTTTCATCAAAAATCATAGAATGAAATGGCCCACTTCCTTTCCCAGCGCTGTTTGGACAGGTGAGTGAAACTGCAAGCTAGACCTCGGTCCCACGACTGCAGCCACCTCAGACAATTAAAACTGTTCCAAGTCAAACAAGAGCAAGTCATAAAGATAAGCACTTGAAAACCAAAGGTGGGAGTCCCCAGATTCACCCTGATCTTAAATAAATAGTCAAAAATGATCCCCCACACCTCTACATGACTATTAGCTACAGCAAAGTCTCACCAGACTCTTTTTTTTTCTTTTCCCCCCTCCTCTGTTGCTGTAATGGAACAGTTTACAAAAGAAATTGGCTGCTGCCATTTGCAGGTCAGAGACCGTGTGTGGGTGTATGTGTGTGTGTGTGTGTGTGTGTGTGTGTGTGTGTGTGTGTGTGTGTGTGTGTGTGTGTTTCTGTTTGCGCTGCACATTTTGTTGAACATCCAAGCTAAATGTCTCTTCTCCTCCACCTCAAGCTTTTTATATTTCAGGAGGGTTTTGTTTAGCTTGTAAGGTCTTGTCCTCTTTCTTTGCTCAGTCAGCTTCACAGGCATTTAAAGCCTTGATGTGGGGGAGCAAGTCATGTCATCAGATTAACAGCAACACTGAGAAAATGCTTAGGTCAGATGTTTAGTCGGCCAGCATTTGAATCTGCTCAGACTAGACAAGTGAAAACACTTACATAATATGTATATGTTATTGTGAATGCTTTTATTGTGTTTGGAGTAAGGGTAGATATTACCAGCATGGGTGGCCCAAGGGAACCCAAACCTGAATGTCTAGCTTTGGCAGAGGTGCAATGCTCTGCTCATTTTGCAAGTCTTGGTGTTTTTACCCAGAAAGGTTCCTTTTTTTGCTGCTCCCCATCTTATAAGCAATCAATATGTTTGTTTTCCTTGGATTTAAATTTGATGAAGTTTGAGTATGAGCTGGCTCCCATTTCAGCTATGACGGCTACTGTTTCTCATGCTGATTTCTCCTTGAGATGCTCGTAGCTGCAGAGTTTTTGCTTGTTATGAGTTTGAGAGGCCAAAACGTTCAGCATCAGTAAAAGTAATGTAATCAGTAAAAGGTTCTTAATGCCTCTTTAAAGTGGAAAATTGGGGAATAGAAGAATACGAAAACACATTATTCTTCTCTTTGTCCATTCTACCAAATAGAGCATTTGGAGTCCTGTTTGGCGGAATAAAATGCCTATAATGACTGAGGAATGACGGGAAAGTCCTTGGTATTCCCTGGCTATGTGTACCCCCCATCATGGTAAAATAATTACCCCTCTGCTGCCAAGCAATAACACAAAAACACCATAGGGCATACCCTCAGAGATACTCAATTGCAGGCAAATAACATTAGTCACAATTCATTTCCACTTCAAGTTTTGGCCATGTAGCTGGTGCTATTTTCCAGAGTAACTCCCAAGACTAAGTCTCTGTTGAATCATTTATCTTCAAATATCCCCCAAAAATAAAAAAATACACTCTACAGAAAATCAACTTTGTTTGTAATCTCATTGATGGAACAAATGTTTTCGTGCTATGAATGCTTTCTTACCAAAGCATGCATAACCCACAAGCAAGAAATAGTTCATTCTGCTTATTATGTCTAGACGTGATTCCCAAACAGATTTTTGGGCTGGGAACTAATACTACTAAAATGTAAGCAAGGATAACAGATTCAGTGTTTCATCTGGTTTCCATTAACTCCCATACACAACAATTAAAACTGCTTCATGACTTGAACTCCATTTTTAATTTGTGAATGCTGGTATATGTAACGTTAACAGAAAGAAATACTTATCAGTTGTGCATTTAATGGAAACTGTTCATGAAAACTAAAATCCAGCTAATCCATGTGGTTAAAAATGGTTGTTGGCATTCTGTCTCATATGGAGAAGTAACAACACATCACTGCTGTGTGTAATGCTGTTTCATCAGTTAGGCAGCACCTAGAATAACATTCAATCACCCTTGCACTTTATTCTAAGTAAGCTTCATCCTCTAAGCAGTCAATTAGCTCATTTCCCTCGTGTCATCTCTCTGGCTCACTCGTTAACTAACGGATGACCTGCTGACTGGTCACATCATGGCAGAAGCCCTGTCCCTCGTTGCTCACACTTAATAAAATTTCCACTCACACACACACACTCACACACAAAGTCTGCCCAGAGGAAATGAAGGTAACTCCATAGGGAGTATTTTTTTTTATAATAGTCCAGTTTTATGGAGGTTCCCCTGGGGAGACCAGGACCTATTTCCTCAGCCTTCAGGGGCTCATTCAGGATACAGGCGGGTGCTAAATTACACACCAGCCTCTTTTATCTTAACACTTAGACTTATTGGTCCCTAATGTAAAGTGCAGGCTAATTGATTTAATCTATTTCCTCAATGGTGTTTGTGATACATAAACAGAATGGGCCATGTTCTCTAAAAAAAAATTCCTTCCTCCGCTCCTTCCTTCCAAGGTAACAGATTTAGTAACGGATAAAGGATGTACTAGCTATCTGTTGCTAGGTAGACAGCTAAATGACATGCTAGCAATTCAATGGAGTATGGAATAAAAGCAATATATCTCTTTTAAATAAACAAAAACAATACTTTTTGTTACAAATAATTGTGTCAGATTGTGAAGTTAAACTGTTGTGTTTTGCCTACAATCCATAGCCTACAGCATGTTCTTCGTGTTGCGGAGCAAACGATTTTACCCCCTGTTGTTTTTGGCTAACAAAGCTGTAATTTTCTTGTTTGACTGCTCTACCATATGGAGGTTAGTGTGTGTCTGATATATAGCTTAAGTCTTGGTATTTTGTTTGAGTTCTTGCTGAACAAATCATTTGTAACTTACACAGAAATTATATTTCACAACTGCTGCAGTCAGTGAAGCTACATGTTATCTTCCAACCATAATAATAACAGCCAGGAATTACACATTTATCCTAAGGATATCAAGAAAAGCACTGAACTATTTGGGGATATTTGTTACTTCCTTGTTTTGTTACTATTATGTACTGTGAAGAAAACCTTTCAGTTACTGTATGTGCATTCATGACTGTGCATGACTAATAACATGATTCAAGTTGTTTCTTGATTTTGATGTAGACACCTATCTGTAATCACATGTGAAATTCATTTCATGGACAAAATTGCTTTATTAAGTGGTTTTCCTTGTCTTAGGTCTGGCAGTGTTAAGAACCACTGGGAGGAAATCTACTACTTTGTGGAGAATTTAGCTGAGAAATTCAAAAGGTAAGAGACACTTCATGAAACTGTATGTAAGCATGCACGTTAAAACAATGAATCCATCAAATATGTCAGAAAAACATGGAACTACATAGATGGACAGTATACTGTAACATTTGAAAGGTTTCACAATCAGACTGTAAGCCTATAGATGCTAAAAAGCATAGTTGCCTCTGAACTCAACATCCTGGAGCCCCAAAATGTAGATCTCTAAAGAGAAACACACACTTTACCCAGCAGTCACCCTGGTGAAGTAAAATAAAATCTCTCCCTATAGCTACAACTGACCATATGCTAAGTCTCTCAGCATCCAGGCTGATGTTTCACTCTGTCTCTTCAGTAGAGCTGATGTCTGGCGTCAGTGGGGTTACCAGGAGTGACTACAGGCTGTATGAGGAGCCTGGGTTTTACAGCCTTTTTGGAGGAGGGCAAAGAGACATGAACGCTTTCAATGGCTGACAAAAACCACCATAACACTGCAGCTTTTAGCGTCTCAACTCAGATCTTTTTACGCAAATGCTACTCTGACATTCAGAAGAGTATGAATGAAAAAAAAAAAAAGCTCCATTGAGTCCCTTTTATAACATTCAATGTTGTATGTAATGTCACCATTATAAGGGCATTGTAGGGATATGAAAGGACGGCAGTGCTCTCAAATGAAAACAATTTTTTTTCAGTACTTCAGAGTACCATCCTGCATTTATTCTGTAGCTAATAAAGCAAATGAAGGTACTGTAGATATGATCAAAGTATTTGCATCCTCTCATGGCAAAAATTACTAGTTTTTAATACAATGCAGCTCCAGAGCAGTAAGAATGCAGTGTAAAAAATGTGATGTTTCATCAAATGGCCTTCAGCTCATGGGTGGTTTTGTTTTTGTCCGTCCTGCTTGAAGGCCATAACAACATTTGGGGCTTTGTGTCTCAGCAAAGAAAGAAATAGCAAAGAACCGACCGTCCCCAAAGTTTCTGTTTTCAGCAAACGTGAACATTTCACACAGCGCAAATCTGCATGAACTTGCTTTCTCTCACAAACAACACAACTCATTTTTTTTTCTTCAGATATCTGCGCGTTTACATACGTGCAATTTCTTTCTAAATATAATTTTTCACCAATAAACAAAAGTTACAAGCTTGTCCACTTCTGAGGATTCAGTGACTGAGTTTGAGCACCAACATTGAAGTCACTGTCACGCACAGAGGGTTCAAATCCTAAACACCGGCACAAAGTGTCGCTTGGTGTCTCAGTGTTGGGCTACATTCAAGAAGCAATTCATTCACAGGCTGTTGGAGAGACCTCATAGGGAATGAATTCTAAGGGAAACAATATGTTGTAGTACTTCTGTAACTAAGAACTGACACAATGCTTTTGATTTATCTTAGATTACGTGGAAGTGTTTGTATGATTTCTTTGTTGTGCAAGGTGGGAAATCACCAACCAGCAGCCAAATGCTTTTGAATTTTGTCTTTGGCAGTTACTGTCAGCCTTTGGCACGTATCATCAGTAACTGATTCATCTGTGGGGATTTTAGTGCTAGGCTGATAATGGGTTTTTTTCTGTTCCAGTCCCATGCTGAGGATGTCCTTCATCACATTCTCCTCCAGAGCATCCACCATCATGAAACTGACAGAAAACAGGTAAAATGAGTTACTGTCTGATACAGTCAGTTTGTTAATGTAAGTAATTAGGTACAACAGACCAACCAAAGCTAAATTTGTGTTATAAATTGAAATGTTAGTCTAGCAGGGGATGCTCTTACACAAGAAAAACAATCATAAAATAAACTCAAACTATTGCACCAGAGTGGAAACAGATGCTCTCGGTTGTTCCTTATAGCTCTGCTATTTTGTGTGAGAGGGTTTTGTGTGAGGTGAAGCCCACTATTAACCACTGTTGTGTAAACTGAAGTGCCATTCATTTACATTAGTGCTCCAGTGAATGAAATAAACTGAATCAGGTGAAAACTGCAGGGAGATCTCTTAGTTAAGGACAACACTGCAGCTTAAAAGTATCCTCATCAAAACTAACTCAGCTATCTTTCTTCTCCGCAGACTAGACATCAGAAAGGGGCTGAACGCTCTAAAAAGAGAGATTCCTGGTGGAGACACATTAATGGACCTTGGATTGCAGAAGGTAGTCCTTTGTCGTGATGCTTTTTATGTTATTTGACACTTAAAAACAAACCAGCAAATTAGAGTCTGTTATATGTGAAAGCTTTGGTATTTCCTGACAATCTGACCGTGAAAATGTCTTCTCATTTGAAGGCAAACGAGCAGATAAACCAGGAGAACTTTGGTAAGAATCAAATTACTCATTCGTATGAAAACCTACTTCAGGCCAAGTTATGAATCATCTTGAAGTTATAGCATGCGTTCATGTTTCTTCCAGGCACGGCCAGTGTGATCATTGCGTTAACAGACGGAGAGCTGCAGGAACACCAGCTCATCACTGCACAACAAGAGGTAGCAACTTCACACTGAGGCCCAGTTTCTGCTGCAGTTTTAGCTTCAGTAACATGACTCATCTAGAGACAAACACTCAGTGCTTGGGTGCCAGTTTTCTGGAAGTAACAGATTAATTCCCTCTTTCTTCCAACAGGCAGAGAGAGCCAGGTCTCTTGGAGCTATTGTGTACTGTGTTGGTGTCAAAGACTTTAATGAGACACAGGTAACACCCATGCCAATCCAATGAATCAATGCTATATTTGGCCGGTTAACACATTTTCCATACATGTTATACGTCTGGTTTGAAATAAAAAATAATTTCCTCAGCTTCATTGTAATTATCCACAGTTTACCATGCATGTACTAAATCCCACATGTGCTTAGGAAACCGGGGTTGTAGAAATATCCAAAAGGTTTTTCCTACATGTTGCATGGTATTCAGTGGCCCCTGCGCAAATTGGCCAAACCATTATTTAAAATTTCCTGAAAACTAATCCGAGTGATTTCTAACCCCGAGCTGCCTCTCAGGCCGCTGCAGATGCCAATACACAATGCTGGACTGGAGAAATGTCTGAATAATACTCAACAATTAGCATCAACATGATGATGAGGAGGATGATTCACATTCCTTTACTTTGTGAAAGATATTTGACACCCAATGATTTGCTCTCTCCTGAGGGCTGGTCGACCTTTAGTAACCAAAAATGGTGTCCCTCAGGTTTAGTTAAAGCTCCATTTGATTGATTGTAAATGGACCATTACCTGATTGTGGATAATTTGGGATCATTACTGTGAACAAGATTCGCTAGTTTCACAGTATGTGTGTATGCAGTTCTTCATGGAATTCAGGCTCTCATTGTGCAGATCTTCCTGTCTACAATGTCTGAAATTGTACCACACCGGTACATTTAAGGATGTTGTGGGCAATTGGGCATTTAAAAATATCCAATATAAGGCACTCAGCGTCATCCACCTCTAAATGTACGATGTGTCTCCTAAAACACAATGACAGAAAAACTCTCTTAAAAACAACCTGGTAATTTAACTTTCCATAATGTACTTTTTCAGTAAGTAATTTTTTGTTTAGTCATTAAATTAATCTCCCCTTTCTCCTCCATCCACACCTCTGTCTCCACCTCAATCCCCTTATAGCTGGCCACCATTGCAGACACCATTGAGCACGTGTTTCCTGTGCTGGGTGGCTTCCACGCCCTCCGGGGAGTCATTGATTCGGTAAATAAACTCTTCTCTGTGCAGGAGGCATTCCTGTTGCTGATGCTCAGAAACAGGCCGTATTAAAGTCAACATTCATGTATTTATCTTGAATCTGTCCTGCATTAGTACAATTACCTTGTATTACACCCATGGGTGTCCGAACTTACTTAAGAAAACACTCAAAGTATGATACACCTCACTCAGTTACTGTAATAGGAAAAAGTTACTTCCAGCATGGTTCCTCTTCAGCATCTCAATTCAGTAACTACATTAGTTTTAAAAAATTCAAGAGTTCAACAGCAACAGTGATTTTTAGCCCACTGGGTTAATGAAACACATTCATATATGTTGAAAATACAATACAAGGCAGGGCAAGCCCACTCTAACCTTCTCATGGGAGAAGCTAATATTTTCTGAGTGAAGTGGTTTTGTGCAATATAATGCTCATGTGGTACATATGCAGCTTACAATGAGTGACAACTCTAGCTTTCTAGCTATTTAAGCCTTATAGCTCCATGAGTTGCTTGAACACACTGTCTCTTAATAACTTAACTATCAGACTCGTTTGTGGTTTCAAACATTATGTTCTCACTTAACTAACACAAGAGAAAAGGCTTTTAGGGTGTGTTTAGATGTGTTTTGTGAACATAATATCTCTGGTAGCTTGGCTGAGGTTGTTGCAGTGTACAATTCCCTAAATACAATGAACACAGGTCATAGCCACTAACTTAACCCTAACCCCTAGGTCGGGCTGCCATTAAGTGGCGAAACACTATGCTTGACTTCAGAAGGAATGGTTAATAAGTGGGTAGTAAGCTAGTTAGCCATGCTAACGATGGCAGCTTACGTTAGAGCAGATATGCACACTGTTTTACCTTTCTTTACACTTCTGCTGTTGCATTTTTGAAAAAGCTAAACCAGCCATGACATTCTTTAGTATCAGTTTTACTTTTCAAAGCTTGACCGCTAGGCTATGCCTAGTTCAGATATGGTTTGACTGTTGCTGTTCAGGGGAAGGGTTGAGCAAACTGCCAGTTGGCATGAATGAGGGTCAAGTTATGCTAGAAAAGAACTAGTTCATACAACATGTTGTCCAGCTACAGTGGTGTGTTTGTAAGTGTTTGTAGCTAAAAGTCTACCATCAGAGAAAGCGGTGATCACTCAAATATGCAAATAACTCTGCACATTTTTACACAGTCTTTAGTGGAAGACAAGCATAGTGTTGCACTTGATTGTTTACATGTAAAGTAACGTAGATAACTTCAAACCCAGGCTCCTTTGTCACCTACACACTGTAATACGTTTTGATGGAGTATATCTT
The DNA here is from genome assembly GCA_037974645.1 of Hollardia meadi. Classification (NCBI taxonomy): domain Eukaryota; kingdom Metazoa; phylum Chordata; class Actinopteri; order Tetraodontiformes; family Triacanthodidae; genus Hollardia; species Hollardia meadi. The sequence goes on from JBBPCS010000001.1 coordinate 6,613,146, forward strand.
AACTGATGTGACCAAAGTCCCCAAAAAAGCATTGCAAGAAGAGGAATGTTTTCAAAAGTGAGATACAGTATGATTAAGGAAATAACCCAGAGCATTTTTTATTGAGCTCTCAACTCTCATTTTTTTATGAGAGTGAAATAAATCAAACATGCATCAGTATAAATGCAGAAATAAATGATCCCTTTCTTTTCTTCTCATTTCCTCTTCAGATCATCAAGAAATCCTGCATTGAGATTTTGGCAGCTGAGCCCTCCAGTGTGTGTGCGGGAGGTGGGGAGCTAAAAACACACACACACACACACACACACACACACACACACACTAACCCAAGTGGATCTCACCTGAGTCATCCACGCCGGTGCCAGCCGCCCATCATTCCTTCAACAGTTTTAATTTCATTACTGGGTGCCCCATCCCCTTCACTCAATTCAGTAATGACAATCCCAGACTGAAAAATGACCATATATGGGCATCCAGGTCACTTAGAGGAAATCTATTCGGACAGGGTATTACAGTGGGAATAATACTATAGGGTCTCTTTAAAAGGACTGAGAGAGTGGCAGTGGTGAGATGTGAAATGTGAAGTAGGCAGCACCCTTCAGTGTCCTGCCAGGAGAAAGATTATGACAGTTAAAGCATCATTAAATGGACATTAAAAGGCACAAATGAGCAGATAAAAGAAGGGGTTGATTAAATACTTTTGGCAGAAGCAGAAGGACTTTTACTGTTCTTCACATCTGTTTTTGTCTTTTATCATGCAGTGAATTACTGCCACCCTTCAAGAGGAAACGTATATCACTTGAAAACGTATATTATTTGCTGGTCTGCTGCAGTGAGTGTTGTCCTGTTCAGTTCAGCTCTGCAGGCTCAGTCTGATCTCAATACGCATAGCTGAGTGTTATCTCTGTGTTGCAGGCAACATTATTTGCAACTATTGAAGTTAATGTCCAACAATTTTTAAATTTTTACATAAGCTGAGTGGCTCGGTCATGGGATGGAAAAGCTGACTTTGTTGCATTTTTGTATTTTGTTTATTCAGATTCCCTCTGCCCAATTACAAGCAAATTATGGATCAAAAAAGATCCATAATTGATCTGAAAAGACGTTTACACCCTTCTTTAAAAATCTATTTCTGACAGTGTGCTCGTTAACGCTTTCAGCGAGAGGATATAGTTAATGTTTTTGCTTTAAAAAAGGGTGTAAATAACGTCATTTATTCATTGTATGTTGCTTTTCATTGTTGTTTTTTTACCTTTTAAAGCAAGTCCCAAACTTCTTTTGTTGTTGAGGAGAATGCTGCAACGCTGTTTTGTTGTGAAGCTCCAGATATGTTTTGTGGACTCCACAGAAACTTCACGCGACTTTCCATCAGCATGGTGGTGATTAGATAATGACTAAATTTAGATTTTTGGGTGAACTGTTCCTTTAAGGACTGAGGCCCATATTTGCAGATATGTTGTGGCAATTTTAATTTGGCAACACAGTTCTAATGTTATTGTTCTCATCCGCATAAATAAAGTCAAGTAATGGAGGAAGGCATTCAGAGTTTAGCGACTGTCCTTCTGACAACGCCCGGTGCAAACTGTAAATGTGCAGTCCTAAACATGAAAATGAGCCTCATTTTCAATAGCTACATACAGTATAAAATGTATTTTTGCTTGACAGAGAGTCTAAAATGTAAAATTGTCATTGTGTGTCTTGTAACCAGAGTCTTTTCAAGTGGTGGTGAGAGGAAACGGTTTCCTCCACGCCAGAAATATCAACCAGGTGCTCTGCAGCTTCAAAATCAACGATACAGTAACAGTCAGTAAGTTCACATATGCTTTGCTTGTTTCTGTGCTTTAATGTAAACCCAGCTTGTCTGTCTCCGGTTGGGTCACTTTCAGTCTTTTTGTCAGTGCATGAAGCTGAGTATTCCCCTTTGGAAAGCTCAGACTGAGGAGTCTAGGAGGAATGTGCATTTCTCAAAATATTTTTTTCCTCTCAGATGAAAAGCCAGCCGGTGTTGAAAACACGTTCTTACTGTGTCCAGCTCCTGTTGTCGATGAAGTTGGCAAGTAAGTGCCTCTTTTAAATGAATTTATGACTTTATTTTATTGTGCTTACACTTCACACTACGTCAGTGGCATCCAGGTGCACCTTAGATCACGTTCTTTCCTCAAACACAGAAACACATGTATGCATACATGTGTTTATGGGTACAGACCATAAGATGCCTGCCATACATTAGCCCTTTTTACGATCCCTATCTGTGGCCACATTCCTCTTTTCTAGATCCCAGCACAGCTTAGCAAAATATAAGGGGCTCTGTAGCCGTGCCAGCACATGCAGGGGTAAACCCTTCGTGCATTTGTCCTGCTTCTGCCCTGAATTTAGAACAGAGCAGTCAAAACAGCTGGAGACAATTGGTTTTTGACTTACATAGACACAAGCAAGTTGAGACTAGAAACTTACAAATCTAAAGTGGCTCGTCCCATTTTACTTAATCATTGCTTTTTGATTCTGGTGACAAAACAGAGCTGATGTTGGGTTTTGGTTTTCATCAAGTCCTTTGTCTTAGAGCAGTAGAGCCAAAGTGGACCAGTAGTTAAGCAAACATTATTTCTTCAAGCTGCACTAATCGGTATTTTTAAATTAAGAATGGATCAGATGATTATGTTTAATATGAAAGCAGCTGCTCGTACAGGCAAACCCACAGAGATAATTATTAGCCCGCTTTGCAGCTCCCCTCAGCTCCACGGAGCACTTTAGCATGTATCCGCTCTTTGTTTTAGTTTTAGAACCTGAAAATTTGTACTGTGTACTTGACTTCATGAAGTCACATCAGTATCATTTGTCAAAAGCTTTAAAAACATGCCCAGCACCAACCAGTAAACAAAGTTAGCATCTAGCTTGTGAACGTAGTGAAGCATTTAGCAGCTAAAAGAAGAGTGAATATTGGACTTATTCGTGAGGTCGCCTGAAATGCAACTTCAAATGAATGCTAGCTTTGCTCCAGATCTCCTGATTGTGCATAGGCAACTGTTTGCTAACATGTTCGCCAAAACAACTTTATAAGATAATTACATGTCAATTTTTGTGTTTAAAGCTTGTTAAACGGCTTAAAAAATCTATTATAGCAGCTTTAATGGCTTTCAAACCTCTGTTCAATACAATATAATGCCCACATGGACTGTGCACAAGTAAAGTTTCTGTGCTAAAGCACCTGTCTTGGCACCTGTACTTTGCATGATTGTATTGAAGAGCCTGAGACTGAAATTGTGTCCCATGACTCTCAACGTGACTTGATGCAGTGCCTCTTTGTTAGACAACCTGCCATTTTGCTTAACACAAGTTTTAGTACACTGCTGGCTGAAGTGGAAGATATAATTTTAGCAGATTATTTGTTGGTTCAGTTTTGGGTTTTTTTTTTGTTAGTTTGACATATGCATTAAAATACAATATGTTTCAATCACTCTCTGTCCCACTGAGGGAGGCAGCTGGATCTAAGGCACCTAACAAGGTTATTTTATTCAGACTTTCACCACACGACAGTCTAACCAACTCAAGCCCGACCAGTAACTCTGTATCAGCTAGCCGTAGTCTCTTTTTAGAGCCCAACCACATTACAACATCAACAATCCACAAACCTCACTAACCTAAGCCTTTATGGGAAGACAAGTACAACATGCCGCAGAAGAGAAGGTTCAGTGGACGGTGGCGAAGTCTTTAAAGTGGGGAGACAAAGCAGTGAGGAGAAGGCCTGTCAGCCAATGTTAGGCTCTTTTCTCACACTTTCATGACCGCTAACGGTATCTGTGTTGATGATAGCATACTTCTAGCATTATGATACCGATTCCTTTTCATTTTATTCTCCCATAGAAGTTATAAATCCAGTTTACCATCAATATCTGCACTGTAGTGTGGAAAGAAAGAGGATTTGGTTTTAACTGCAGTGGGGAAAGATTTAAACAACCTGGACTGATGACTCGAACTCTGAAGCTTTAATTGGTGTCTTGGCAGAAGGGTCGTAAAAGTGAGGGTACATCATGTGCCTTCACCTCCTTTCAACTTTACGTTAAGCCAGTTCACTTCTGTCTTTGTATATTTTCTTTCTACTCTTGCCTTAGTTCCCTTAAACTTTCCATCCTGTCCCCACAGCACTTAACCTCTCGACTCTCCAATCCCACACGTATCTTTTCCCCCTCGCTCTCCACCTCTGCCTTAACTTTTGGTGCCACCGTGGCTCGACTCACCAACCACTCTACCCCCCCCCCCCCCCCCCCACACACACACACACCTCCTCTGTCTTTTCACTTTTTTCCCTCTCTGAATCTGTCTTTTATTTGTCTCGATAACTCCCTCTTTCAACCCCTGTCAGTCTCCCACTCTCTTTCAACAGTCTCCTTGCCCAGTTTTGGCTGATCAAAGCCATGTAGCAGCTAGCCTGGTCTTTCAAGTGTCTGGTCATGTGTTTGCATGCAGCCTGTTTCTCAGCAGGGTGAAAAACCCCTCAGAGAGAGTGTTTAAACTGCTCCATTAATACCCACACTAATGAAGTTGGTTTGGTTTAGCAGCCATTCATTTCATGAAATTGATTTACCTTTGCTAGCAAATTTGACAGTTTTGTAGTCACTTTACTCAAAACCCAACCTTTATCATTACTGAATTGAATTCTGGTCTGTTTTCTGATAGTTCAGGTGTAGAAATTTGTCTCTCTGCCTATCTGGACGTGACATGTCATTTATGTATGGCCAGTTCTACAGAGAAAGAAGAAAAGGTGTCCCACACCACCCAATGTGTGGCAGGCAAACCCGAATGCATGGCTCATCCAAGTGTGTGTGCTCATACTTGGACCGCCTGCCCTGTCTAGTTTATTTCCTTGCTTAACAGCTGTCAGACAGGGTGCTCTACATTCAACATTTCCTCCCTACAACTTTGTTCCCTCCACATCCTAAAATACCCACCGGTCAGTTTTCTCTGGCTTCCTCCTCTCTTTTTACCAGTTTTTCCCTCTGAGTATCATCCTTTCTCTGCCCTTTCTCTTCTTTTAATCATCAATAAAAAAAATTTAACTAATTCAGTTCAACAGCCTCTTTTGTGGGCTACACCCAGATGAAATTATTGTTTTCAGAACATCCTGAATTCTGATAGAAATTAAGTCAAAAGGATGTTTGGTTTATTCAGTTGCATCACATTTCTAGACAAGAGAAAGCAAAGAACCTGAATGCATCACAAAATGCTTTCCAATGCTATTTCACATCTAGTTTATATATGTCTTTTCTACCAAACTCTGTTTGTAGTTTTCTACTCTTAACAAATACGTTTTTAAGTTAAATCTGAGGGATGTTTTTCATCCAGCTATTTAGGGCCACACTGTGCTGAGAAATCAAAAACATGAAGACAAATTGGCCCTTTTTTAGCTTTAAGACTGTTTTGAAGTTTCAGTCCCTTAGTTCCCAGCTGTTTGTTTTCAGTGTACGCTGTTGATCATGAACTTCACCCAATAAACCAGTTCTTCTCTCGCTTCACCCTCCTTTAAACCAGACAGACTAAGTCAGAGAAAAGACAGGTTTATCAGTCAGATGGCCTGCTTTCCATCTGCCAGACCTCATTCACATCCACCTGGTCCTCTAATGAATAACTGGAGGTGGGGGGTTATTTAAAATCCGTGCCTTTCATCCACATGTTTTGAAGATCTGAACTAGAACAGGCTCCAAAGAGACCGCTGGAGGTCACATGAAATTCCCAGAATTGTTTTTCTCCACTCGAGGAGGAGGAAGGGATTCAGACCATCAAGACTCCTGTAGTTCAAAAAATCTTAGAAGACTAGAAGATCCTAAGAGGAGTTTTAACATGGATGAGGTTTGGACTGGAGGATAAACAGAAGCATGTTTTGTCAAAGAGTTTATACGTTTTAAATTCTATAAAGGAAAATTATTTAGTAGCTCCAGAGATCATAGACTGCATTTAAAGAGAGGATGGCAGAGATTGTTCTCATTCCTGTGTAATTAGTATGGTGTCATGTCTTGGAAAAATACACAACTTGCCCAGAACCATAAAAACAAAATCTCAACTAGCAGGCTGTGGGGTTTTTTCCATTTCCATTTTCTTCACGTTCATCTATCCAACCTTGGCCTCTGAGCCTGCTGAGTGGCTCAGTAGGTCACACAATCACACTTACAGTTTGTTGTTTTTTCTCTGGTTTTTAACCGCAGTGGAAAACTTTTGTATTTGGTTTATATGGGTTCAATTGCTCAATTACAAGTGAAACACAGCTTGTAAGCAATAGCCAATCGACTGACCCAGTAGCTGATTTATTGGATACACTTTTGGTAGGATGTTATCGTGCAGGTTAGAGATTTTGGCAGCTTCAAAGAGATCTGTTTCCAGCTTTTGTAACCTGAGACATTATTTGGTGTGAGCCCAAGTTCAAATGGCATGACTCTGGTCAAACAAACTGAGCTTAAGGAGTAAAAGGTTTAGACTAAAAAAACTGCTCCAAACATGCTTGTTGTGGATCGTAATGTTACATCCCAACATGAAAATAGAGAACTTACTTATCCTTTTTGTACATGTTGTTTTGTTTCAGGGTGATTTATCTCCAAGTGAGCATGAACGATGGTCTGTCCTTCATCAGCAGCAACGTGCACATCACCACCACCGAGTGTGTAAGTGGCAGCGTTTTGTCCCAAGTTCACTCCTTTAACCTGCAGTAGTATGACAGATAATTCATCATTCAACATGTGGTTCAGGAGAGTCATAAAGATGTAAATCAAAACAAGAACTCTTATACTACAAATTTTCTCTCGCTTGCTAAAACAGATAAAAGTTGGTTTGTTCCATAGTTCCTGGATATGTATCAATGTAATGCAAAAAATCACCATGCAGTAAAAAATTAGAAATGGAACCTTTTGCACATTTAATTTGGAGTAAATATTTCAAGCTTCTCAACTTAAAAGACAGAAATGTAGATTTTCTCTTGAGAATTTTATGCTTTGTAATTTAATAAAAGAGGTTTTCTATGTCTTCTTGTATTTCATGTGGTTTCAGTCCTCTCCAACCTCTCTCCATCTTTTAGCATGTCTTCCACACTTTTCCAACAAGTTTGTTGTTTTGTTCTCTGCAGTGAGTTTCCTTAGCCCTTTTCTCTCTTTCATCTTCCCCTTTTTCAATTCTGTTATTTTCCCCTTTTTTGAGGAGCCAAACCACAGGGGTCTGTAGTAGCGATCCACCCAAAAAAAGATCCTCTGAACCCACCCAGGGGTGGCAGGAGACAAGAGGTTAGAGAGGCAGGTTCATGACCGCGAGGCTGCTGGTTCAATCTCAACATTTTGGTTATAAAAAGTGAAAGAAAAGCATCCTGTAACAGCCAAGACTGAAGTGCATTTACCCCTCAGTTAGAGCTGCTCGATGGCGATACTATCTGGTGTGTGTATGTATATAACTGCGTCAGCATGAAGCAGGGTGGAGCTCCATTCTCATAAAGCAAGATGCAATTTAAGACAGCAATTTAACAAAATAAAACACGTATGTTAAAGATATGGGCTGGAGCCACGGCAGATTCCCACCCATTCAAAAAGAAAAATGCACTCCCTCAGACCATGTGACATCATATCCATGGAAATAATGTGAATTCAAAAGGCTGTGTTGTGGTTCATGATATACAGGGTTCAATTGGCAATCAGCTGCTGCTCACCACTAAACTAAACCATATAGGCTGAAGTCACAACAGGCTTTAGGATGCACAACAAGTTGCTTACTTTAAGGTGGGTAAGCCTGGTGCAATAAATAACATGCAAGCTGAAGTCTATGGATAAATCGAGAATGAAAACAAACCCAACAAACCACTGCAACCCCGTCCTCATATCCCCCCAATGTCCCACTCCAGCAGTTCTAGTCTTTATAGTTGTATAGCACAAGAAAACACACATTGTACGTGCGAGAGTGACCAAACACAGATGTGGCCACTGTTGAAATTTTTGTCATTGCTTACTAAACCGTTATTCTGCTTGTCAGCTGGTGAACATAGAAAACTGTGCTGATTGGTAAATTTCTGAGAAACAGTCATTTGGTTCCAGTGATGTGCTGTGTATGACAGACCCCTCTGCTGAGTCCAGATAAATCCCCCGATGTCTAGGCGACAAGATAGATACGAGAAAGTCTAACCACATGCTCATCTGTGGCCTGTAATGGGAACCATGTTTGGCTCATAGACGTCTGCCTGGCTTAAAGTGAGCAGAATAACTGATTCTTTCAGGGATTACACAACTTACACCAACCACTGTCATCAGAAAGACAAAAACATGAATATTTACTGTGACAGAACTGACAAAGAAAGGAAACCAGAGGGCTTAACAACCCATCATACAAGCATGATTGTACTTCTATTATATCATTATCGTTAATAGTATTATATCTGGACATGTAATGGCTTCTATCTCTTAATAGGGATCTTTTTGTTTTCATTACTACTTGTTTCTTTCACTACTACTGCTACCACAGAAGTATAGGAATTTGTCTTTCATTCGTTGCTTAAATCACTGCCCAGCTGCGTACATGTGCAGTCAGATTTCCATAGTTTGGTGAAGCGGTACTGTGTGTGTGGTAGTAATGTACAAGTGTTGCATGTGTGTGTGTGTGTGTGTGTGTGTGTGTGTGTGTGTGTGTGTGTGTGTGTGTGTGTGTGTGTGTGTGTGTG
>JBBPCS010000001.1:6621925-6639047 GCA_037974645.1 Hollardia meadi
GTGTGTGTGTGTGTGTGTGTGTGTGTGTGTGTGTGTGTGTGTGTGTGTGTGTGTGTGTGTGTGTGTGTGTGCACTCTCCAGTTTGATGGCACCATTCTTCTGATCACCCTGCTGGTGTTGTTCCTCCTGCTGGCCCTGCTCTTCATGTGGTGGTTCTGGCCTCTCTGCTGCACTGTGGTAAGAAACATATACTACGTTCAGGAAGTGGGTTATTTTAAAGAGCAACTGCTAAATTACAATTATACAGTGCTTCAGGGGTTTGTCTAAACTCCAAAGGACCAATAAGCGCCGTAGAGATCCTGACAAAAAAAACAAAACATAAAGTGCTGATGTGATTAATGTGTCTGTGAAAAGCTAAATAATGTCCTGTCTCTTATTCTTTCACAGGTGATCAAGGAACCACCTCCTCCACCTCCTCCTGAGCCCGTGAGTCAGAACATACACACACATACCCGTATTTACCATTGACTATATAAAATATAGCCGGCCTGAAAATTGAAGCCAATGTGGAAGTGCCTTAAACCTGCATTCTTTATAATGGCCAGGAGGGGGCGACTCCACTGGTTTCAAAGAGAAGTCTGATTGTATGTAAGCTTATGAGAAAATGACCCTACTTCTGACTTGATTTATTACCTCAGTAAAGACTTTCCTAATGAGCTTATGGTCTCAGTCACTAGTTTCAAGTCATCTTCAATAAAGCATCATGGTCATTTTGTAAATTATGGTCCCATTTAGAGTAAAATAGACAATAAAGCAGGGTAAGTTTCAAGGCGTGGCTACCATGTGATTGACAAGTCGCGACCACAGCATGTCATCAGGTTCTCAGTCAGATCCAATCAGGATACCTCCCCAGCTCCACCCTTTATTCAAGATATGAACACTTACGGCTCCAAATAAACAAGATGGCAACGGCCATAATGGCAAACTTAAGGCTTCAAAACAGAAGGGTCACCCATTGGTTGACGTCAGACCAATGAGTGACATCACGGTCGGTTTACAGTTCTTATTTACCCAACAAGTCTGAAGGAGAATGTGTGTCGGATACTTATATGGTAGTACTGTATAAGTATACCATAGTTTTAAAAGGCAACAGTGCTGCATTATTAGTCACAATGAACCAAACGCAGTAATCTCAATAAATACAATAAAAATGTACAGAACAGTTGATTGATTGGAGTCTGTGTATTTGTGAAGAAATTGACAGGAAGCTATTGAAACTCAAAGATCCAAAATTCCACCAATATTGCAAAACCTACAGTATTGAAAAGAATGGCTATGAAAACTCATAAATACATGTCTTTTTTAAATCATTATCAGCAGTATATCAAAGGTTATATAGGGTAGTGATGGATAGTTCTAGTTTATATACAGATCTTAGCTTTTATACCCGTGACACAGTGTCTAAAAGTTAATGGTACCAAAGTATATATGAGATGAAAAAAGTCACTCTTTGTGTAATTATGTGTTTTAGGAGTCAGATGATGAAGACGGCCTGCCCAAGAAGAAGTGGCCCACTGTGGACGCTTCATATTACGGAGGAAGAGGAATCGGCGGGATCAAGAGGATGGAGGTGACAAGCCGACAAAAACACATGCATAACGCTAACAGTCATAATTCAATCTACAAACCAAATATGAGTTGATTGAAATTGGACCACACTCACTTCCTCCATTTTGTCGTACATTCATGTATTGTGTGCTGCCTGTAGGTGCGCTGGGGAGGGAAGGGCTCCACCGAGGAAGGTGCTAAGCTGGAGAAGCCGAAGAACGCTGTGGTGAAAATGCCGGAGCAGGAGTACGAGCCTTTCGAGCCCAAGCCTAAGAAAGCTCACAACAAAAAGCCGCCTCAGAACCGGAAGTGGTACTCGCCCATCAGGGTAAACATACACTCAGTTTCCCTTGAGAACCAACAGGGAATGGGGCATTCAAATTTTGTTGACTTACGTACGCAGTGTGTGATCATACACTTTTTGACATATGTTTTTGGCTGAATGTGGACTTTTCAGGAACTCGAAAATCCGCTTTGTTTACAGATTGACCACTCTGCATTTTTGAGTTCTTGGCCAGTGAGCTTTAAATAACTGAGAAACAGAATTTCCTCAACCAACAGAGAAGCCTGAGCTGACGTTAAAACATTAAGCACCATGAGGGGAGTTGCAAAGTTTTCACAAGGCAGCAGGGAGGAATAAAAAACCTGTTCTGGCCATATTTTTGTATAATTAGTTGGATAAGCAAAAGGTTGCCCAACTATCAACGTGCACATACAGTCAAAGTAATACAACATCTCCAGACAGAGAGACATGATTAGACTCGGCGTCAGGGCTGTTTTGCGTTCACCATAATGCAGCTCTGTGTAGCAACACTGGCCTTTCATACAGTCGCAGCACTTACTGTTATCTGTAGACACTGATTACAGCTTTAAAGTGATTCATAGTGAAACACTGTTCATACATCACAGTCACTGTGGAGAAAAGGTGGATTTATACACTGACTAGTCACTGTGCGTTGGAACTATGCAGTTGTGTAGTTCTCCACCTGAAGATCCTTTAATTACTTGTAGTTAGTTTAATATATCGATGTGCCGTTGAGGCTCAGGAGTCTGCACTTTTTATACAATCAAATGCATCATGAGAATTCCCTTTGAAATATGTTTTACATCAGATTTGGTCTGACAGCTCTGCTAAAGCTTAAAAGAGTATTTCTTTCAATGAAGGTCTCATTAAAATGCAAGTTCCCAGGATTATTATAGCTGTTAATGTTGGGATCATCATTTCTTTCTTTTCTTTATTTGTGAAACGTTCTGCTTTATTTGTGGCAGCAGAGAAATTGATTCACCAGGGATTTAAAGTTCACTTCAGTTAATCAGACGTGAAACAAAATATGACCAAGTGACTAATCAGCAAAGCTCACACCAGAGAGGAAGGAACTAATCAGTAGAATCAGCTGTTGTAGTGTTTGTTTGGGATTAATACCAGTAGACTCTTGGCTTTGAATGAACACAGCTGAAAACCTCAGGCCAACATTTGCTGATACAGTAGAATGAGTATTTATCGGATTTTATTACGGCTTGCAGTGTGGAATAGTTTGGTGTCCAGATGTGGCCAGCTGTCAGTTGAACCTCTCCCTCTCTGTCCTGTTTAGGGTAAACTGGATGCTATCTGGGCCCTGTTTCGCCGCGGGTACGACCAGGTCTCCCTGATGAGACCCCAGCCCGGGGATCATGTGAGTACCTCAGCAGTGCACCATGGAAATATTTCATTTCATCAAATACTTTTACCCACTCACATTCACTTCCCCTGTTCCCCTCTTCCCCACAGTTTTCTGCCCTCACTTCTTCCCTCTTGTAGTATTTTATAGCTGTGGTGACCCACAGCTGTATCACCCTCTTTTTTTCTCCTCTTTTTTTCACTCTTCCTTTTCATGTTTTTCCTCTATTTCTCTTTTAAAACTTCTCTTTTTGAGATTTTGTTTCGTTCACTCACCGGGTACTTTCGATTCAAAGTAACTTTTATTCTTTTTTGAAGATATGAAAATTGATGCTTTTTCTCAGAAGGTAAAACCTTAAGTAATTTTTGAAACACTGGTTTCACACAGAATTAGACCAAGCAGACTGATCTCTTGTAGTCAACGAACAGTGCAGGCTGAAATGACAACTGTTGCCAACAGATATATATCAGTTCTAGATAGCCAATTAATTGAGCTAACATTCATTGTTGGTTGAAAATGCCATCTGACTTTTTCATTTTTCAATTTCATTTGTTTTAAAACAAGGACTCTTTAAAAGGGTCCTAAATATGCACTTGATAGCTACATACATGCTATCATGCTAAAGCTGATGATGGAAACATGTTGCTCTTGTACTGCATTGTAGAGCTAGCTAATGAAATGATATGAAATGCTCCTTGGTCACTACTGTAGGTGGCTAACTAACCACCCTGCTCTGTGTTTTGGTTTTGGTAAGGCTTTAAAAAATACACCACCCTCAATGAGTATGGCTCTTCATACGGTCCCATCCACACCAGTTCAACATGGAGGAAATGTCATGACAGTTGCTAAGCTATGATTGGACGATTGCTGTTAAAGGAAGGATTTAGCAAACAGTCAACTTCCTGCATACTTAGAGCAGCTTTAATAATTTGCATATTATTACGTAAAATTCACGCTGGAGGTCCTAAATTCTAATTAAGTCCTGAATCACATATCAGAAGGATTTTTTTAGTGTGATAATCCATCCCTGAAATAAAAAAATCCTTTCAAAAATGCACCATAATATTCAAAACCTGCTCAGTTTTAAAAGTCGTGTGTGTCTACAGCCTGAAAATGTTGTCATCTGTACCCATTACTCAGCCTGCCCTCCCTTCCTCCATCTGTCTCTCCGTCTCATTCACTCATGGTGTTCCTGTGCTGGCTAACACCTCCGTTGGCCCATCTCCATCCTGTTGGGTCAGCCTCACTCTCACACCTGCTTCACATTAGAACCCATAAAACGGATAGAAAGCAGAACCTCTGCTCACTCTCAGATACATCCTTGTAGCTCCATAGGAGTGTTTTCTGATGTATTCGTGTGTGTAAGCTGATAAAAATTCTCTTCTTCACAGATGAGCCACAAGGTTTGGTTTTAATGCTCGAAGCAGTTGTATCAAAAAGCCACAGATAAGAGTTTGGTTTGCATGTGGGGAGAAGAGTACAGAAAGCTCTCAAGGGATGTTTCCAATCAGTTTTAATTCAGTGGTACATGATATGACACAGATGGCTGCTTGGTTTTTAGCCACGTTAGCAGTGTGTTTAGTGCTAATTAGCAAATGTTGCAGTAGCATAATGGCATGCTAAAGTAAATAGGGAATATAGTAAACATGCCTGATGCATGTTAGCATTGTAATTGTGAGCATGTTAGCATTTAGTTCAAATCACTGTTGTACAGTAAGTCCAACAGCATAGTGCTGCTAGCATGTCTATAGACTCTGTAACAATATGATAATCAAATAATATTGGCAATCTTTTTCTTCCTTACCGTCAACTTCTTCATCCGCTCTTCACCACTTTCTCCCTTTCATCTTTCATGCCGTCCCTCAATCTGTCCTCCACCTTCACCCATTCTTCCTACTCTCCACAGCCGACTCTCCCGCTGATCAGGCTCCGTCTCGTTAAAATCATGCCTTATTAGCAGAAAATTTCCAATGATCCTTTTTAATGGGAATTCCACATTTAAGAGTGTTTTCTTGGCACCATAAACAGGTACAGAGACAGGATTTGCTTTTAGCTTTCCCTGAGACCAATGAGACAAGAAAAGGCCACCATTAGCCTACGATTACATCTTTACCAAAGCAAACTGGCAGTCAGATGAAAAAGATTTTGGATTTGATTTCCTTAGTCATCAAGTTTCTCTTAGCCGGAGAGGCTTTTAGCGATGGCTGCATATGTAAGCTCTGCATGACGCAGTACTTGCTTTCTAGAAGGAATCATGTCTCTCTACACTCAAATGATGTCGCCTCTCTAAGTCATTTGCGGTTTGTAATGAAGCGGCAAAAACATCTCCCAGACCAGCGGGCCGGCTTATTTCCAGGTAGTGTAATGTTTTATTTCAACAAGGAAAAAAAATTGGAAACAAGCGATTTGGTGCCTCAGTCCCACCCATAAGAGAGCAAAGTCTCACACTCTAGAGTTTGCAGAATAAATGAGGTCAGTCTGGACTCTTGATTGGTCATTCTGTTGCCATGGTGTGCCTCCGTTTCTGTTTTAGAAAGCGCACCATGAGCTCTTACAAAGAAAGTGCATCCATCAAGCTGAGATTCTTAACAATGATTTCTGATCTCTGCTGTAGTGTTCCTATACTGTACTTACTACACACACACACACACACACACACACACACACTAAAACATTTATTTATCCATTCAATGAACCAACTAATGCCTCTGCATATAGTGCTTAGCACTGGCTCTATAGAGTGGCTGTGTGTCTGTGTTTGTTTGTTCATTCATTGTGCTCATGTGTGTGTGTGCGTGTGTGTGTGTACTGCACATACATACATACATACATAAACATGTAATTTGCTAGTGATAGACGACAGCTCACAAGGATGTAGTGATCTACATTTGACACAGGAGTGAGCCATTATGAGAGTGTGTGTCACCAAACCACATCCATTATACTGACGTCAGAGTGTACAGTATGAGGCAGAGCTGCTCCATACTTAACTCTCTCCCTTCCCCTCTCTCTCTCTCTCTATTAAACACACACCTCCCAGAGGTGCATTTACTGAGCACATGAGGTAATACCTGCATTAAGGCAGACAACTGTCAGGGCTGTCTCCACCGACTGACTGACCGTGTCTCTCACACATACACACATACATCTGGCCAGGGCTAGAAACTTTTATGACCTTGGTAAGACTGTAGACAGTGGAGGAGGTCAGCGAGAAAGAATGAGCCGTGTGGCTTTCTTTAATCGAGGAAAATGTTCATAGATTCAAATCGCAGCTTGGTGCTAACAAAACGATGTCCAAAGAAAGGATCTCTTTCACTATCAAATTGGTTTTAAAACTGAATTACCTTCAACTTTTAATTAACTTCAAGAAGTTAAGAGCAAAACTGGGGCAGTACTTGTTAAAGTATGTTTATTTGTTGTCTTGCCATGAGTTAGATGAGAAGATTGATGCCTCTCTCTTTTCTGTACGCTAAATTTGAAGCTACTGCCAGCAGCCGCTTAGCTTAGCTTACCACGAGGACTGGAAAGAGGGGCAAACAGCTAGCTTACCTTGCAGCACCTCTGAGGTTCAGTAATTATCAAGTTGCATCTGGTTTGTTTTATCCATATTACATCGATTTGTCATTTCTACTTTTTTGTTTTTTGCACAAATTAAACACATAAGATTATAAGGTAATACGATTTAGAGGTGCTGCTTGGCAGGCTAGCTGTGTCCCTGTTTCCAATTTATGTGTTAATCCAATTTAGCTAGCTACTGGTGGTACCTTCAACTTTAGTGTGCAGCAGTGGAGTTGATCTTTCTCCATAACTCTTTTTTCTTTAAAAAGACATTCCCATCCACCTTCTACGACCACTTATCCTTTGGGTCACAGGAGGCTGGAGCATCCCAGCTGACATTGGGATTTGAAAAAGAAAAACACAGATCATTACATGTTTTTCTCGATAAATACTGTGTGTGATTGAGCCAAAGTGCACCACTAGTTTAGCATATTCATATGTTGCCCAAAGAAAGCAATTTCTATACATCTCTGTGGGTATGAGGCTTTGAGATCCTCATTCATGTCTTTTTTATCTGTGTTTAGGAATGCCAGACTGGATAGGTGGTGACAGACCAGAAACTGGTGGTAGCTAGATTGTTGTCTTTTCCTGCTGTTATATATATCAATATTATTCAATTAATATTTGTGTTTTGCTCAGCTGGGGAGAAAGTTTTTCTTAGTGTCTTAAAAGGGTGTCTGTGGTAGATGTAAAGAAACATCAAACAACTGGAGTAGACAGAAAAAGTTCAGGGTGGAATATTGGAGATGTGCTTCAATTCAGTTAGGTTTATTATCATTTTCTTGTTTCTCGTATTTTTTCTAAGGTCTAAATGTCGCCCAGTCTCCTTTGCAAATGGTCTTCGACCAGTGTTCATTCATGCTTTTTCACATAGACATTTCAGTAGATAAAAAAACTTTTTAAAAACATGAAAAAACACGAGTACAAAGTCATCTTTCCCTCAGTTTCCATTCTGTAAAACCAGGCTCTTGTGGCTCCAATCCCTGATACTGGTTATTAGCAGATTAACATTACTTCACTCCACAACCACATGTAACTATGGAGCAGATTGGAGTCACTATTGTAACAACGACCTCTGTGAACTCAGGCGAAGCTTGTGGTTAGTGTAATATTTTACGAGTAGCTCAGGAATTAAATGGGATTTCTGGGGGAACAAATTCATTTTTTTACAGTCTGATAAGTCAAATTTACACACACACACACACACATACACCTTACCCACACTCGCACGAGCCCGACTCCATATGGTCTCTTCATGAGTATGACTGAACTTTGGTAAGAGAGTCACAGTTCTCGGGACAGAACATTGGACTAACCTGGATAATTCGTGGGGGCGTCAAAGCAGGGATTTAAATGTAACCTGGAACACCAGCTGGCCATACACACACACACACACACACACACACACGTCGTTTTAGCCCAGATGTGCTTCAGATTAGACATGTGTGTGTCTGTACCTGAAAGCTTGTCAGTGTGTGAAGGATGTCATTAGTTTTGCAGGTATTTAGCCATAAATCAAAGGACTGGACAAATTAAAATTTTGACCTGATGGTGGTGTTAGGGCATTACCAATGTTATTATTATTATTATTACAATTCATGGCCAAAACATGAATATCTGTGACTACTTCATGGCAGACATTTCACAGAAAAACAGATGTGAACCTCACGGTGGCTCTAGATGAGAAGCCTCTGGAGAACATGAACGTCTGTACAAAATTTAATGGCAATCCAGCCTGGACTGAAGTGGTGGACCAACCGGCAGATTGATATTGTCATCTCGAGAACCAGACTGCAAAAAACTAAAATCATTTGAACTCAAACTTTTTTTTGTTAATCATCTTTCTCCTTCCTTTTAGGGTCGATGCATCAACTTCACAAGGGTGAAAGAGGAGTCAGCTGCAGCCAAGGCCCAAACTCGGACACCGATCCACACACCCTCACCCCCGCCGCCGGACTACCACCCCGTGATCCACTCCGCCTCCTCGTCTCCCACCCAGAGCAGCCCTCCCGCCAGATCACCCCCGTCAAGCCAGCTACCACCAGGACCGCCACCCGCTCGCACACCCCCGGGGCTTCCCTGTCCACCGCCATCGCGTCCCCCACCCAGCCTTCGCCCTTGAATCAAACAGACAAACCCCTCCCGCCCCACAACGCACCTGCTTTGATATCACAGACTTAAGGCTCTGTTGATCAGCTCTTTCGGTTTGAAAGTTGTGGCCCTCGCTGCCAAAGATACTCCTGCTATTTTGAATCGCAGTCCTGTGCTCCTCTTCTTGTATGGGAAAGAGTGTTAAGCCAAGTCCAAGTGGTTTGAAACATGCTACCATCTAGCATTATAAACTCTGGAGGAAAACTGAAACTTAATCAACCTTAATACTCTCTGTCATTGTTTATGTGCACAGTGAAGAGTGGAAACCCCCCCCCCCCCCAAAAAAAAAAAAAAAATTGGAAAAGGTGATTTTCCACAGAGTATGAGTATTTGTTGATGAGCAAGAAAAATGATGTTGACAAGCAGTTTGACTTGACATTCTGTCCCATACTGAGGGTGAATGGGGTGATGCGGGGAAATATTTGACTTGCTGGCGCGTGTGAGATCAGGGGTGATTGTTGCTGGACAGCAAAGCATGTAAGGACAGGAGGTCCACAGAAGAATACTGCAATGGATGAAATTTCTTTGTTGTCTTTATCAACTACTGAGTTAGGCCATTGTTGTCAAGAAGTTAAAGTGAAAAGCAAGTTGTACATGAAAATCTGACTAACCACATTAAACTTAAAGAATGGATTTCTTCATTGCTGTGATGGTGAGTCAGCGGTTTTGGGAATTATATTTCAAAACAATTCCATTTGGTCAGGTTGGTGATGGTGTTGAGTGACTAAGATAAAACATATCTGATTTGCTAAAAAAAAAAAAAAACCTAACTTTTGGATATTGTTACTTTGTTATTTTTTCTCTTCACCTTTTCGTGATGTTTCTTTCCCAACAACGTGTTTAACCAGCAAATTCCAGCCCTTTAACACAGAAATTATATTCAATCATTCCATGATTTTGTGGTCCAGTTTTTGTACCAAATAGCGACAGGGAAGTGTACAGATGTGTGGAAAGTATGTTTTTTTCACGATGTGTTTGAGATGCATTTTTGAATGTTCTGTTGGTTGTTATCTTCGAGGCTTTGGATTTTGTCCACCTATTCATGTAGTTGAATTTAGAATACAGCAATATATTTTTTTTTGTTTCTTGTTTTGGGGGGTGGCGGTATCTGCGCACATAGACTGTTGGGCAACTACAGTATTTGTTTTTGTTTGCATTTTGACATGAAAACGTATGAAATCGAGCAACACGAAACCAGGTTAACGTCTCTCCTCACATTTTTTCATACACAATCCTGATACTGTACTTTGATACCAATATGTGTGTTTTATGTCTTCAGTTTTATCATCACCTGTCACATTGCAACTGCAGGGCAGTTCAAAGAGCATCTAATTTATTTTACTCCCCAGGAGAAATAGAGGAGAGTACTTGAATATCGACAAGGTGTCCAACCACCAAGATGGACACTGTGAGCAGAATCTAGAAACACAACAGCTAGCCAGCTAAAAGTCATGTACGGTCTACCAGCATTTCTCAGCTACACTGAAAAACGTTATAAATACATTTTCTGCTATGTATATTAATAAAAATTACCTGAATCTTGGTGGGCTTTGCGTTCCATAGCCCCTTGCTAGCAGGTGCAAAGACACTGCTAGCAACACGCACATGTTAGCAGTGACTACATGCTAAATTGGGGAATAAAACTATGAGATTTGAATTTCAGGATGTAGAAAAGAGGCTGAGAGATGCTGGTATTCCTTTTATATCATGTGCTTTCTGGAATTTTCTTTTTGGATTTTTTTTTAATTTTTTATACTTTTTGTTTTGATGTACGTCATTCAGTTATGCCGTGTACCGTTGTGCTACTACTTGCATTCATGATCTCAGTGCCTTAAAGCTGAGCTAAAAGAAATGTGCATACGTTGTGTCCGATATTAAGTTGTTTTTTTTCACTGAAGATGCCTTCATGAATCCCGATACAGCTCAGTCGAGTTGGAACAAATTTTAAGGTGTTAGCCATACATGTGGCAATCATTAAATCAACTGATATATTCACCATAAACAAATTATTGACTACATGTTGCAATGTGTACTTCAGGTCACCTAAAAGTTTTCCATAAAAAATGTAACATTGATGCAGGATCTCTACAGTGTCCATCGCTGTCAGAGCTCAGTGTCATTCCTAATCGAGATGAGCTACATTATGTTAATGAGTGTTTTTTTTACACATATAAACATCAGTACTGAAGCAAATATGAAAGACGTATATGATTTTGTCTTGTTGGTTGACATGACTTCTTTTTTCTTTTTTTTACTTTATCAATAAAGGTTGACTTCCAAGCTTCTGCCAGAGTTTCTGTGTGTGATTTCTGCTTGCACCTACAGTATGTGTAACACAGGAGTCAATGTCTCGCCTGTCTAATATCCCTGTTGCAGCTCCACCCATGCAAGTTTGGACAGTGGAGAACTTATTCACAGTACATACAGTGTATACTATACTGTACACATTCAGTTTGGCTACCCTCATAAGCACAGAATTACCTGGCTTTGGGTCATGCTCGGGTTAGGTCCTATTTATCTTAAGCTATTCATATGAAACTGATACTGTATCTACAACGATTGCCAGACATAGGCCTCGTTCACACCAGACATTTTAACTCATCATAGCAGGAAAAGCAAGTGATGACATTTTATATCCAAAAAGGTCAATATGTGACATCATAATGTTCTCTAAAAACACTTCTCTGGCCATTATGCAACACCATAATTCAGGAACAGAAGGGGAGATTGTGACCATATTTCACATTCTTCATATTCATATTTTATTTGGTCAGATACTGAATTGGTGACACTAATCTTGGGTGTCCATCTTGAAACTGTACTGATTGTTTAGATCTTCTGTGCTGCCGGGTTGAACATGTGTGTGAAGCGTCCACGTTTTAGATTTTGTAGCTTCTTTGTGGCAACATCCATATTTGAAGGGCTGTAGTCCACCACAAGCTCTTTGGTTCATATGGAGCTTCAGGTGATTGTCGTTCCATCCACCATCAATGCTAATGTTGCTTAATATCCATTCAATGTGTAAAAGACCAACCGTTTGCCAACAAGTTAAACTTCAAAGGTGACTATGCGGCTGGAGGGAGGGATGCTTTCCACTGAATTTTACCAAGCACTGCTGCGCTTAATGCTGACCTTTCAACTTCTACCTCCCAAATTGTCAAGAGGCAGCAAGGAGGCAGGAAATGATACACAGTTGGGCCTGAATGTGCTAAAGTGTATCTGAGCACCCCCCCCCACCTCTACCTCCGCGGATGCCCCTCTGTAGCAACCAATCAAAGTGTCATTAATGTGTCTAAAAACCCAGCCTGTGAATAACAATTCATCTGTTTCTCTGGTTGTTAATGAATTTTATAAAGCCAAAATTGCCCCCATTAGCACTTCCAGCTGCAGAATTACTGTGTGTTTTTCCCCCTCTGCATGCAAAGGAGAGAAGGATGTGGGATGTTAAAGGAGTGGGCTGAATCAGAAAAGTGGAGAAAAGAATGGAGAGAATGAGGCAGACGGGCAGTCAGTTCTTCAAACAGACGAGCGAGCGCTGAACAAAGCAAAACGCAAGAATAACAGCAGCTGGGACTCTCCCTCGCTCTCCCATCACCTTCATCAAGCCTCCTTCTTCATCATCCTGCCTCTCTGTGTAACACCAGTCCAGAAGATTGCAGACAAAAACACTATTTACTGTAATACAAAAACATACACCCTGTTTGTTCATAACTGCAGTCCTCTGAAGTGGTATTCTTTTACCGTAACGGCATAATGACACCAAAAAGATGTTGGTGAAAGGATGGATGTCTCTCGCCGTATGTTTGCATGATTACCGACGGTTGCTGAAAGACATAGAAACAAAGTGCAACCATTTACATAAGCATAAAGGTCAGGCTTTGCTAAGTCACAATAAGTGGGACAAAAAGATCAAAAGCTTTAGTTTTGAGGTCACCTAATATTAAAACCATCAGTGTGATACACTGGACAGACAGCACCATGATGATGTTCATTGTTGCTGGCTGCTTCAATTCTGTTCCAAAGCATTTTCTTTTTCAAAAGTAGGATTTTTTTTTTTCAGTTTTTGTATTTTCAACAATCCATATCTCCTACATCCCTCTTTCAAGTTGAGGCTCGTCCTCAATAGAAAAAAGACCACATGGAAACATCAGAGCGTGTTGATTTTGGTCGTATGAATACAACATCACAGGACTTTTTTCTGCTGAGTCATATGAGCTCAACCAGACACCACTGCAGCTGGCTAGTTAGACAACAACTCGACTGTGTTCACTCGTTCATTACTCCCTACATGTAAGTCACTTCAAAGGTTACAGACACTTCTGAATAATCAGCAGTCTTTATCACTCAGAGGTGTAGTGTCTTACAACTCTAATTTTGAGTCGATAGTAGAGTACATGCCATGGAAACTACTTTTATTGTCCCATTGTAGTATTTTTAGGTTTCACACTCAAACACAGCACTGCGCCAGACTCTATTTAAACCATAGCCTTTTAAATGCCACATCACCAGTCATAGTTAGGAGGCAATTTGGCCTTGTGTGCTCTGACAAATTTGACATGCAGTTAACACACCTGTCGTAATTTCCTACAGTGTCTTAACCACTTTTTTGGATAAAAGAAATAGTGGGAGCTTTTTAAATCAGTGCTGTGCTGTGCTGCTCTAATTAAATGCCAATGTGACTTCATGTGGATTTTGAAAAGTAACCAATAAATATCTGGAAAAGTCACAGAATTCAGTCAAAGCCATATAGGTACTACACTTGCCTGGGGACCTCTAATCATTTGTAATTGCAGAGGTTTTCTGTGATCTTAATCCAGTGCGAATCTGCCATGTCTGCAAATTTGTAAAGTAAAAATTCCACTGCAATTTACCATATTTCACCAAACACAGAGATCAAGTGATAATATTAGTCCTGTGCAAGCCAGCATCTCTGTGATATGGGGTCATTTACTTATTTATTTTTGTCATCATCTGTTTTCTGTTAGACAAGTATGAAATTACATTGCGGTTCATATTGAACAGCAGTCAACAGCTGAGTACTGTGAGATGGACGAGACGTTCAAAATGAGTGATGACAGAGAAGGAGAGGAGCCAATAAGCATCTACTTCATCTAAACAAACTGCAAATGTGTAGTTATGTGCAAAACAACTCGGAATTATCAATGTGGCTGCTGAAGAACAGACCCTCCCTTCTGAAATGACGCTACGCAGAACCTTAGCATCATATCTGGGGGGAAATGACAGTAAATACAACTTGTTTCAAATTTTCTTCATTTCCACTCAGTTGTTTTATGCACAAATTGAAAAATGCTCACAGAAACAGGCCGATTGGAAGCCCACATTCTGTTACACCTGCCCGCTAGTTTGTTTGTGAATACCTTCTCTGTGTTAGTGAGTATTTTGTTGCAGTAAAGACGGTTACTGCGTCACAGCAGCTACAGTAGGTCTGAAGAATATCAAGCACAAACAGTGGGTATAAAATGGTTGAGATACAGCAGACTGTCCTCATATACTTTAAGGCAATGCAGTTCGGTGGGCAGAAATGAGTTTCGGACTTGCTGTCACATCATGCCCACACCTTTGTGCCTTCTCAGAGGCAACGTCGAAGGTAAACACCTTGACCTGGGGGAAAAAAAATGAAGTCTGTGGTTTTCAGCCAACTTGAACAGCAGGCTGTAAATTTTGTAAAGTTGTCTGTTTCGTAATTTGCTTTAACAAACAAACGTCTGAGTACACGGGATAGAAAGTGGTAATTAAATGGTTCTGCAGCCACATGCAGTCATTGAATGCAGCGCTCTGTGTCTAGTCTGGTCCACAGATATTCAGACAATATTTGTGGGAAAGCGAATTCCTCCGTCTACCAACCATCATGAAGCAGGCGAGGCTGAGGGCAGATCTGCGCAAAGCCTCTATAAAGCATATCATTACTGCAGCAGCATATAGTTATACGTACACTTCTAATGAGAGGTGGAGGAGATGTTGCTGTTATATTATGATTGTTACTGAGTATCCAATGAGGCCACTGAATCATTTATAGCAGCTGGTTTGTCTCTGTAATATTGGTCTTTCTATTATCCCTTCGCTTTTCCTTTCTTTCTGTATCATCACTTTTTCTTTTTTTCTTTCTTTCTTTCTTTCTTTCTTTCTTTCTTTTCTTTCCTCTCCCTCTTTAGAAAAACCGAGGCCCATAGGAATGTGCTGATGGCTGAGTGGTCTCACATTACTGCCCAGACTGAACCTCACTGACCCAACACACACGCGCACACACACACACACACACACACACACACACACATGGTATTTGTCATTGTGCCTGTATTTTGATGCCCCTGGTATCCAGGGTAACTGCTGTGAGTGCAAACAGTGGGCTGGGAATATGGAAAGCTGTCCTGTAGGCACAGTGGTCTTTTAATCACAGTTAAAGCTGACTTTATACGAGCATATTCACTCTTCCTGATCCTCTATGCACTGCTACACAGGGAAAATGTGTTCTTGGCTCTGTGCAACTTTTTTTTTTTTACTGTAATCCACTCAAGGCCAGTAACAGGTTAATTTGACAGTTATAAAGGTGCCACTTGTGTCCAAGAAAACCATGTAAATTTTCCAAGTACTGTATGATGCTATGCTTTTGGTGAATATATATATTGTACTGATTATATTTATTTTAATTTGAAGGGCATTCATTTAAAAAACTGAAAGCGTTGATGAAATTAAAAACTCCTTAGATTTATTCTGCTGTCTCAATACTGCAAATTATATCTTGTTTCCCCTCTAAATGTTTGGATGTATTTACAGCATTTGATCTTGGACATCTTTCAATATTATACTTTCTTTTATTGGTATTATTATTCTCCTGAGATATTTCCAGGATTGTGTCAATTTAATGTGTATTCTCCCTTTCCCTCCCTTAGTTTAATTATAAAATGTATCATTATTCCAATGTTGTGTTGTTGCTATTTGTCTTGCTGGTCGTTCAACAAAGGTCACATGGGTCAATACGTTGTCTGCTCCTCAATTAGCATTCTAGCCCAGTATGTAAATACAATCATTTTATTGTCATAATCTTTCACTTGACCTAAATACAAAGATCTGCAAAGAACTACTTGACTGCAGTTTGGCTTTTCTTAAAATTCTCAACTGAATCATCATACTAAGGTTGAGACATCAAAGACTGCACGGTGTCATATTCCAATAGTCAATTTTGGTTTCTTTTAACATGAAGGCAACCTTTTCTTAACTTTAAAGCTCAAAGTGATGAACCCACAGAGAATTATCATGCGACTAAGCAGTTCTACTCAGCTATATGGAGCATTTGAGCATCTTTCAGCTCAATGTTTAAGTTTCACAGCCTGCAGTTTTACTGTTTTGGTTCAATCTCACTTCTCATGAGGGAAACATCTCTAATAAGCACATTGTTTTGTCGCCCAGCACCAAACGAAGTTAGTGACTAATTACATAATGGAGCATTTAGCCACTAAATAGCCAAATATTTCCCTCAGGAATTGGTGGAGGCCAAAAAAAACAATGAACGCAGGTTTAAAACTCACATAGTCAAACCTTGAACATACATTTGTAAAGAGACAACAACCATTCGAGCTGTGCTAAACACTATGAATGGTCCACACTGACAATGATGTTGTCGGGACATGTTGAAACTAAGAAAGGATCATTTTGCTGGACATTGAAACATTGCTGCCCTGTTTGAAGTGAAATACTGTTTCAACTGTTTGTATTTTAGCTCCCAGCTTCAGCGGACGACTGAGTTCATGTCAGAAAGGGGCAGAGATGAAAAAGAAAGTAATGTAATCATGTTGACATTTAGGAAACATGAATAACACAAATTTCCAATTTTGTTATTGAATTTGCACGTCACTGATTTCACATTGTTTGGGTTTACGGTCAGGGCTGAGTGCATCTCATATTGAAAACAGCCCTTTCCACAGACTTCATAGCACCTGGCTGTCGGCTCGGAACCAAAATGTTTGCTGCTCTTCAGTACTTTTCCAACACTAATGATGTTGTAGACTTTGGAAAACCCCGAGTGGTACAGAGGCCCCGAATCTTCCACTGTAGATTATTACTGACTCACATCACTGTAAACAGTGCCTCTGCATGCATGTGCATGTGTGTGTGTGTGTGTGTGTGTGTGTGTGTGTGTGTGTGTGTGTGTGTGTGTGTGTGTGTGTTTAAGAGAGAGAGAGAGAGAA
>JBBPCS010000001.1:6639147-6673443 GCA_037974645.1 Hollardia meadi
ACACACACACACACACACACACACACACACACACACACACACACACACACACACACACACACACACACAAAATACAGGC
The DNA here is from genome assembly GCA_037974645.1 of Hollardia meadi. Classification (NCBI taxonomy): domain Eukaryota; kingdom Metazoa; phylum Chordata; class Actinopteri; order Tetraodontiformes; family Triacanthodidae; genus Hollardia; species Hollardia meadi. The sequence goes on from JBBPCS010000001.1 coordinate 6,639,227, forward strand.
TACATTTACAAAGCAGGTCTTGATGCTCAACCCTGACCTGCCTGAGGCCCCCATTTTAAATTTCTAGTAGGCAAGTTCAAGTTGTGCAATTCAAAAATATGATTTTTTTTTTTGAGGGTTCAGAAATTGATAGATATGTCCATATATTCAATTTGCTAGCAGCTCTGTGAGGCTGTATTCAAGCACAGCGATGCTTTGAGCTAAATGCTAACGTCAGCATGCTAACATAGACAGAATGACAACGTTAACATGCTGATGTTTTGCAAATATAATGTTCACCGTCTTAGCTTAGCATGTGAGCATGATAACACGAACTAAATAAGTACAGCTGAGGCTGATGGGATGTTGTTAGCTTTCAAACAGTTGGTCCTAAAGTACAGGATATCCATCACCAGGAGATTGGATGAGTAATCCAACTACACCGCTAGCATGGCCAACCCCCCACGACTAGAAAATAAATGTAAATCTTTATTTAAAAACTTTAAAATGACTTACTAGAAATTTAAATCGTGAATTCAAACTATAGAACTTCGGATATATTGCTTTCAAAGTGATATAAATTCAGTGGTATTTATTTAACAAAAGCATTCAGCAGTGGTTAAATTTCACAAGAAAGTATTCAGTTACTGAAGAAAAATTAAAATCATTTCGGCCTTTCATTGCTTCCATATATATGGACTAAACAACTGTGATCTGTTTCATTAGTTGCATCGTGTTGCATGATAACACACTGTTCAAAAAAGCTGCCATGTAATTAAACATATTATGAGTGTCTCAGATTTAAGATTCAAAACATTCAGATAAATTATTTTTGATGATCCATGGGAGCAAGAAACCAAACTTAACCGTTTTTTTTTGATGATTCACAGTACTCAGACAAAAAGCGGATTTTCCACATGTAACCAAAACTGTGCAATTTGAGCTGCAGTGTGAATGTAGCCACAGTGTTTCTACCACTCAGACTGTCAGCACCAATGGGGCTTAAATTCACCACTGTGGTTGGTGACAAAGCTGGAGGTCCTTTTCCATTCATAACAATCATCAGAATATCAACAATGATCAGTCAGAACCACTGAAGTTATATTTATATGCGTACAGGCAAAAAGCTGCTACTGCTTAGTGTCAATCTGAGGAATTAACCTGGAAACTTTTTTAAAATTAAATGAAAATTTCCGCTTGAGCAAACCAGCAGAGGAAAGTCACAAAATGTTTGGAGAGTGGTTACAAACATGCAGTGTGACCGTGCTGACAGTATGTCAACTGAACAAGGTCATATCAAAAATTACATTGATAAATTAGCTTTTTTTTCTGTCAGGAAGAAAAAACACGTGATGACTGTCACTCATCCAACAGGGTGTTTAGTTTTTATTAACGCTTTGTAATGAAATCAGTAAAATTGTTATTTCAACTGCGTTTAACTCGTTTTTAGCTCATTAAAAGGGACTCCAGTGGTTCAGCATTTCACTTCCATAAACATGGGGGACTTGTTAAAGATAGATTTTATAAAATAAGGGTGAAAATAGAAGCAGCAGAATCCGAGACATCTTAAATTTTTGTCCCTTGTATGAGGTCAAGTGCCCCCCCCCAAAAAAAAACCCAGCAAAAAACTGGCTCCTACATTTTCCATAATGCAGCTGGAGTGTCTTGGGTGGGAGCCTCTCTACTTTGTTATGAAGCTTCTTGTTAAATTTGTAAATTTGTAGTCTCCAAGCCCAAGCTGAGATAGGATTGATGACATCACCATGACATCATTAGGGTTATTTCCTTAAACCTGACAAATCTCCCCTGGAGCCACAGAAGCCAGAGAATTATTTTCACAGGCTAAGTTGGACTAACCATGTCACGTAGATTGACCTTCATGTCTAAGTCAGTGGAGTGCCCCTTATGGAACTGCTGGTTCCACTGACAATCAACACCCACATCTACAGCTTTTCACAGCCTTCAGCTCTTAGTTTCAGCTCACCACTCCATATAGACTCCTAATTACTCACCATTTCCCCATATAAAACGTGTGGGCAGCAATTTCACACAAATCGTCTGTATGCTGGTGTTGAAGGTCAAAACATCGAGCGCACAAATGTTTCTTCAAAGTTATTGAAAAATCCAGTGAATACTGGATTTACATTCATCAAATGGCAAGAAAATGGGCAACTAGTCCAAAGCATCTGAACTGAAAATATAAAGGGCTGTGTTGCTGCCGCTAGTGGTCTGGGGGTCATTAAGTGGTCAATAAATCAGCTTTTAAGATAATAATTTTTGCCATATGAACTCCTGTTTCCCTAGATAGCATGATGTGCTTCACTGCAAAGCTATGACTTATACACCAGGGAAACAGTCTTGTCTCTGTGAGCTACGTCATCTGAGATGCATCAAATGGGCCAAATATTAAGTGCTCACACGCACGCACGCACACACACACACACACACACACACACACACACATGCGCACACAGTTTAAAAAGGCAGCAGTTATAGCTTAGATTGAGAGATTGTGAGCATCAAGAGTTCCTGAATCTAAAAAAGTACAGACGTCTGAGCCTAGCAGTAAAACTAGCATCTTTCAGGACATTAACCCTTTTTTTGTTTCATCTTGTAGAAGGCACACAAACTACCACAAAAGTATAGTCATAATCTTTAAATGTGCAAAAAAGCTCTGTTTACATTGTTTACTCAATAAAAGAAAGAAGGAAAAAAAAGAAAAAATGTTTAGCCTCTCACTCTCTGCCAGCTCCTCCTGTGTGTGTGGAGGAAAATGGATTGCAGTGCAGAGTCTCGGGGCATCAGAGTAAAAAATGTGCTTTTGAACCAACACAAACACCTCTGCATTTCTTCCATTGGCACTTAGTTAGCATTAATGCAGATAGAAGGGCAGAGGCAGTCTGCATGTGCAGCATGATGTGCACATTCTGCATGTGGTTTAAAGGCTGCACACCAGCATTTTACTCAAAATGGTTCAAAGAGACACGGGGACGAGGACCTCCAGAGTCAGGGTGGTGAATGGATTCACTTAGAAAACAACCCAGCATGGTAGATGAAAGAAAGCAGCACTTTTAAGTTTCTCCCTCATGTTTTTGCTCCAGAGTTTATTTCAATAACAGCAGCTGTTCTCAAAAAGCTAACCATTTATCCAGCAATAATGAGCCACCTCTCGCCCTTCGCTGTCTGTCAACGTCCTCACTGCCCACCGCACCACCCCTCCATCCATCCTCTGTGGCCCTCGATTATTCAGACGCAGGCGAGGAGGCAGTGGTGGTGGGTGACAGCTTGTGGGCTTCGAAGGCCTGTGGGTTGACGATGACCTGGATGACAAAGTCCTTCTGGATCTTAGTGTCTTGCAGCCGCGTCTTGTCCGTGAGCAGCTTCCCGGAGAAGAACCAGCGCTGGTGGGTGGCGTCAATGTCGTCTTGGGCCTGCAGCTGCTTCTTAAGTTGCCCTATGGTGTCAGCCATACTGGCGCTGAGGCGCAGGTCTTTGCCTGTGGACAGTCGTACCTGCAGGGAACAGGAAGTTATTAATCAATAACAGGAATTATTGATTAATAATGGCAGCTTTATTATTTTCATAACACATATGTGAAATTTAAAGTTAATATTTTCTATCCTAATTAAATGGAAAAGAATAACAACAATATCAGGGTTATAAGTCTGAGGTCGTTTCCCCTTTTTGTCCCATTTTCACAAAGATTCATAAACATAAAAGAGTTACTTTCAATTACTTATACTCGGTGCTTGATGTACATGGATAAATACAAAGATGAGACGCTTGAATCCCTGTAAAATTAGGAAAACAGTGTGACAGTACCTTGAGCTGGAATTCTTTCTTGGGTGCTACAGGGGGTTCGGGGCTGTCGCTGGGGTCCTCATCGCTGCGCTCCGAGATGAGGTTGACTGGTGGAGCCAGGCAGTAGACGGGCAGCTGGTAGCGGTTCCCGAGCTCGTCATAACACTCTGTCAGAGTACCTGGAGAGGGGTGTAGAAGAAAACAGGACAAGCTGCCATTTAAATCTACTAATAGAAAAAGTAATGTTACCCTGGGTATTTCTGCTTTTGTGATCTATACGTTTTCTGTCCTCACCATGGGGCAGTGTGATACTGGCTCCATCCACTATAGCCTGGGCCAGCTCGTGATCGTTACACTCCAGAGCCACAGCCGCAGCTTTCAGGGCATCCCAGATCTCCTTGCGGCCCTCAAAGGCCGGCGCCGTGTCCCAGAACTCGTCCCGCTTGCTCCGTAGCTGGCCCTCTGTCATCGGATAGTCACTCTTCCACTTGGGGCGATCTTTCTTCAGAGGCTCATTACGTCCTGTGGTGTAAGGGAAAAGCAAGGGAAGATCGGTGAAGGTAAAGAAAAGGTTTACAATTTATTTTAGTTTGAAAGAGTCCACGTGTTTTTACTGTTTATTTACCTTTCTTTTAAAATGTACAATAAACTTGACAATATTGCCGATTTACTTTCTTAACGAGCTGCATTACTATGCTAATAAAGTACCTAGCTGTCTACCCGATTCATCCCACAGTAACAACGGTACAAATTTTCTTTTCATTCAATTCACACATCATCTTATTCATACATGGCCTTGGTTATGTGGGTCGAATTAAATTAAATTAATTAAATTAAGTGCATAAAAAAACAGCACTGGAAATATTTCCTTTTCAGTTGTGCACTGTGAGGACGGATGGCAGCAAATGAGACAGAACATTGGAGCCTGAGGCAACAGGTAAATTACTCATTCTTTCCTGATAATCCTTCCATCTATGAACTCATCTAGTCAGAAAACAATTTGACTCATGAATAATTAACTGCTTTGTGTGTCTCATTTCAAACAACTATCCGACTTTTCAGCTGAGCGCCGTCAGAGAATGAGGCTGACCAGGTCATTGGATCTGCCAGAGGCCACAGGTAATTAATTACCCATCCTTTCCTATTACTCCTGTCATGCACGCTGTCCACTAAAAGCACAGGGGAAAAGTCTAAAAATATACATTTACAAATGCAAATTGTCAGTCCAGTGGAGCTAAAATATTTGCATTTTGCTAATTATACTGGAATGTGCACTAATTTTTATATGCGCTGAATCAAACTTTGCGTTAAGCTGGGAACATGATACGGGAGTTTTGGGCGGATTTAATCCTGATTCCGTGTTAGGGCTGGGTAGGGCTGGTAAGAATTACAATACCGGTACCAATTCCAGTACCCTTAAAGTGATACCGATGCCATCAAAGTAATTCATTTCATAGCTGTCACGTGAATGGAAGCATTCAGTTGCGTAAAATGCCACCACTGAACTGCCAACTCGGTCAAATACACCACATTCTACTTCACCACACCACAGACTGCATGGTCTGTAACTCCGGCTGTAGTGGGCCAATCACACGTCACATTAAATCAAAGAACGGCTGTGGTGACTGACTGGGAGGGAAACCATAGAAATAATCATTTTTTTCTAGATCTGGATACAAAAACCAATCAAATGCAGTTTGACTGGAGAAGTTTCGATACTACTTGGTACTGGGTTATTTCAGTTGATACCTTAAAGGTATTGAGTACCAATACCCAGCCCTATTCGCTCCTCCCAACAATTGGAGGAGAAATCTGTTCTGGGACCTTAATTGGTGCTGATGTTTGGCCCAGATTATCTGATCATGTGACGGGTTCACAGATCCAGACACCATGCTGCTTGCAGATTCATCGGGGCCCTGATATTATCAAACATGTTTGATATTTACAATTTAAATCTGAATGATTACATCAGTACTTTCCGAGAGAGACATCCTGGAGCAGCTGATGATGCTGCAAAGCAACGCTCAATGTTCCAACCCTTGAAGCTAACATTAGCTAGAATACTACTGTTCTCACCTCCAGTTCTCGATGAAGAACAGACAAAACCGTGCTGACAGTGTCAACCGTTTTCTCACCCGGACTTGTTTAGCTTTCGGCTTTTTGTAGCACCACATTGTTCTCCATTGTGTTTACATCTGTTTCCCCATGTGAGGTGGTGCATTGCTCTCACTGACATGATATTCTTAATATGCTGTTGTGTTTGATGACTCATTATTTTCAAATCTTGTGGTGTGTGCACGTTTGAGATTAGAGAGTAAAACATCCCTGTAGTTTCATGATGTAACCCGATTTCAATATCAGATTTTAAAACTGCTGTAGTTTGAGCCCAATTTTAGACTTTCTTGTTGTCATTTTGATGTCATTTTTGATGACCTGTCAGTCATTCTTATTTTCATTTTTTAAATATAATAAAACAGAGCCTATTTAATGGCATTTCATTTTCAAAAACTCAATCACAATAACATTTCATATACAGAACAAACTTACAGACTATGCATTTATAAGGACATGGATATTACTTGCTTGTCCTTCATTAACAAAATGACAAAATAAACACAATCTGAGCAAGTCGACAAAATCAGGCAGGCACTACGTTCCGCTTTTGAAACGCTACTGGTTGGGTATGAAGCTGTGTGGAGGACGGAACAAAACCATGTCACACATGCAAAGTCATGGAGACGTGCCCAGTTGAATCAAGGGGTGAGAGAGAGCGAGTGCCAACCAGCAGAAAGGTGAGCAGAGCAGAGGCACAGTAAATGTACAGTAAAGACTACAGGATGGCAGTTAAACACTTCAGCTTCGAAGACCAAAAAGAGTCTCATCCGTCATTTCACAATTGCAGGAAAAGATGAAGTAAGATCCGGACGCTAGTTAAGCAGGAAAGGCTAACAATACCTTTGTTCCATTCATGTTGGCTCTGGTGTGAACCTTCTGAATCTTTGCAATCCAAATTAAGTCTTTTTGGAGACTTATTTATCAATTTTCCATAATGAAGGCACTTATTGTTGTTGTTTGCATGGCTGTCAATCCCATGATGCTTTCGGTTTAGTCCAGGGGTGGCCAACCAGTCCAGCATAAAGAGCCAAAAAAAACCCCACACCATTGCAAAGAGCCGCATGTAACTTCCAATAAGTCAATAAGTAACTTTCAGGGCTGTCAATCGATAAAAAAAATTAACTAATTAACCGCACAATTTGCTGTGATTAATCGCAATTAATCGCATTTTTTTTTCTTAAGACAGAAGCTTGTAATAATGGATATTTAAATGCAAAATCACGGAATTCATGTAGAATCAACACAAAGGAAGTATATTTAAATTCAAATACTATTGTTTAATAGCATGTTTTTGACTTTGAACACAGATTCTCTCCTGTGATCTTCAGATTTCCAATAAAACCATCAAGGCTCAAAACTGACTGTCAGCTTGAAAGGCATATTTCTTATATGCACTGACAGAAATAATAACAAAACCCAGGCCTATATGTTAAAGTCCCGGCTTCACCGCTGAAACACGAATCACATATGGCAGAAATACACTCACAGGCATTGGAAAATGAAGCTGGGGGGTTTGGATGATCGCTGCCCACAACACAGGAAGTAAACAGCTGCGTTAATTTTTTTTAAACGCATCAAATATTTCAAATTAATCGTAACGATTAACGTGTTAATTTTGACAGCACTAGTAACTTTATTGACAGCATTGTCACATATTCAAATGCATTTTGATTTATCAGAAATATATTTTAAAACTCTGAAGATGAGAAAAACGACAACACACAGGAGCAGCCAAAGTGCCGCATGCGGCTCGTGAGCTTCAGGTTTGCCTCAGATGGTCTAGACCAATGAGAAGGCTATGTTCCTGACTTGTTGACCAATGAGTTGGCTGTGTTACTGACTGGGCATGCGTGACAGCTCTGATCTCAAAGAAGAAGTCCGCAATGGAATAAAATGAGATTCACCCTACCAAAAAAAAAAAAAAAAAAAAAATGAAAATGTGCACCCAAGAATGCAAAGAATAGGCAGATTGATTAATGAATAACATGTTCTTACATAGCTCATATCCTGTGCTTTCATCTCACAGACAGAGCTCCGAACAGAAAGAAACACTAGCCATCACAGAGAGATCATCCCACCCTGCTCCACTACGCCATCCGATTCTAAAATGAGGTCACTCAGAGTTTGCAATATGCATGAAGCATTTGTGGCCTATATCCATCTCGACTTGTAACCTCACCTGTGTTTCCCACCATTCAATATTAACACAAACCACACCTCACTTAGGAGAGCACTACTGTATGAGTGGAGGCCTGAGAATCACATGCTGCAAAGACAATAAGCTAGCATCAGGGCAGTGAACTAACCACCATTCAGCAGCTAAACACCTCAACATCCACTATGAATTCTGCAAGCTGTGGTTACCTGCCAAGGTACAAGTGCTTTAACAGAATAGGCTGTAATGAAGTCATGTGGTACAACAGTGAATGTTGCTATTTTAATTTATATTGTCAAAAAGAACATTTGGCACTTGTCAAAAACTTGTTCTAAACCATCCCAAGCATATTTCCAAATGCCTGAGAGGCGGAGATGCCAGTCACTGAGGGGTGGCGGGACAGAAAATGAAGAAGAGTATAAAGGAGATGGCACACATCCAAGAGGTTGCATTTCTTTCAAACAAATTATTTATAGCGCAGGCGGCTAAGAAGGAGTAATTTGGAGGATATGCGGTGGTGTAAGATTAGCACTTGGGGCGGAGCAAAGGGGCTTCCTCACTACCACTCAGCCAAAGTAGTAACGGACATATGGAGTCTATATAAGAGACATGGGGTTTAAAGTTCAATATCTGTCCTAATGTGGTCCATATTAGGGCTGCATGATATGAAAAAACTAAAATTGCGATATCTTTTTTTTCCCTGCGATATATATTGGGATATGAATAAAATAGAGGAAAATTCACCACATGCATGCAGTTTGTTATTCAGGTACAGATATACAGTATCCTCTTCAAACAAAACAAAGCCTCCCAACTTCTACCACAGTTGGTTACGGGTTGGTTGTGCTGGAAGATAAACAGACTTAAAAGATAAACAGACTTTTCTTGTAGATTAGTCATGGAAAATGAGGTCCGGGTGTACCTTTTGGATCAAGTAGCAGAAAAGTTGTAGCGTGATGTGTTCAACTTAATTTGCCTTACTTGGCATTGCGTGTCCTGCAATGGTCCTGTTGTATCAAATCTGACTGAAGCCCACAAAAACAAAGACATGAAGCAACGCAAAGCAGACAAATGAAGCAATATCAGGGTGTTTTCATCCAGCTGGGCTCATAAAAGCAGGTGCCATGTGATGAGGTTATCGTGAAGCATGTTTTAATGAAAACGCACCATAAACAAGGCTTCTTGGTGCTGTGTCAGGCTACAAGCAAAACAACACACCCCAGGCATAGGTGGCTGTTAAAGGATTAGCTGCTTGTGGGAAATGTTCAGCTGTAACACATAATGTTGCTTTGGCCCTGTAAAGACGTTTAACAGCCACTCACATTCCCCTGCCATGAGAGAAATAATAAGTGTGGAGTGTTTTCTGTGTTCCTCCTTAAAAGCAGACATAAGTCAACACATGCACTGGAGCAGATCAACATTGGGTAGAGGGGAAGTGCACTCTTTGACCTGACACACACTGAATCTGTGTATGAGTGCATTTCCGCTGTGGACACACTAGCATACAAGCACACACATGCGATCTCATCCCTGCAGCTGGTATTCTCGTCACCACAACAGTGAGTTCAGCTTTCTGCAAATACAGATAAAGTCGCTGACAAAGTCCTGTGCAGCATCAATAATGTTACTATTGAAAACATTTTCACCAGACCAGGAGCAAATGAAACTGATCCTGTCACAGACGACAAATTGATTCAGAGAATACACCATTTTACCAGTGAACCTACCAGGGTCTGATAGACTTACTAATTTTATTTCATTAGTCATTTCTACAGAACAACTCTATGCTTAGATTAGGTAACTACCATAAGCTAACTATGCTGAGATTAGGTAAATTGGTTCAAATACATTTTCTGCCTTTTTTTGGTTGATTCTAATAAATTAGCCACAACTACTGAGGTTTACTTATTAAAGTGCAAAAATACAAAACCAGAGCCTGAACAATACTGGATTTTTGAGGCACCTACCGATATTTGAAGAATCAGTTTGGTACTGTTTGGTAAGCAAACATTTTTTAAAAACATTTTCTTTATTTGTGATTAAGATTATGTCCGACTGGGACATTCTACAGTAGAAAAACAAACCTGACAGTGCTTACTCTCTGGTGGACAAACTATGCAATTATGATTTTTAAATTACATGAAAGATAACTTTTGTATTGCTGTACACCAATGTCCTGCTACAGCATATACACTGATATAGACATATCTGTGATAAGCTATCATAATATCGGCCGATTTATCAGTCACATTCTGTTTTTGCTGATTAATGCTGCAACACTTGCTAGAAAGCCTAAGTGAAATTTAACTCAAGGGCGCAATACTGTGCTCCACATAACAATTTCATTATTGGTTAAATATGCTTAATCGTTGGGTATAGCGTATATAGCATTTGGTATATAAAATGTCAGCAGTGGAGATAAATCTACTTTTTGATCCCAAAAGTTTAGAAAATAAACTCTGCTTCTTGACCCCGGGTGTTCATTCCTCCAGAAGCTCTGGGTACCATCCACGGCTCTGTCTTCCAGAACTAGCCAGCTCGCAGCAGCTGTCTGCCAGTTAGCACAGTCGCCGTGAATATGAAACAGTGTTTGTCCCTCCACTTCAGTCTGTAAATACAATTAACTGCACTCACGGCTAGTTGTCACTCAAAGCAGCCATGCCCTTAATTATGTGTACATTTAAGCATTAATATAATTTAAACGAGTTGAGTTATATAAAAATTAACCCCCCGTAGTGTTGTTATGAAAAGGGAAATTAGCTATAGAGACTAAAACTTTTTTTGTACCAGGCTGTAAACATGGCTTTTTAACATAGGGTCTTATGGGGATTGACTCACTTTTGGAGCCAGCCTCAAGTGGTCATTCGAGGAACTGCAGTTTTGGACACATTTGCATTGGCTTCATTTTTCAGCCCTGGAAGTTGCCACTCCCTACTGTTAGCTGCCAAACAAAGGCAAAAATGCTGTTAAAAAAGATGAGTTTATGTAATGTTACAAAACAGAAAAAGGAAACTAAAAGAGTGCAAAGCCATTAATTAACCTTAAATAACCTTGGTGATGCAGATGAGGCTTTTTATCCCTCATATAAAGTGACATGCAGGTAAAACATATGCATTAGAATACCATACACATCACAGAGCTATTTCATGCAAAGAAAATAAGGACAAAATCTATACTGCTTAATGAGAACTGAAATCAGTTATCCCATATTGTGAAAAATGGAGATACAACATGAAAAATACAACAGCCTTCTGTTGTATTTGACCTCTATCCTCTCACATGGCTGTCTGTCTGTATGAGGGTGTGTCCCAATTCAGAGGCCAGGCGATGATGCAGCAGGACATGATATGACTTGCCCTTTTTGATCGAAGCATGTCCAGTAGGGAGTGTCTCTTGATACCAATCAGGGTGGGAAATCACCATGAGCCGCTGCCAAAGCCTGGGGAATCTTTGGCGTGACAGCTTTAACTTTAAATTGTTTATCCATCTGCATTATTTTGAAGGTCATATTCTGCACTAAAAATTAATATCAGATGTTGATTTTGGAATACAGCCATGTGGCCAGGGTTCAAAACACTACTTTAACTTCCTGATACTAATGCACAAAGCTGGAGACAATCTTAAAAATGCCCTGTCTTTGTGACGTAAACTAGAGACATTCCTGCTGGAGAGGGACTGGAAAAACTTTCCATGAGTAGAATTAGAGGAAATGAAGGGGGCAGAACTTGAATCCCTCCTTGCTCCACATACGCTGAATGTGACAAAAATGTAATGAGCTGAACTGTATTTGTTTTACTGCTGGAGTGTCTGCAAGAGTTGACCAAGTTATTGATCGCAGCAGAGACTTCCCCACATCCCGGAAGGGTCCTTAAAGGTTGTCTCTCATCCTGACTGAGTTTATAACAACCATCATTGACCTGCAGGTCTGTAACGCCTCTAATCATCCAATAAACAGTAGAGTTTTTATCGTGTCACAAAATAAATTACAAAAAGGTCACACTAAATATTACTGACATTGTTATTTGGGGTCGAAAAACTGCAGAAATTCAGAGCGTCTGCCAATTCAGCTGCGTCCTTCAGTTTAGTCTGGTTATAAATATAACATTTACTCTTGCTAAGTGCTGAAGCAGCAATACAAATCTGTCACTATCAAACACAAGTGGAAAGGAGCAAAATGTAGCCGTTTGCCAGTGTTTATAGAAGAATGTTATCTTCCGGGAAGGTAAGTATCCAAATTGACCTGAATTCAAGTCCCTGATGTGGATAAATAGGCATATCAACAACAACTCTGGGAATCAGCAACCTCCGCTTAGTGTTGCCATTTACAGTAACCACAACCTGCTGCTTGGTCACCAACTCCACCTTAAAACTGCAGTGTGATATGTTGTTGTTCACAGGAGTCCCATACTACCACTTTAAAGACAGCAGACTGCCTAACAAGCTCAGCGTTGTGGGATTAAGTGTGAGGCTTAAAATTGCTAGGTACGAAAATTGTCGCCCTTGTTATAGGTGCAATGTCAGGCAAATGTAGGTGTAGTGTAGATAAATTTGGCAGAAACCAGTGTGGAGAGTGGATCTGAACAGCACAAGGGTGTTACACCACAGTCTATGTACTGGCAAAATAAGAAAGGAGGAACTTTCCCCAAGCACCAAGAAAAAGTAGCTGACTGGTGTTTTCCCTGCAGAGGACACACACACAGCAATGGTCTTAACATGAGAGCTGAATACAGACAACATATAGGTGGACTGTACTTGCACTGCATTGTCAATGTCCCTCTGCTTTATCTGCTGTTGCATAATGTTCTATAGCAGGCACCTCAGCTTTATGATATGATCACTATCTAAACAACCTACACAATCAAAAGCTTTGTATATTCATCGGTTCAAGCATGCTGATATGCAGTTTTATGTCAAAAAGTATAGTGTATATTGTGAACGAAAGACCACCTTGATGTCCCAAATAGTGCCCCATTTAGCACTGCTCAGTTTCCCCATCAGAAAAACAAAGGTGAGCAAGTGAGGCGAAACCCAATCACAAGTAGTCACTTGATATGCATTTGAGTCTGACGCAGAAGTGAATATGCCTGGATTCAGTGCGTCTCAATCAACTCCAAAGGCGCATTTTGTGCATTATCTATGCATTCGCAGTGTACTGGGTGTGCATATTATAGTTATACATGCAATTAAACAGATCTAGACAGTCAGATGCCAAACCCTTAAGTTAAAACACTGGCAATGGATTTCAAAATCAGCATGATTAGGCAATGCCATCACTCAGAGTACATCAGAGGAAGGTTTAAGTTGTGGTGTTTTGAGAATAACGCACAAATCATACACTGTAGTCTCACCTCCTCGCCCACCGTTCCTGGACGAGCCTCGGCTCTGTGCGTCCTCCCAGCCTTCCAAGTATCTTCCCATACATCCTCCCATTGTTGGAGGGCTGCAGATTGTTTCCACGCGTTGTACTAGCTGAACAGGGGGCCCATCACGGGCGAAGACGACGAACTAGGTCCGATGATGATGACGAGCGCAGGTCCAATGTTGCAAGTCTGACAGACCTGAGAGGTCATCCGTAACGGCAAAGAGGGGAACGCTTGGATGTTTTACAGCGTTGACCTGATCTGCACCTATAAGACCCCACAAGATTTAAAGCCCGTGGCCCACAATAACGTTCCAAGAGTTCGATAGACAAACCAGCAAGCCGCGGCAGCAACGGCCAGACAGTTTCCCCCCAAGTGTTACGATGTAGTGTTAACCAGCAGCATGACAGTTTAACTTGCCCGTTAAGTTGGGCTGGTTGTAGCTTAAATGCCGATGTCCAGAGGTCCAAACGGCACACACCTTCCTCGCTAGCAAGCTAACAGGGCCAACCAGCTAGCTACCACAACATCAGTAAACACAAACTTCCGCGCACTCGTGATCTCATGATTTCCCTGTACGTTGAGCTTCTGCCAAATGTAGTGGATAGTTGACGCCACACCTTCCAACAGCCCTCGGTGTATTGCTCAAATTGTTTGACCTTGTTTTCAGTTTGTTTTTGTTTTAAATCCCCCAAACGTTACCTCTCCGCTGGTAAAAGGTGACTAGCGGTAGAGCTAGCGCCACCGAACTTTTTTACGCCTGCGCGTTAGCATGCAGGCATGTGTCGGGTTCTATTACGTCAGACGACAAGCAATTATGGGCGAAACTTTAAAAAATGACAACGACGGAGAGATGTAACGCGCAATGTCTTGAATGTATTATTTTAATGATACTGGTCGTAATTAATTTGAAATCGTTAACATTACAAAAGCAAACTGCGCCCCAGTGAAAGGGGAGACGGTGTACATCAAGGATATAACAGAGAATTCCACTTTTGATGAATTGTACACTTTGGAGTGTATGAGAATTCGGACAGCTCCTGAAGGCAGCACCTCTAACTTAATGTTGTGTTTTTTATTTCAACATTCAGCAAGCCTTTTAATTTCAAGCAAAGTGTACGTAACCCTAATTCTCCAAATGTAATATTGCAATTTTCATTAACGGCCCTGTTCAATAAAAGTTTATGTATTATTAGTCACTATTGCGTTAAACTCCGAACTTTGCGCGCATGCGTAGTCTCAGTTGAGAGGCACGATGGCTGCGGACAGTACCTTGCTGTTGTCTCTGGTGGAGGAATATGTCTCGGGACTACAGGACAGCAAGGCTAAAGATACAGCAACAGGTAAACGAGGCTTCATCATATTTTCCTCGACACCATTTCAGAACAGTTCGTTGCGGAAAAACCCGCTGCCGAGGTCGCTGAGCTGCCGCTTCAAGGATGCGCAACACGGCATGATGGTTAACTAGCTAACTTAGCGCCTCAACATCCTGTGCGGGGTGACAACCTCAGGATACAAAAACACACACTTTGTGACAGTGGTCTGTTTGCTTTATCACGATAGCAGCACAAACTGAATATATCCCTCTTGTGTTATTGCGCTGTCAGTCGACTAATAGTGAGACTTTTGATGCTAGTCCAGAGGGATTTCACCGCATGCTAGCTCCTGTGTTTGTCGCCGAATGAAAGCATCCCGTCAATGAACTCTGTACCTTTGAACTCCGCCGATGCTGCTAGTTACTTTACTACGAAACTACTAGAGATAATTTAGTCACGCGCATGTGCTTGTAGTTGGTTACCTGAGCTACAATTCACTAAACTTGGCTCTCTGTTCAGGTGTCAAAGATGGACATTTTACAGTACTGCAGCTAGTGGAGTCACTGGGGTAAGATATCAGCATGTTTTTCTATTATAACAACAATAACATGAACAAAACAAAAGCATGACTATGCTAATTTACTTTACTTTATCTGATGTGGTCTTGCATTGGTACAGATGATAATATAAGCAGATTTAAAGTTTTCTTAATAAATCATTTATTTTTAAAATGTCCATCATATATTGCTCACTTCGATTCATTTAAAGGCATCGATTAAACTAAATTATAGGCGTTCTTATGTTAATAGTTAATTATAATTATTATTTTCCTTTCCTCCCCTGTTGTAGACTGAGTCTGACCAGCTCTCAGCCTCAAACTCGAGCCAGAGGAGTCCAGCTTCTCTCTGAAGTTTTACAAGAGTGCTATGGAGGTCTTGGCGAGAGAGAAGGTGAACTTTTTATATTTTATAGAAAATCTGTCCCATTCACGTAAAGAATATTTTATTAGCTTGGCTCTCTGTCTCTTTTCTCCACAGTGGAAGTGCTCCTTACCTTCTATGAAAACCGTCTAAAAGACCATCATGTCGTCACACCACCTGTTTTACGGGGGCTCAGAGCCTTGGTGAGTGTTTTTTCAGTGTCAAAAAGATCAGAAACATCCCGCTTAAGATTAACTGACTGCGAGTTAGTGTCTGCTTGACAGGTTTGAGAATCCTTTTAAGAAGTTCCAGATGTGATGGTGGTGACCAACAGTCACATTGCTTTATTTTCTAGACAAAATGTACAGTGTTGCCTCCTGGCTCAGCTGTATCCATGCTGAGGGCTTTGTTCCAGGATGTTCATGTTCAGGTGAGACTTGCTCGACACTTTGTATAATAAAGATGTTAAAGTTTGGAGGAATACTTGGCTGCAGCATGCAGAATGGGGCGGGGCTCAGCATTCAACGTGTAATTCCACCCACTGTGGTTTGATTGATTTAGGGTAATGTAGGGCTGAATATAGGCTATTATCTACATTTATAACTGACTTACTACATGTTAGCTTGCTGGGCTGCTAGCTATTAATAGGCTACTGCAATTATGCTTGATGTTTAAGTAGCTAACTGACAAGTGAACTAGCTAATCTATTTCAGTCAGATTTGTCTAATTATATTGATTTAACACAGCAGACTAAATAAACTGTTCATATTAATAGGGGTGGTCATCTGACTCTTTTGGCTAAATGTGTGAATCAGTGTGCTAATAGCTTATATTTAGCACTACATTAGCCATATTTTAAACGTGTGATGTTACTATAACAAAAGATTATATCACATTATATGACATTGTTAGTTAAGTAACATACTGTTGGGCCTTTTTTATTTTATAAACTGTTTTTTTTAATCCCGGCCAAACCAATAAAATCGGTGTTTAAAGTTGACAGTTAAACCAATCAAATCAAGGTGGGTGGGATTAAACGTCAACGTTAGGCCCTGCCCTGTTCTGCTTACTGCAGCCAGGTATACTTGAAAGATTTAGCAGGCAAGATTTTATCTTAACACACACCTGAGGAAGTTTGACATTGTAAGAGGACCCTGCGCGTTGCTTTGAGGGATAGATACAAAAGTGGATTTAATCCAGTCGGTACACCAATGCACTAAATCATATTGTTTAGTTTATTTGTGAGAAACAAAGACAGCTGATGAACAGGGGGGGAAAAAATGTTAATTATTTGTCTTTGACCAGACATTAAAATTCTTGTACACAACAGCAGTGTGTCATTCACTGACTGAATACTGGACACTGCCTCTTAAATCATGCGATATGCAAACACACCTGTGCAAATTGACCACACCTCTGAGAGTGTGTGTAAAGATGTTGTTCAAGTTTTCTTCACGTTTAAGAAGCACTTCCTATTGTATCAAGTATGTTTTTTTTAGGTTCAACATGACTAACCTAACTGTTGTTAAATCTGCACATTGTGAGTAAAAAGCTAATCAGATCTCGTTGTTTTTCTTCAGACTTTGATGCTGGCAGAGAGAGCTTGCGTCTACAACATGCTCATCAACCTCATGGAGATCAGAGAAGCTGGTAAGAGACAGCAGGTTTGAGTCTGATTCACAGCTGCTCAGTTAATAGAGTAAGGTACCACCCCACGATGACTGACGGCTCTGCTGGGTGTTGAAGATTTAGGTGATTCAGAACAGTAGAGAGTGAGTTTTGAAAGTCAGATATCTCAGCAGTCGGCTGATAAATCACTGTGGTCATCTCTCACCTCGGGGCAGTTAAACTCTTACCAGCCTTGTAATAAAAGAGTTGTCACACATTCTTCTGCTTTGCTTGGCAGTTGAATAATTTTGCATAGAACTACTGTGTTGGATGTGATGCAAATAGAAAGCTGTGTGTGTGTGCGCGTGTGTGTGCGCGTGTGTGTGCATGTGTGTGTACAGAGCTGAAAGGATTGGGCGCAGACTTTGTGTTTGGTTTTGTCCAATCAATGGACGGAGAGAAGGATCCTCGCAACCTCCTGTTAGCCTTCCAGGTTGCCAAGAACATCATCCACCAAGGTTATGATCTAGGTGAGAGCACATGCAGGTGCGCACACACAAGCAGCATCTTTCTCTCACTTGTTTTCTCTGTTCTTCTCTGACTTATTTTCGAACCTTGTTACAATCCATCCACAGTTGAAGCGTGACTCTATTTAGCCTCCCATTAATGCTTTCTTTCTTTCTGCTTTCCCAGGTAAATTTGCAGAGGAGCTGTTTGAAGTGACATCCTGCTACTTCCCCATCGACTTCACCCCCGTAAGTCCCTGTTTGCTCAGCTGGTTTTGCTTGAAAACTGACGAAAGCAGAGAGGGCAGCATCGCTGACTTCCTGTGATCTCTGTGTAGAAGCCAGTAATTCAATGTCCGCCTCCTCATCTGCTCACGCACATTTCCCATCTCGATGCCACAGAGGGTGTAGCTCTGGGATTGTTTGTTGTTTCTCTGTAGCAAACAGCACATCGCCGCAATGTCTCTAATATGATGTATGGTTTTGTGTGACATAAGCACAGCAACACCGCAACCAGATAATAATGAAGCAAGCTCTTTAAATACCTTGTAGATCTTTGACATTATGTTTCAGTAATTTGTCTTTTGGCCTCAAAGTATAGTGTATTGTGAAATATGGCAGTAGCAGAAATGATGTATGTTCAACTAAAAAAAGGCAAAGATTCAAACCATCCAACACTAATTAAGTTGCTCAAAACACAAACACTGTTTGCCTAAATGGTATTCTAAAATTAGTATTCTTCTCTGTTTCTTGTAGCACTGAATGTCCAAACAAGTGTTCAAGGAAACCCAGAAACAGTTTCCACTTTAATCAAACTAATCTTTAATCTCCATTAATATTTAAACTTACATCAACGATTGATTGACTCCTGTTGTTTGATGAAATGCAAATACCGACCTTGCTGACAAACAGTCTTATAAACATAACATACCTGCACAGCCTCTTTTTGGTGAATTTCTCTTCTTGCCTCATCCTCCCACCCACCCCAGCCTCCCAATGACCCCCACGGCATCACCAGAGAGGAGCTCATCCAGATGCTGAGGGACGTCCTCGCTGGGACGCCACAATTTGCTGAGGTACGACTGTCAGCTCTACGTTTTTCCTTTTATTTTTGCTGCAATTGAGATGAGTCTTTTTTATGAGGGCTTAAAGAGAGATTATGTTTCGCTACAGTTTCTGTTACCTCTCATCATTGAGAAGCTGGACTCAGATGTTCAGAGTGCGAAGCTGGACTCGCTGCAGACTCTGGTGAGAAATCTCTGCTGATTTTCCAAAATGTGTCTGCAAGAAGGCCATTAAGCAACACAGTCATTTCAACTGAAGTGGAGCTGCTGAAAGGCCCAGAATATTTGTGGGGGGGTGGGGGTGCCTATAACTTATGAAGGTGATGTAGGGTGTTACTGGGAAAGCTCCGCCTGGTGTCTTATCTGACCACACTTGATATTTTTCAGACTGCTTGTGTGTCACAATATGAACATAAGGACTTGGCAGAATTCCTCGAGGGACTGTGGGCGTCACTGCGCAGAGAGGTTTGTTTGAGATAAATTTAAACAAAAATAGTGAGTAAACAAGAGGTAACTTTAAGTTTGCATTCACCTCAATTCACTCTGCAACTCTGGAGTGTTTCCTCTATTAATTTTTATTGTATGTTCCAAGTAGAGCCATTTGAACTCCTAATTAAAACTCTTTCTTGGAAAGCCAAGAAAAACAAAGTGAAGTCTGGACCAATGCTGATCTTCATCAGTAGTTTTTTTGTTATTAATAAGAGAAGAGACGACTTCCTCATGCTCCAGGCACTGAAAACACATTTCAAATTTCAAAATCAATTACAGAAATGTTCAAATGTTTCCATTCCCATTTAGACCAAAGTAAACAAACTGTTAATGTTAATTAATAAATGTTAATTGCCTTTTAGTGAATCTGAAGAACAAACTAATGAAAAAATGTTCCCCTCTTGCTGTTTCACTGCAGGTGTTTGAGACATCTAGTGAGAAGATCGAGTCTGCTGGCCTCGCTGCTGTCACCGCACTCACTTCCTGTCTGTCTCGCTCAGTCCTCAACTCCGACTCTGAAGACTCCCTCTGCACCTTCCTGGATCTCGTCCTCAAAGGTGAAATTTTGTGAATTTCAGCTTATTAGTGCATGAAAAATGAACTCACATTTGATTGGAAGGGTGCATAAACTCCAGGAGTTTAACAGTAAGGACAAATTATGAGATGAGAGCGGTGCAGGTGAAATTTTCCCAGCAGAGTGACAGAGAAAGGTGTTTAAATGTAAAAACTGTTGAACTAAATATGTCAGAGCTGTGGGTTTACTGCAGTGTAGCGCAGTTCAAGTAGGTTGGCAGGAAATGACACCACAGTGACTGCTCAGTTCTTTCATTCTAACCAACTGCTTGTACAGTTAACATGTCGTCTTAACACTGTAGATACAAAGTCTCCCCTCAGGTGATGGTTAGTTTCCTGTGCAGTTAGAGTTAACCAATATGAACTTTTATATTTAGCTCATCTACATATAAGCACCTTAATATATAATTTATCATTCTTCAGAAGGCATTCTGGGCTATAATTGAAGTACAGATACTGTGGTTTGACTAATACTGGCCAATACCAGTATGAATATTTTAGACTGAACTAGTTGAACAGGACTTTCTGTGTGAAAGTTCACAGAACATACACACACTATTTTAGTGCTCTTAATGAAGCCTTAAAGGGACAGTTCACCCTAAAATCAAAAATACACAATTTCCTCTCACCTGTAGTGCTATTTATTCATCTATATTGTTTTGGTGTGAGTTGCAGAGTTGAGAAGATATGAGCTGGAGAGATATCTGCCTTCTCTCAAATGTGGCATGCGGTGCTCTGAACTATTTTCTTTCTGTATCGCAGCGCTGAAGGAAGTGTGAATCTACTTATGGACGAGAGGCTAGCTAACTACACTAGCCAACATTACAGCTCAGCCGAGGAGGATGCCATTAATGTTTACATCCCACCCCGTCACGAGGACGAGCTTCTTGTCCATGAGTAGATGCATGTTTCCTTCTGTGCGGTGATATGGTGTAGTTCAGTAGAAAGAAAGTAGTTCCGACTTTAAATTGCTCACAACGAGGTCCGTGGATTGTCTTGAGTAACTGGGTCATAATGTCTGGAAAGAGACATTTCTGTTGACTTTTTCAAATGTATTTTTTTGGCACTTTGAGCACCACAAAACAAGTTCCGTCTGTTCCATTATATTCAAGAGAAGGTAGACATATCTAAAGCCAATATCTCCAAATGTCGGCAACTCGCAACAAAACGATCTAGATGGATAAATAGGACTACAGGTAAGAGGAAGAATACGTAGTGTTGATTTTGGGGTGAACTGTCCCCAAAACCAATAACACATATCAACATATCAGTATGACACTGTGAAACATGTCCAGTGGTCTTGCTGTTTTCCTGAAAGCGTGATGTCGTTCCAGACTGCAAACATCACCTGTGTGAGCCGGACCTGAAGCTCGTGTGGCCTAGCGCCAAGCTGCTACAGGCCACCTGCAGCGCCTCCAACAGAGCGAGCCACATCATAATAGCTGCTGCCATGCCCCCTCTCATTCAGCAGTACAACAGCAGAACGGAGGTAAACAAGGAAAACTGACCTCCAGATGATTGATAAGTTCAAAATGAGCAAGTGTGATGGCTGTTGGCTGATGGGGAGAGTGGTGCTCATACTTGTACTGTTGCTTTATTGAGGTTATTCTCTTTTAGTTTCCTTCTCATATTTATGAAATCTGTCAGTTAGAATGTTGATGGTGTGTGATGTCAGTTAATTTGAATTAGAATGGAATACGTCCTGTTTTCTTTGTGCAGTCTTCCCACAGACGAACATTACTGGAGGTCGTTCAGAAATTCATCCAGTCTGTAAAAGCCTCCCAGCCTTCAGAGAACGGCAAGTACTGTTTATTGTTGTCTGACTGCAGGGCGTCATACTCACTCCAGACTGCTCATGTTTGACGGCCTTTTCTTACAGCTGCATCCTGTTTACTTGTTTACACTTTAACATCAATAAATAATGACACAAACCTTCACATTAAAAAAAAAAGTTCTTGAAAGACTATCATCAAGATCACAGAATTGCTGTTACTGTAGTGTTGTAACTGATCAAATCTGGATATCTTGGACTCAGTTTTATAGCTCATCTGTTTCTGTGTCTGCAGAGACTGTTAAACTATGTGGAGAATGAAAAGCTCGCTGTAGTTCAATGTCTCTTGGCATTCAATCGTGGGAAATTTACTTGAATGTGTTCATGCTCCAGTTTGTCAAAAAAGGAGCTTTAAAAAATGATTATCTGCTCTTTTTTACTTATAATTACTGTACCTGCATTTAGGCACTGTTTATACCTAACAATGGAGACTGAAGACACATCCTCTGATTGTAACACTGTTTGTTTTCTTTGTCTGCGTGTCATCCCTCCACATTAGAAGAGAATATGTTTTTAGTCTTCCGTCCGTCTCTGTGCAGCATGGTGTTTTCGGCTCTGGCCGAGAATAATGCCAGTCTGCAGATCACAGCCACCTCTGTGCTCACCTTACTAGTACAACAAACAGGTGAGATGACCACAGCTGGCAGCAGAGTCCGATTCAGTCAAAAATTCAGCTCCGTTTCAAATATTACAGCTGCATTGTGTCTCTCAGGTCTGCTGTTGGACTCAGATATTGAGCGGGCTGTGGATCACCTGACCAGACTGGTGCTGACGGAGGAGGACGACAGAGTCAGGTCAGCACATGTTGAGCATCTGTCTCTCCTGGAATCCTTATGATTCCTGTACCACTGCCTTTACCTTAACACTCATACCAACATTGTGCACTTACAGTATTGCACTAACAGCCAAAGAAAAAGAAAAACGGAAAACTTAGTTTTAGCTTTTTTTCTTTTGTTTTTGACAAAATCAGAATCGAATGTCAGAATTTTGTTTTGCAGTTGAACTAAACATAAATCGTGTCTCTGTGTCTTTGTTCTGCCTCTAGTCTTGCTGTGGTGGAGTGTGTTGGAGCCTTAGCAGAGCTGCACCCAGCAGCCTTTATCACTAAACTGATCCCAAGACTAAAGATGGAGATGTTTTCTGGTAAGTGAAAAGCATACACTTAATATATGACATACAATATCAGGGAATATTATTATATAATATTATTATGTTATAATAACAGACACACTCTAATATTTGTATTAAATAATGTTAATAAAAGGTTGCCCCCAATAGTAATATTTGACACTGATCAAAAGAAGTATTACTTTAATTCACTTAAATCAGTTTCAGATTTTAAAACATAAGGAATTTGCCCTCTTCCACTAAAGTTTTTCTTCAATTTACAGTTTAACATTAGCTCAGCAGACCAGCACGCCATGAATACACCTCACAAACCTTTTCCTCTCCTCTGCTCAGAGCCCATGGATCAAGACGACAACAGTGAAGCTTCTGAGCAGCGTTCCCATCATGCAGTGCGACCGCGGTGTTTGGCTGCTCTGGCTGCGGCGTCCACCCAACCCAGTGTTGTCCAGGAGAGCACACCTGTCCTCTTGGAGGTCCTCAGCTCAGCACACACAGGTAATCTGTCTGGATGGATGGGTTTTCTGACCTCATGTGCAGAATCATTTTTTCTTTTACTGATTGGTGGAAGTCAACAGTTTTCATAAACTGTCAAAAAACCATTCACCTTAGAGGTGAGACAAAACACAGATCACAGTTCAGACTGTACAGACATGTTCTTTGCTTGTATGGTTTGAAAATTGAAACGTTTTCTTCTAAGTTGCCTTAAAGATGTCATCATCTCTTCATATTTGAGCAGATAAAGTTGCAAAGAATAGAGTTGGCTAGCTTTCCGGTTTTAATGGTCTGGTCTGGTGTATGAGCTTAAACCAGTCTGATTTTATGCCACTCGACTGAGCCGACATTTGTCAGGTGTAGGAGGAGAGAGTCAGCAGCATGCGGCTAGTTAGCAGGAACCCCAGCATAGCTGATTAGTTCAGCACCACAGAGTGCTGAGTTTAGAGTTGTGTACACAGTGCCTCTATACAACTCTGAACAATGTCAACAAGAGTGAACTCTCATCAGTAAGGAGGTAGTGCAGGTTATGCTGTCTAACCTTTTTGAACCAAATAAGAACACGGGTCCAGCTAATCTACATATTTGCTTGTCTCCAAATACAAAAAGCGGATGGTCAAACAAAACAAGACATTACCCATCCAAAAGCTGAAATCTAGATCTAGACTTCAGGCCTGTTACCTGATACTTCAGATCTCCCATCTGTCTAATGACTTGCATCAGTTATGGATGCATGCTTGTGTGCAGGAATTGTCCACTTGTATAGGCTAAAGAAATAAATAGCAGCCAGTGTAATTTCTTTTCTGTTTCAGGTAGTGTTAGTTTCTCAGTGGAAGAGGTCGTGTTGACGTGTCGCAGCCTCCAAAGAATAGCAGAGAAGGCTCAGGACACTGAAGAGACGGGACGATGCTTCCATGACGTCATCATCCCGCGCCTGCTGTCTCTGGCACTGCAGGCAGCACTGCAGGGTGAGCAGTTCCTCAGTTAAAATGATGCCTATCTCCTCTTTTACCTTTCAACAAAACCCTACACTCCAGTCTCAACACTCACCTTACATTTAGATTCATAGTTCCACCACACTCGTGCTTAAGTAGTCTCATTTTTAAATGTTCCTGGTGTCTTGCAGGCGAGGGGTCATCTGGTCGTCGCAGTCCTCTCCTGGAGGAGGTGGTCCTGTGCGCCATGGTCTCTGTCATCAGCACTTCCTGCTCCAGGCTGCAGCCCACGTCAGTACAAACGCTCTCATTCACTCTCACTTTGCGTTCTGTGTTTTTCTTTCTTTTTTTGAAAACTTTTGAATATGTTAACACACCTCCATAGTAAATCTTTGTTCTGAAAACCACAGTGCCATGATAATAATATCGGAATGTTTGTGTAGATCTGAACTAGTTGCAATTCATCTAAATGTAAAGACATAATAAAGCTGTGTCAGTTCAAGTTCTTGAGATTTCAAATGAAGTTGAAGAGAAGAGTGTTAGAACAGGGTTAATGGTCTAAACATCATCACTTGTGTTCTAAACACAGTTTCATATTGTACACTTCATTACAACATGCTTTGTGTTTCCATCATTCTTACAGCCACTCTGTAGTTAAAGCATTTTTTCAGTTTCTAAGATTTTTGAATCAGTTCTCAAGCTTTTGTAATGAAAACCCTAAATTTGCTCCTAGTTCCTGTCTGTTTTTCTCACCTTTTCTTATTTTGTCACTCTCTCTGATTTGTTTTTACAAAGTACTCCGAGCATTTTTCATGAGGCTTGTGTGGTTTCCTGTCGGGGTGTTTCATGTCTTCAGGTTGGCGGGACAGACGGCGTCGAGGGCTGTGTCTC
Source organism: Hollardia meadi (assembly GCA_037974645.1). Lineage (NCBI taxonomy): Eukaryota > Metazoa > Chordata > Actinopteri > Tetraodontiformes > Triacanthodidae > Hollardia > Hollardia meadi. Next base: position 6,664,390 of record JBBPCS010000001.1, read on the forward strand.
TCTTCCTGGACGGTGATGTTTCCTTCTTGCCTGACAACTCCTTCCCTTCACAGCTCCAGCTGCTCAAGGTTTGTATGTTAATGGTTTTGTGAGTGATTACTGTAAAGCTGATAGTTCTTTTTATCACTTAAGACTAGGAGTGTTACGAATCTCCAAATCCACCATTCGCTTTGACTTTCGATTTAAAGATCACGATTTGATTTGATTTAAACATTTTGTTTTTCAGTGCTGACGGCTATATCATTGTATTTATGCCCTGAAACCTGTCGTTTACAGCTTCAAATTCTTCTTTATAAAGATAAGGGTATTTTTATGACAACAGCTTGACTTTATCCTGGTGGCAAGTTCAAATCATATTCACCAATAAACCAAACTAGATAGAATTTCAGTTTGAAACAAAGGATTCCTAAAAAAGATTTATTTAGAACATATCCAACGCTGTCAGAGCCTGGTACCTCTGGTCAGTTGATCGTCTTCGTGCACACCAGATAAGTGTCTGGAAGTGCAGCTGCAGGCTACTGGTAAGCTTGCTGTGTCATCTGCGAAGTGTGTTTTTTTTTTTTTTTGTTTTGTTTTTTCAGACGTGCAGAACTAGGCGGAGGTGGAGAAAAAAATATACTTTGAGAATCGAAGATCCTGCTTTTGATTTGAAAGCCTATTTGGATCAATTTTTGAATATAAATCGTGACACCCCTACTCAAGATGGTATCATAAAAATGCAGCCGTATTGCAGAATTATTTTCTTTATACTTAATATCATTTATGTTTCTCAGCACTATGGTTGATTATCTCTGGATTTGCAGCACTTTTTAATGTCACTGCTCCTTGATTGTGGTTTTTGAAACATGTAATGTCTCCCCTGAAGCAGCAGGGTGAGTCGTGGAGCCAGTCCCAGATGGTTTGTCTGCTCATGGGATGTGTGTGTCCGTTGCCTCGCAGTGTGAGTCTCCACTTAAACACTTATCATAGTAATCCTAGTTTATTACTGTAGCAATATTCTGAGTGTTGGGTGTTGTCCTCCAGGTGGAGGTGCCCCAGATGGATCAGCTGCTGTCACAGCTGGAGGAGATGAGCTGCACCTGCAGCCACCAGCTGTCGTACATCTCAGCTGCAAAGTGCTTTGCTGGCCTGGTTAATAAGAGACCACAGGGTCAGTTTGTGTCTTTAAACTATCCTGCTGCTTTTTGTTGAGCCTCGGTTAAGAGCGGCTGTGATGGTTTGTTTTCTTCTTCAGGTGATTCTCTCGACAGACTAATTGAAAGCATGATGAAGAGAGTGTGTAGTGAGTTGGACTGTGCGTCTTCAGCTGTACGCGCTCAGGCTTTCACCCTCATGATCTGGGTAAGAGTCATGCTGTTGTCATTATGTCTGCTGCTGATTGTTTGAAACAAGAGTGTTCACAGTCTGCTGACAAAATGTTTGTCAGATGATTAAGACATTTGGTATGTGACGATACACAAAGGTTTCATTGTATTTCACCAATTTTACTGTCAGCTTTCAATGAATATAACAAGGTAACAGGTAAATTAACAAATGTATATGTTGGCATATGAAGCAGCGAGTACAATGAAGTTGCTGATGTCTCCAGGTTACCAAGGCTCTGCTTATCAGATACCACCCTCTGTACACAGCACTGACTAACAAGGTAAAACATATTATATCAAATATAAAATAAACATTATTATTGTCGATCTGCACACATGCAGCTGTAATATCAGCTTTATTAAATACAGCTGAGCCTTGTATTTTATAATGAAGTTATTCTTTCACTGCAGCTCTTCTCTTTGCTCGATGATGCTGACCTGGGTCCGATCGTGGCAGACGGATTCTCGTTGCTGATGAGTGACTCTCATGACGTCCTGAACCGCGACTGCCACGCCGATGTTCGCATCATGTACCGCCAGCGCTTCTTCAGCGAGAATTCAGCCAAGTTGGTCCAGGGCTTCAACGCTGCGCCGCAGGGTACTCGGCACTGTGGTGTAGATTGGCTTCATGAAATAAAATGTATTCAGTTGAAGCTGCTGTGTGGATAATAAGAAAATTTCCTATATCATAAAAGGTACTGTAGCAGTCGATGAATGATCACAGAAAATAGAAAGACATGAAAAATATATTGTTGACTATATTGTTCAAAGCACAGAAGTTTGGACGTTGTTGCTAACATGAATAGCAAGATTCTTGGACTGTAATAATTAAATATATAAAGGAGAAAGGGGAAATGACAGAAGGTAATAAAACTTCAATATCCATTGTGATGAAAGTCTCAGGCTTTTAAACCTCTCATAATTTGTGGTGTGAACATTTATGGACATAAAGAGAAGTAGTTCCACAGTTTTAGATGCGTATGAAAGGTTATTCTCTCCACAGTTGTTGCCATAGGTGCCTGCTCATTTTCAAAATCTCAAACAGCATTCACAGCACAATTGAAAGACGATATGTAAAATCTCCAACAGAGAACAAATAATCTCCAAATGAAGTGACTTGCTAATTTGGAGGTTTTAGACTTTTTCTCTGGTCTTCTCCTGCAAACAGATGTCTCAGGTTTTAGGTACTTTATTCACTGTCTGTCTCCTTACAGAGAAGAAGCCCAACTACCTGAAGGCCCTGTCTAACATAGTCAACAAACTGCCCAAGCAGGTTCAAGTCACTGAACTACCAGCGGTGAGTACAGAGCAGCCTGCTGCGGTCACTGCAAGGTCATTCTCACATAGAACTAGAATTTCTGTAGCCAGGGGCTGCTGACACTTCACTTGAAATTGTGGAAAAGCCAGAAAAACGTCAGCATTAGGGTGAAGTTGTTGTTTTTTTGTTGCTGTCCAGCTCCTGTCTCTGCTGTTGGAGGCCTTGACGTATCCTGACCAGGGCGTCCAACTGTCCACCCTGTCCTGTCTGCAGCCTGTCCTCGTCAACCCACCACCAGTTCTCATACAGCAGCTAGAGGCTTTGGTCAACAGGCTGCTGGCCCTCACCTCCAGTCCAGCCATGGTTAGTGAGATATACAGTATATACCGTATGTACATATGTTATCTGCATGAGTCAGCGGTCAAATTGGTATCAGCAGTGTTGGCGAACTCAGCAAAAGAGTACTCTCTATTGTATAAGAGTATTACCGTATAAAGCGATTACAAATGAGTGTCCACCCTGAAAAATTTTCAAACTCAAAAAAGGTTCATAAATGTAGAGAAACTTTGAAGAAAAGACACAAACCAGCTTATTCCTCCTCTTCAAAGGTGCCATTCTGCACATCTCCATAGCTGGACCATAATGTGTCAGTGTTGTGCTACAGTTATTTCTCTCTTTATTAATTGGATTACTTTACCAATTACTGCATACAAAAGTAATTAGTTACAAAGTAATGTTTGTGTTGTCTGTTTCAATTCTCTTATTATAGCACACACAAATATATTATTTTAGTGTTGTTGTGGCAAAGTGTCACTGTACTCATCACTGTAGTGATAGGAGTATTAATACTCCCAACCACCAGAGGACAGCAACAATCAGCATTCCTACCTGTAAGCTACACAGGAAGCTACAACAACGTGGCATAATGTCACATAAGCAATATTATGGTGAAATCTTATTAAGGAATGCGGTTAGAACAGCGCTTTATGAGGCGCTACACAAACGGTAAAGGGCAGAAAGTTTGATCGCACATTTGGTCATCTTAAATAACTGATACTTTGCTGCAGTCAGTTTATATTAGGAACATTGCAACCACTATGATGAAAAGCAAGCTCACACCGTAATGTCAGGTGACGTTGGGTCATAATAGGCTGCGTTTGTGTGCTATCATCTGCATGTGTATTTATTTTCACATCAGATATTAGTAAAGAGCAACAAGCCCATTTAATTATCTGTAATTGTAATTACTTCATTAATTTGAAAAAGTAATTAGTTGCATTTTAAATTGCCGCTAAAAGTAGTGAAATTATAGTTAACACTGGTCTTAGTCAGATAAAGCTGCTTATCATGTAGCATAATCATGTCAGTTAGGCAGAGCTCTAACCTTTTTGTTTCTTGTTACTCACAGAGCGTGAGGATCATCTCATTGCAGTGCATCCACGCCATTTCCTTCTTCCCCGTACATGAGGTAAAACTCAGAGCTGTCCACGTTTTAGATGTTGGCAAGTTGTAATTTTCCTCCACTTCCATCCAATAACTTGATTCTTTAATAAACCCATTTGTGTTTTTTATATAGTGAAGACAAACTTATTTACCGTCGAAGCTGAACAAGTAATGATTTTCTATCAGAAGATTTGTATGAAATGTGGCTGCAGTAGAAAATGCTCTACCTCACCCATTGAAACACTACAAATTTTACCTATTTTTTCAAACTATAACTGTATTAATATATTTACGGACTCTGTTAAGGAACGCTGGAAGAAAATCTTCAGACACTTTACACTACAGATTATCTGTATACCACTGCCTGTGTGTAAAGTTACCTTTAGTAATCCCAGCCATGTAACATCACTGTTATCACAAGTTATGTAAATCTACAACTGTTATTGAAAGAATAAAGTTTCTTTCAAACATTTTCAGGTGTTGCCGTTTCGGGCCCGAGTGCTGCGAGCTCTTGCCCGGACTCTGGACGACAGGAAGAGGCTGGTGAGGACAGAGGCGGCTCAGGCAAGAGCAGAGTGGTGAGTTCTGAAAAATCCATTCCTAAATACATGTGAATTGAAAATGCATCATATTATGTCATATGTCATGGTGGATTTTATCTTTCAGTGTGTTTTAGACTCACTCTCACTAATATCTTTGACTTCCCTCTAATCCTATAGAACAAAATCTTGATTGTGAACCAGGTATTAATACGCAAAGGAATGAAATGCATGAAGTTACTGCACTCAGTGTTTATGATTAGTTCGTCACAACAAGGTGTCTCTTTCTTGTTTTCCTTATAGGTTCCTGATGGGAAGTCCTGGGGGGAAGTGATTTTGCTCCTCTTCCCTAAACTTGGAAGAATACAGATGTGTGACGGTGAAACTCCAGGACAAGGTACCAGAGAACAGCTGTGCCGTCCACACAACGGCCCCTGAACTGAAAAGCTTTTGTTGTAACTGTCTTTATGAACGCACAAATAAGAGTTTATGAACAGACTGTGGAGCTTCGTCTAAGTTAAAAGAATGAAAAAGATCAGTTTCTTTAATATGTAAGATGCCTCGTGTATCTTTCTCGCTACGTATGGGAGTAAATGTAACATCAGGTTGCATGAAGGCATGAAATGAAGCACAGTGTTTTTAAATGTTTAGTAACGCTACTTGATAAATTCATTAAGTATTATAAGCTTATTTTCTGTCAATCAACTAACAAAATAATCAAAAAATTGGTAATTTTTTTTTTGCAAGATTTTTGAAAATCTAATCCAATTTATTTGGATCTAAGATAGTTAAGTTCTAACTTTCAGAACGGCTCTTGTTAAATGCACTTTGGATGTATCGACTCCTATATGAAAGAAAGCAAACCGAGTGATTTTTTTTTTTTTTTTACTTTGTGAGCATTTTGACAATTTGTGCAGCTGGAAACAACGGACTCCATTTCACTTATCTCTTCATCTGGATGAATGTGTAACTGAGCAGTAACAGCTGGCGCGTTTGATTCTTTCCACCCTGGTGTTCCGGCTTGGTGGGGTTGTTGAGAACTGGGAAAATGTTCATGTGCCAATTGTTCATTTAACATAATTAAACATCTGTGTAATGTGGTTAATGTACATTGAATTAAGATCAGAGAACAGTATGTAAAACATGGTTCTTGTATTTTCTCAATATTTTAACAAATATTGATGTCATCATAGTTGAGTCATTTCAGTAAGATTGGCTGACTTTTGACCTTACATCAACTAATGCCAAGGACAATATTTAAAATGTCTAACTTAACATGTCAATTAAACTTCTTTGTATTATACAAAAAGCATTTAATGTCGTGTCATTTTTAAATAAGTTAAATATCACCACAGGAAAATGGAAATACTTTACATTATCAAACACGTATTTTATTTTTTTTAAAAACAAACCCATAATAAATCAAACTGGAGCACAGCTCCCATTGGTTACAAATGATATCACAGCTGTACATCGGATTTCTATGGCAACTACAGATTCAACTCATCCATTAAGTTACTGGTATGAACATTTTGAATTCAAATTCACAGTACCTGATTCACTTATTTAAAGTGCCTCATGTTAAAGGCTGAACTACCAAACAAGGCACACAACTATTTCTTTATCAGTCAAAGAGAAGAAATGTTGATATGAGTGCAGGGTCTTTTTCTTTACCTAAACTGGCAAATATGGAAAGGATTGATGTCAGAAATTTAAGACGAGTGAATCAAGCTCTTGGTTTTTTGCTCCTCTTCGGCACCAGAACATCAGTTCAGAGCAGTAGTCTCACAGTTACAAACATGCAGAGTAAACTTCGCAACACATTTTTTCTTTTTTAAATGTCACAAAATCAAACATGAATATTGAAAATATGTTTTCATCTCATGACGCGCCTCCCTAATATTAAGGAACACTTGGATTTGTTCTCAGCTGCAAACACGTGAACATGGTTGAAGGAGTGGACAAGGTTTAGGCTCAGATCTCTGACTTGACCTAGAGTCAGGGATCAATACAGTGTCAGTTATTAATGGTGCAATGTTTTGCATTTTCTCATCAGTGGACCACCAGCACATTAATGCTGGCACATTAAAACTACTTTACAGAACGAATCAGGAAGATGGTGTCATGGGAATATGGCCAAATAGGATAAAGTTGTAAAGTTTCTGCGGGAAATATTTAAAGCCTAATGGAAAACAACACTATCACATTTACCTCTTTAGGTAAAGACACAAAATCTTTGCCTGAAGCAGCAAGCAGAGTATCTGGGAAATGTAGTCTTGATTTGAAAGCATTACAGCTACAATAAGATGGCTGCTAACATTGATGTTTAAAATTGCAACACATGGCACCTTTAAGAAGCTGTGACTGTTCCATTCTCCTCACACAGTGTTGTCCTCTATCCTCCTACACACTTGTCAAAAGAGGCTGCAGGTTTGGTACAAACAATTTCAGCCCAAGAAATGCACAAAAAGTCTTTGTTGAGTCTTTTGAGGTTTGGTCTTGACAATGATGCTGACCAGCAGCACCATTTATAAATCTAATTGGTCAACAGCGCTGCAGGTGCTGGGTGAAGTCGGCTGGTGGCAAGGTCAGTTAGACCTACTGTACAAGGTCGAAGGGTGACATGATAACTGATCCTCAGATGATGGATCACTAGTAGTTAAATCCATGTGGATCCCACGTCTAGCAGTGCAAATACCAACGCAGCAAAAAAAAAGAAAGAAAAGCTTTGTCTTCCTGTAGCAGCACACCAAAACAGATGAAGTGGCTGCTTCTCTTATTGTGCTGTCGCTAGCTGATGCAAGTTAAAAGATGTACATGATTTTTGGTGTGGTTTCGAGTACAAAGGTGAAGATCAGATGGCCATGGGGTCTCTTCTGGTGAAGGTGCAGTCCCACATGATGCCGTCTTCATTTGGAAGATGGCTGGAGGGCAAGAGGACCCGCGTCAACCAGTGACTGAGGAACAGAAGGACAAATAGTCTGGTTCAGGAGGCAGGGGTTGGTTTGTAACTGCGTTTACACATTGTTTCACTTGTGTTTTAACATGAAATAAGTTTCAGATTTGATGTAGTTTCAATGTAAACAATACCATAATAATAATAAACCGAGTCATACTGTTTTGGTCCACGTCTTTTAACAGAATCATGTGCAAACAGACCAAACTGAGGGAAGAACTTCTGGACAATTTCAAGCAGCTTTGAAATGTGAACACACCAATCAGCATGAAACCAGATTGTGGTTGCCATTACTATTGACCAACTTCTTATGAGAGATTGTTTGGCTGCACTGTAAACATCCATCAGTTGCTCTTTGCTCTGTTTCTGACAAAGTAGCTGCTCACAAGTGTTTACTGTGGTATTAAACTGCATTTGCTTTTGCCACAGTAGCCACAGCCGTCACAAAACCAGCCGTGAATTACATTTTTTATGTTTAGGAAAATGCAAACAGAAACTGAACTCACCTCCTTTTTTCCACACCAAACAGTAACTTCCAGTTGTTCATTTTGCCGTGATGATATGGATTTCTGAACACCTGCGTGAGAACAGAAGAAACTTGTAACAGCCATTTTCGGAGTTAACGACGTTATTTAAACTTTATGAGTACGACTCTGCCCAGTAAAACACTAGTGTACTGTACCTTGCCCTTCTCCCGTAGTCTTTTGGTCTCTTTGTGGTTGATGTGCCGCTCCACGCTGGTCTCTCCTCTGCTGATGAGTATGACGTGCCACAGGGTGAGTCCTCCCAGAGCGACTGCCACTGAGCTGCAGGATGTTGCCAACCTTTATCTGATATTTAAACAGGTGGAATACATGTGAAGTGTTCCTTACCTGGTCAGCACCCAGAGGAAGATGACACTCTTGTGAGCGGTGGTCTCTCTAAAGGTGTCAGTTGGAGGAGGGGTCTGATAGTATCTCTGAAGGAGACAGTGTTCACACTGGTGTCAGATATGGACGAGGATGTTTTAGCTCACTGCTTTCTGAGGTCATCTTGGCTCAGGTGCAAAAGGCGTCTCATAATATGAGCAAGTTACATGTCTAACATGCTGTTCCTGGTTAAGTGGGTGCCGAGGACTTTCAAACTAATTGGTACTTGAAAGGTTGTTTGGTTAGCAGCTGGTGCACAATCACCTTTGAGATAAGACCATCCTGGATCAGATAAATATGACAAAGCAAAGATCCTTTTCAGGTCTTGTGTTTCGCTTGTCATTTGCCATCCGAGCTCGACTTCTGCCCGCTTACTACCAGCTAGCAGGTGCCTCTGCATGAAACATTTCATTGTAACTCCTCGCCTGAACTGGATAGTCTCTACTCGTACCATTAGCCAACACCTGGACGAATCTCATAAAAAAAGGAAATTTATGTAAACTCCCCTTCAAAAGTATTGGAACAGTGAGGCCAATTCCTTTATTTTTGCTGTAGACTGAAAACATTTGGGTTTGACATCAAAAGA
>JBBPCS010000001.1:6690916-6710488 GCA_037974645.1 Hollardia meadi
TGATGAGAATAATAGCTCAGGGAAATGTCCGGCCCCCGGGCCCTTAGCTTTCTGAAAATGTGGCCCCCTGAACAATAAATTTGAATAGCCCTGGTATAGCTTATCAGTCAGATGCATCAGAAAATAAACCAGATCTGCAAACACCTTGAGTCTTGTTGGAAGCAGAGATAGGGGACAAAGGTGTGTAAAGTACACTGAAAGATTAAGCTGGCCTGACATGAAAGATTTTTAAGTAAATTTTTGTATAAAATGAAACAGTAAAATAGAAACCTGTCCCAATTAAAGGTCGGTGTATAATAAAAGCCCTGTCATTTAGGGTTTTACAAAAGAGTAGAGGAGGAGAAAGCAGGAAGAAGAGGCAAATTAAACCTGAAGGAAGACATTGGCAAGAACACACACATACAGTGTCAGAGAGACTTCTTCTTATCCACGCCAATAAACCCTCTTTGTCTCACACTCATGTGCTGTACTCATGCTCTCACTCTCACTTCAACTTTGTAGTTGTTGTCTTTATTTCTCTTTGATTAGCTGTCTTTGCAGCCAGTCTGCTCAAGAGTGTATTGTTGTGGGGCTGAAATGAAAACCAGTGGAAAAGGAGAAACAAAAGCATTACTTCCTCTGTAAGTGGGGCAAGAGGTTAGGGGGTTTGTTAAAATAAAAATGCTTTTCAGATGTTCGAGTTATGTAACAGTCTGTTACAAAGCTGTCATAATGGGGCAGGGAACACCCCTCTCCGGCTCTGGTACTGTACTGTACTTCCCTCTCTCTTAGCTTCTGTTGCTATCTGAAAATCTCATTTGCTGAACACGACCTCTCCTCCTTCATCCCTTTTTGAGTCCCTATATTGAGACCAAATACCATAGCTGAACTACTTTTTATTGACAAGAGACGTGTGTCCGACTGCAATGGCTACTCAACCAGTGTACCAGTGTTCATATGGATTTAATATCCTATAGCGATCTGTATATGTGCACATGTGCTGAAGGCTCAGTATTGGTGTGCTTGTTTTTTAGCTCATTGAAACCTTATTTTCCCCATAAATTTAACTGAAGTTAGATGATACATAAAATGAGTGAGATATTCAGAAAGGAGACACCACAATATGGCAAAACATCAGTACATCAGATGAAAAAAAAGAAATCTGTCTTGTACATCAACATTTTTAAGAACAGACCTACCAGTGGCTAGAAGGATTAGAGGCGTTTAAAGAAGGAAACAACCTGAGTTATCACTTCTCTCAGATATGATAACATTAGACTAACCAAAGTAATTGCTGAGGTCTAAAAGTGTGATCGCTGAAAATAAGTTTAGCTACAAGCTTGAGTGGCCAAGCGTTCACATAGGTAACCATTTTCACAGTTTTCTGGTACAAATAAGATTACTTTGGGTTTTACCCCAGCAATCACTTTGGTGAGTACAGTGTTACAGCCATTAGAATTGATCATCTGTGAAAGTGGTACCCATGTTATAATAAACTAAAGTTTTCCTTTAGTCACAACGTAATCTCTAAACTGATGATGATTAGTCGATTAACTACTTTGGTAATCGATTAATCCTTTCAGGATTAACCATCAAACATTTACCTCGTCTCCTCAGTGTGAGCACATTGGTTCAGATATTGACTAGATTCCTAAGGCTCTGTCTCTTTGCAGTTCATAAATGTCAGTGGATCAAAACTAAGAAATCTTGGATCTGATGTCAGCGTTGAGTCACAGCCAAATGCAATCAGTGCTGGTAAATTCCACAGCAGAGTGGATGGGGGGAAACCAGGAAGTAAAGGAGAAAAAAACTCGTTCTGTTCTTCCTGGTGGAATGTTAATGGCTGGTTTGACCTTGAGTAGAGTGCTGCATGTCCTGGTTGGTTTCTCAGCAGGTCGGATTTGTTTGGTTCATTCTTCATCCACATGTATTACTGGTAAACTTGATTGTGGCTAGAATGTCTTCAGTTCAAAACTCAAGACATACTGGGAAAATACAAGGGAGGAATTTGCTAGTGCCGATATGTTACCAAAGTATAAATCAATACTTTTTCTGACACCTTTAGTTTGTGGAATATAAGTATTTTTAATTCATCAAACATGCAAAACTGCTCTATGCATTAAGTATAGAACATTGCCTAAATAAAATATAGTCTATAGTTGACTCTTCTTCCTTAAGATAAAGACATATCTGGTCAAAGAACACAGGCCTTAGATTCCACACTTTTTCATTACATACCAGTATGCTACTGATACATTTTGTTTAGTACTTAGTGAGGAGAGTTAATATGTAATGCTCTTGTCTCCTTAAGCTGATGTAAAGGTACACAAAGGAGAAGCACATAATCTTCTATCCTTTCCAGAGCAGCTGCTTACTATTTAGACTGTTGTGAAAGACGACACGCATATTATGACCAAGATGCTGGTTTCCCAACGTACGTATTCGTTGACTCTGCCAAGGTTATAGTTGTTATAGATATGGGGCCAGTATGCAACGTTCAATCAAAATACCTGCTGCCTGGTGAGTTTATTAACTCACTGACCTGACTGGTTGTTGCCAAATTACTTGGGCAGTAATATAAAAACATTAACATTAATTGACAAGGACATTAATTGTTGCCATGCCACCACCATTCTGCTGCAGCCCTGCAGAACCAGTAAGCAGAGAAACTTACTTTAACTGTATAGTGACATCAAAAAGCAGTTTTTGGTTTCATCCACAGACATTATGAATCAACAAGGCCGGAGGACAACTATGGACGTAGATTCTGGATCAAATTATTTTATTCTTAATAATTTTCCTGTGTTGTTCACCTGAATCGGGCTTGCCTGCCTGGTCTTTTTTGTTATCGATGATTGGGTGGAGGTTTGCGGAAACTACTAGTTGTTGTGGGAAGGTTAATGGAATGGGGTGGGATAATTGCTTTGGGTAGGTTGTGTCTGGAGGACAAACTCTCTGCCAAGAGGGTCATGATGTTCCACAACTAGGGTAGAAAAATAAAAGTATTTTGGCTGTAATCACTTTATTCCCTCAGCTTAAGCCAATTTGAAGATTTAAAAAAAAGCATCATTTAGAGGTCATGTTGCATTTTTGGAGCTGTTTGGCAATTTAAGTGTGGTTCTGATGTTTGAGATGCCACAGCAAGTAGTGGACCAAAAGTGATAATGTACTGTCCTGTGCACAGTTGAACTTCGGGCCATTTCATAAGAAAACAAGCAATGTTTTTGCTGTTTATGCCCCCAGTGGTCCAGGTTATGATGACCGACTGGAAGCTGTGGGGGAGTTTTACATTCATTTACACATCCACAGGAAGTCTTGGAATGGCTATTTCGGCAAGACCTGCATACAATTGCAGTATATCCTGTCTGCTTGCACGAAAAAAAATCTTTTCTTTTTGTTTAATTCCCAGAAATGTTTTTCAATAATAAATAAAGACACAGATAAGGATGTCCAAGGCCAAATAGATTCACTGGAATGTTCCTGAAGTCAGAATCCTGACAGGACAATTTCTCTTGCTAAAGGTTAATACCACTATCCAATGTAATGGTTGTTACCATCCTGGGAGACAGGCCCGTCATATTTAATAGTTAATAGTCTTTATGCTTTTTTTTAGCCATGCTAGTGGTTTGGTTCTAGGGTTGTTGGTCAGTTGATCCACCTCTTTAAGACCGAAGTATTTCAACAATTTTTGAATGGCTTGCCATGATTTGGTACAGATATCTATGGTGCCGAGGGAATAAATTCCTAATGACTCAGGTGATCCCCTGACTTTCCCTTTAGCACCATCACATTTGGGGTTTTGAGTGACATATTGACATTTAGTGCATGGATTGTCATGGAATTTGGTAAACATAAATTTTGCCCTCAGGATGAGTTGTACCACCACCATAGTGTGGTAAAATGCTGCAGCAAAAAACTGTAGTGAAAATATTACTAAAGATTTCATGATTTTGAGCCATGAAGATTAAAATAAACAGATATGTTGTGTGTGTGTGTGTGTGTGTGTGTCGCTGAGATCGGCACAACCCACACAGCGACGTCCTAATCCTAGTGTGTGTTGTTATCTCTGTGTTTCCTGCCTAGACTGTGAATCATAACAGCAGGTGAACTCTAATCACAGACTCATAACAGGCACTTATTGTAGATAGCAGCCACCATTTGTTCAAGGTGTCGCCTGTGTTTTCAGGTGCACTGCGGTCATGTCTGTGTCACCTCTGTGATACAAGAGTACTTTACTGGTCAGCCATGATGTCACACTGAGATGACACACTCACGCTGAGTTTTCATATTTGATTTTTACTATCAGGCCTTTGTTTTATTTATAGGTCTACTCCTCTTTGTGCTGTGTGTATAATGAGATGAAAGGTATGAAAGCAATGCATCTTTCTTTGTGTCATGCCTCATAAAACATTGGTTTAGTCCAAGTTAATGCGGCTTAAAAGTTTATGTGTGTATTTGCAGGCCATGATGTGTGTGTGCCTCAAAGTAACCTTACCCTGCAAGCGCACAGGTGATACCAAGCTGAATATAGCCCCCCTATGGCCAGCTGGCTTTGCTATTTAAAACAGAGAGGGGAGGGGGTGGTGGTGTTCATCCAGGGACAGGGTTTGCTATCATCATTCTGCTGAAGCCAGAGACAGGTTGGTGGAGTTTTCCAACAGCATTAGGATATGTCAGTTTTGACTCTTCAGTCGCACCAATTGGAGTCCTTCTCAAAATGTGCTTTATACAGTCTTTGTCTGAATGAGCTGTCTTTCATCAAGGGCAGACTGTTCAAAAAAACATTTTACGATTGCAGTGGCGATTGGGTGTCAATCAATCACTCTAAAAGTGTGAGTGATTCATCCCAGTATCAGATTTACCCAAGCATCTGATAAAGATCGATTGTAAATGATGAGGTCATCACTTAAAAAGGTTACTGCCGTTTCCACATGTGCAATAAAAACTGTCACCTCTTTTGAGACCGAGCCTGTGTCGTCTAGAAAGGGTTCACGAACCTAATGTCTCATTCATGGTGCTGTGATTTTGTTCTGTATGCTGTGTTTGATAGAGAGGAGGTTTTGTACGTGGCAGCCACCCTCAGCCTGTAACAGTGAATGAATGGCAACAGCTGAGCAGGAGAACTTTATCTGCAACACTCCCTGCTTATGTGTGTGTGTGTGAGAGAGAGAGAGAGAGAGAGAGAGAGAGGGAGAGAAAGAGAGATTCAGGAGGAGCTGCAACCAGAGCAGTCTCTCTGGGCACTCTCTCTGGCGAGCTCACTGCTGTCCTCTCCTTCTCCGCCACTGGCCCCTTTTCAGTTTCCTCCCCTCAGCTCTCTGGTTCTTTTTATCCACGACTCGCCCTGTGGATTCACCCACCCCCCCACCCCTCTTGGAAATCTTCGCAGACTGTCGTGACTCGCTGGCTGCCACTGCAAAGGAAGGAGAGAACCGAAGGAAGAAAAGAGAGAGAGAGAGAGAAGCTGAGACAGACAAATCGATAACGCTGATACAGAAGAGAGAGGCAGTAGGAGAGAGGAGGCAAGGCAGTAGCAGCATTTTTCTTACCACATTTTGGTTTAAAAGGAGATTGTATGGGCGTCTTCTGAAGCATTTGATTCATGTGCTTCCCTTGGAAAGTGAGGACAGCTAATTGATGGGACAGCTGGTGCGGTTTTGACACATCGAGGACTCCTCTTTCCTCCCCTCTTCAGCCAAACAGCCAACATTTGGGACTTGTGAGGAGGGCCGCCTTTGAATGAAAAGTTCAATGTTTACCAAATAACTGATCTCAATTCTGACATTCTGAATGATAATGCTGGACACCAACAATTGCCTGTCCTTTGAGCCCTCCCCTCCGGGCTCTCCTCCAGTGGGAGAAGACATGGAGAAGGCAGGACTGACGATGGATCATGACAGACATGTCTATCACAACCTGAAAGAAGGTGGGCGATCTGGAGCTGCACATAGTCAGTAGAGACACAAGATATCTGATATGATTTGTGTTTACGTGACTCAGTCTACAAGTTATGTCAGTACTTTATGGCTTCATACAAATAGTATTTGTGGCTTTGCTAAAGATAAGCGACTTGGTTGAGATTAGTTGAAGTGGTTATATGTTCCAATAAACCTGTTCAATAGAGTACACTTGACCACCATGTTAAATTAACGGCTAGACAGGCAACTGCAGGTGTAAATGGCTGAGCCCATGGTGTTCAAGTCACTTTGCACATACCTCCAGTCTTAAAGGTGCCCTGTGGAGTTTTCTTGTAAACAAACAAACCAATGCATTCAGTGTCAGTCACCAAAACTCACCATGTGTATCTCTGAGGCATAAAAAAACCTAATGAATGCATTTTCTTTCTCATGAAACATTGCAGAGCTGCTTTTAAAAATTTTAAAACCTTCATTATGCACCCGTGTTTACTTGCTAGCAGTCTTCTTATTTCTTATTATATTTGTTAGCATGTTGCTCTATTTCTTAACATATTACCACCACCTGTAGGTCAGTGGAATAATGTGAAACCATTGTAAGAAAAGTCTATCACAGCACCGGCGTGCACGATAGCAAACAAAGCAGGGAGCCACTCGTAGAAACATTGCTTTGCTGCTAGTTTTCCAAAACTCCATAGGGAACCTTTAAGTTCTAACCCATCTGAAGCTAGTAGTAGTAGTAGTAAAGGTTGTCACAATACCCGAATTTTAAGCTTCAATACAATACTAGCGTCAAAAAAGATACCTCTTTCGATACCACAGCAAAAATAGAAAAGAAGTCTTAGGCGCACAAAATAGCACAAAGCAAAACAAATAGCAACACATTTGTAATAATGTTTATATGTGTGTAGCCTTGTGGCAAAAAACTGATTATCTGTTTTTCGTTTTTTGTTTTTTTTATAGCTTTGGTACTATTTTAATGCTATTAAATGTGGGTAATAAAAAATGTAGTTTTAAACACATGGTATCAAAAAACTGTCAATACTTGTGACAACCTTTGTAGTACTGTGTTCTATCAAAGGCTCTATCAAATTTGATGGTGTATATTTCTGTATTTGGATGTGATACAGTCTAATTTGGAATGGTTTACAGTCAGTGCAACAGTAAAATCTTTTTCAGTTTGTTTATAACCAACATTACAACCAAAGGTCATCGATGACTGATGGATGAAGCAAAACATTCTTGTTAGGTTATGATTGAAGATTGAGGAGGTCATGAGAAAAGATATAAAAGAAGAGGTGGAAGGAATTTTTACTACAACAGCATAACAACAGCTGACACTGTAACTATGCATACATGACACTACAGCTGTAAGTTGAAAATTCCAGGTCTAGCTTTCTGCTAAATGCATGTCTAGAGAAAGTGTGAGTGATGGCAACTGCATAAAACCATGAAAGCTTTGGAAATATGACTCATCGTCCTTGAACTTGAAGATAATTAGTATTCACTGCGACCCTTCTTGTTGTCATCTGGCTTCTCATCACAGTGCAGCAGTGCGAAAGCGGTAAGAGTCACTCCAGGTTGTGAATGGCCTTAACCTTGTATTGTTCCTGCCCTCTGGCCTCTTTCCATCCTCACGGATGTGTGAAACATTTGCTGTGGTCTGCCAATGCGTCCATCTCTCTGTTCGACAGACGCAATCAAACTGCCCTACTGTGCAAAGGATGAGCTCATGCAGGAGAACATTTACAGGCTTTCTGAATAGAACGTTTCCAACGCCAATGCCAAATGTTTGTGAGCTGGGTATGTGTCGTGCGATCATGTCTGTTTCCGTCTTCATGTGGCACACTGTCTTCATTTTTGTTGCTATGGTCAGTTGGTGGAGGCTTAGCTGTGCCAGGCTTGGGGGGTCTTTGGGGACAGTGATGAACTCAGAGATGTTTAATCAGGTCTAATGACACATGAGAATAGCAGGATTAGCCTAGTTGGCCACCAAGACCTTGGCTCTACCTCCCTGGCCTCTTCCTTCTTGCTCTCTAACCTTAAACCTAACCTTTAGATCCCTCTCTCCCCACTACTTTTATGTTAAGGGTCTTGTGTCAGTGTATGTCTTATTACTGTACTTTAAGTCTGTAAACTGCAGAAAGTATTATTTTATCGTCTTACTATTCAAATAACTACCATAGTTTTTGCTGTGTAGTATGCTGCAGTTTGTAGCTGCGAGACAGCTGTGTTCAAATACTGCACTAGACTGAGATGATTGACTCATTACTTAATTGACAAAACTTTGTCAGTTGCCTCTGAAGATTAAATAATAGTTTTATGTATTCATTTATTTATCAGGTTAAAAATACTGAAGCCATGCTGGTTATGGCTTGGCAATGGTACAATTTGCTTGCTTCTCTTTGATACATACTTTTTGACATTATTTTCCATCACTTCTGATGGGAATTTGCTATTGTTTGTGACATTTTTATAGACATAACAGTTACTCATTTACTCAAAAGACATTTAAGATTACTTAACAGTTAAAAAAAAAATATATATATATATATATATATGAAGATGTAGCCCTACATGTTTACACTAAAATTCGTGTGAAACTGAAGCTGTAACTCTCTGACCAGCAGTTTGGCATAGTGGTTAAAACCAGCCATCCTGTTACCAAAAGATTATAGGCTTGAATGATTCAGCAAACTGTCATTCACCACTGCTCCTCTGCTTCATCTAAAAGCTGTAAATGTAGACGCATGTGCCGTCTTCCTTCCTCTCCCTCTGTGTTTCTTTGATCTAACTTTTTATGGCTGTGGCCCAGTATCCCAATAAAACTGCCCTGCCTTTTCATCCCTTTCTTAAATTAACCCAAAGGTGCCCTCAAACCTGATTTAGATGAAGGTATTTTCATATTTCTTTTCACACCAATGCATTAACAGTTAACAAATCATCAGCACCACTATTGGCTATGTTTACATGCAGACATGAAAAATTACTGTGAGAAACAACGTGAAGGCAGGAGATCAGAGAATGTGTTTATGTGCACTGCAATAACCTGTTTATATTAAACACACGTTTACATGCACGTGCTTAGGGTGATTAAGGCAACTGTATGTAAACACAATAGTTGTCACTTGCAATCCTGACAAAAAATCCACAGCTTACTTTACGGTTGTGTTTTTAGTACTAAAAATAAAAAGATTCGTAGATAATTTAGTTGGTATTACTGCATGAATTTGATTTCCTCACATCAGCCTACAGTTTCAACACCCCTGCAGCTTTTCACACTTAACACCTTCACTAGCACGTATGAGGTCTTGGTATATACTGACATGTTTACTCACCAGTTCACTTGGTTGATAAACTGGTGATAACAGTGCCAACTGGATTAAACGGCTAATGCAAGGACTTCCAGTTCACTTCCAGTTAACTTGCTGTCTGAGATTACGGATAAAAAGAGGAATTGGACAGGGAGTGCATGAAAGAATAAACAAGTGAACTGGAGAGCCCCGTCTGTGAAAAAATATAAGGAGGGAGCATGGAGATGTGAGGCTGGGATAGAAGGAAAGTGTAAGATTCTCTCTCCCAGAATAAACCTCTTCCCTGGAAGTGCCAAGTGGCTCGGCATCTTATCCTGAACACTGCCATGGCACGGTCAACGTGTGTCTGTGTGTGTTTCTGTATTTGTGTGTGCGGGTTCAGGCAACGCGTGAGTCTCTTAAGTGTTTGCCCTTTTTCTTTGGTGCCGAGAGAGAATTAATCTTAGCAGCTGCACTGGTGAAAGATAAACACGGACTTGCCTGGCTGTGTTTAGGTCTTTGTGTTTACGTTGCTGACTGTAAGCTGACATGTTATTGCTTCCAGAGGGGCGTCTCGTGTGCGAGTCCAATCCCCCAAGATGAAGAGTTTAAACCCTTGTAAAAAAAAAAAGAGAGAGGAGTTTGCTGGCGAGGGTTGAAAGCCAAGGAATGACATTTAGTTGCACATGCTCTGCTGTGAAGAGTGTTCCTTGTCCAGGCCTGGATTGTTTGTCATAGCAGAGGGCTAACACAGCAGTTAGCTAGTGGTTAGCTAGCCTGCAAGCATCGATGATGTCACTTTCGTTAGTAGGAAGGAACAGGTGCTGCTTGTGTGGCAGACACAACCCTGGCCAGACATGCTTGGGAAGCCTCAGTGGTGTGTTACACTTCACACACACAAGCACACACACATATCCCTTCAACAGGGACAGCTGGTACATATAAAACAAGAGTCTCAGCTGAGTGGAGTTGAGCTGAATGTCTGTGTTGGTGAAAATAGTATCTGGTGTGATAACATACTGATCCTTCCTCTGATCTTATCAAACTCTGTAAACTTAAAACCAAGACGAGCTCTTAAGTGTGCGTCACATCTTCCACCTTGAAATGGAAACAGCCTGTTGCCAAGAAGTAGAGTGGAAGTTTAGTGCAGAATCAGCTACTAATCTACCTCAGAAGAAAACATCGTACCACCAATAAGTGTCTGCAGTGACAACCCTGTAGCTGTTATGTACATTGGCAAGGTGCTGTGTTTGTAGTTAGTTGTCGGTGGTACTGGCTCTCTGTCTGATTTACTTCCCTAAATTCGTTGCAGCGAAACTCATTCTGCAGCAAATGATGAAATACAATGCACTTGCATGTTCCTACAGCCGCTGACCATGTTTAAAGTGTTATTCTGTAGGTATCGTCAACTTGTTTCTAATTTAGCATTTATGAGAATGAGAATGAGAGCTATTATGCTTCCAGCCCAATGGTCAAGTCATAAAATTTGTTTGGGTTTAAAGGTCCAGTGTATAGGATTTAGTGGCATTTAGTTGTGAGGTTGCAACCAACAAAACAGCACTTGTCTCACCCTCCCCTACAGTGGCGGCTAAAAAAAACGTGAAAAGCCAGTGTTTGGTTTGTCCGTTCTGGCCTACTGTAGAAACACAACTTAGTTTCAGGTGATTATACACTAACGAAAACGTACTGTAATTGTGATATTATATTCCATTTCTGCCACTTAAATCCCCCAAAATCCTACACACTGCACCTTTAAAGGGCACCAAGATGAGAAGAAATAAAATTCTGTGGGTACAGAAAGGTCAGAAATGGTCCAACTCCTTTTGTCCAGTGCAGTGTCCCTTAAAACTCTCGCAGCCCCTGTGTTATGCAACAAGTGCTTCCTGTTTTGAAATGACGGCACAATAAGCCCATATGCTTCTTTTTTTTGTTTGTTTGTTTGTTTGTTTCAATCAACTCACGAGACATTTCAGTCTGCACTGCTGGTTTTTCTCGTCTCTTTTGCTTATTCTATCTCTTACTAATTCCTTGATTAATTCTGATTGTATTTTTTCACACATTGCACTCACTTGCCACACAGGAAAAACAAACAAAAAAGTCCAGAAACAGGAAGTGGGTTGTAAGCTGTTCACGCCCTCCTTGTACCCGCCTCCTTTGTAGCTTCAAAAAAGCATGAAAGAAGACGGGGGAAATGGTAGGATGAATTGGGTCCTCTTTGTCAGCCCAAATGTATCATACCAAATGTATGTAATGTACTGCTGATCAGTGGACAATAAGGAACTATCCAGCGCTGCGTTCTCTTATTCTCGGCATCCGTCACTGACTCTCTGTTCTCCTCTTGTCTCTCCCCTCACCTACTCTGTCTCCATGCAGTCCTCCAGCTCAAACTCCAGCAGAGACGCACACGAGAGGAGCTGGTCAGCCAAGGGATCATGCCACGTAAGTCTCTGCTTCAAGCCTGTGATTTTCCTTATATGCTGTATTGTAAACTGTGTGCACACATATGGTACATTGTTACATCTACTGCCAGAGATGCACATACTCTGCCTTTGAGCCGAGGTCAAATTGTTGACTCTTTCCTGATACTACAGCATCAGACAGCATCACTGTCAGAGATTAATGGGGTTGTTACATAATACTAACGCCGAGCTTTGTGTGTATGGTCGATTGATTCACACTTTAAATGTGCCCTGCGCTATTATATATCTGACTATCCTCATCTACGGTACCGGATATATTGTAAAGTTATATCTTTCTGTGCGTGTTTGATATCAAAATATCTTCCTGCAACACGACAGGTTAAGACTCTTTTTTTGCTGAAAATGTCAGACCCTTATCTGCATACATTGCACCAGCATAAGTGTGTGTTCTGCATGTGTCATTTTGCGGTGTTAAGTGCTAAGCAGCACTCGGTGTTATCAAATAGGGCAGCTTCCTCTTCTTCTGTATCCACTTCCTGTTTCAGAGTTCCGCACATGGCAAGAGGCGACGATATTCTTTTAAAATTATTTTTTAACTTTTTCTGTGTAGAGCGTAGCTGTGGGAAGTAAGTACCAGGATTCTTTGAAAAAACAAAAAAAACATCTACTGCAGCATTCAGTCTCGTACAGTATACATGGTAGTTCATCTTCTATGACCAAGTGATTGCAGAGTAGAAAAAGAGCTCCAAATGTAAGAAGGAAACCTGACAGTAGGAATGTAGGAAACCTGACAAGGCACCGGTCAGACAGACACTAAAGATGCACTGAATATTCCAGGTGAATCTTGCAGAGACCAAGAAACCAAAACATGCTGCATGTCCTCAAAAATTTGACTATTTCCAGCTGTTGTATACTAGTGTGTACCACTATATTATTGGTAATATGCAACCCTGGATGAATCAGATGGTATGAGAGTCCACTTAAAAATGCAATTAAAGTAACTAAGCTGGCTCAGTGTGCATTAAAAGTCTTGGTTAGACATGAAAGCATGCACTGGAGTGGACACTCAGACCAAATACTTGTTTCAGTGGGCAGCATAGAGCCCATTTAGTAGTTACAGTGAATTTGTCTGTGTCCTTCTTATGCAACAGGCCTCATACCACACCACTGAATTGGAATCGGCATGCACTGACATGTACATTACTCTCAAGCTACTCTTGTGACGATACAGAGACGAGATACACAAAGAGGGAGAAAGAGATGGAATACATTTTTAAGAGTTTTATTAAAGCTTGTGTTTGCTCTCAAGGATTTCTACAAAGAGCCCTTATTTTGACTGTTGCCTCGAGACGCTGCAAGGTAGAGCACAAACTGTTCAGCTGTCAAGGCCCCTGTTGAATTAAAGGATAGTAAAGATCATATGAACCGCTGAAGAGCAAGAAGGGGAGCGTCATCATTTATAGACTCGAAGTGAAATCGTATCATGATCATACAAACACATTTTTAATATTTTTTACAAAACTCTGTTGTGCAAATGTAACTAAAACTAAAAAATACGGTTTTCAATTTGAGATGTATATCAATAACGGTAAAATATTCTTTGAATATTGTAAGGTGCTTTCAACCATGTTGTCCAGCTGAAGAGTGAGTGCTGGGAACTGATGGAGGGTCAGTTTCTGCTGTGGGTGTCAAATCCTCACACTGGTTTTGCAAATGTAGGTGGTGTGTATGAGTAACATTCCACCCTCCGTCTCTCAGTAACCACCATCTAGTCGTTCTTGAGCAAGGCACTTGACCTCCCACCTGCTGTTGTTGCACTTTGTGTCCATATCAACCGTGTATATGTGAGGCAGGTGTTTCTGGACTAGAGAATAATTTTGCCATAATGATGATTCTGTGTCTTGAGGTCTTGTTTTTCCAGACACACGATGTAATCATTCAAGAAAAAAAATATAGTATGTCTAAGCTATTGGCTGATAAAGTTGACTGCTCGAATCTTAAATATTGACCCACAATTTCTTAATCAGCCTCCATGTATACATATTCTGTAGAGATTTTAGAGTCAGAGTAAGGGTAGTGGAGGTTAAAGCTCTGAGCAGTATTGGGTCATGTTCCCAAAACAGATTTGAAAAGGCTGGTTGTTCAATCAATATATCATTTTTGAGAAATGTGGGCAGTTACTCCACTTGTTCTTTAGGCTAAATCTCTGCTCTGTTGTCTCTGAGTCTCATGTGCTTGTTTCTTTTGTAGTCGTTTTTATTGTTTCCACTAATTGCACAAGCCAACATTCAATTAAATCATTAATACTTGTGCTGAAACGGAATAAAATGTCAATTAGAGCTATGTTATGAGATGGATTGCATTAGCCGACAAACCAAGCAATAACAGAGGTACTATGAGATTCAAGCTTAAAGATTGATTTAATTGTGGTTATCCAAAACTAAAATAATTAACTGATTAATAAATTGACAATTTTACAATAGTGTTTAAGAAAAGCTCCATTTTCCCCATACAAAAAGTATTATTACATACATACATTATAATTACCGATGATGAGGCAGTTTCAAATTCATCTGCAGACTTCTGTTGTCACTAGCTGATATCAGTCAAACCCTCATTTCAAGAGCAAGAAATATTAAGTTCACAAGTGACAGAGGATCCGCTGACCGGTTGTCTGTTTTGTTGTGATCATGACCGCTGGTTATATCACAACTGGTATTTAGGTCTTCTGCTTTTGAGCATCAGGGGTTGTGACATGAGGAATGCCTCCCACCCCCACCCCACACACAGTCATCTGTGGCACACATAAGGTTGATGCCCTGCTATAGCCAGAATGTCCACACTCACACACCTATAACAAGGGATTTCACCAGCTGTTGACCAATCAGACGATTGCTGTGTTGCATCATCGTAACTGCCACCGTCCTCCCAATATCCTTCCCCAAATCGAGGGAACACCTTTTGTCTTTTTAGCTTTTCCAAACTTTCACTTTGACATCTGAAATTAAAATTTCTAATGCTAAAGAGTCTGCATGCTCTTGGTTTTTAAAGTCTACCTAAAAAAATGTAAAAAAATCCTTTATTTGGTTCTATTGAACAATTTCTTTTAATTCTTTTGAATTGATCTAAAAAAATGTACAAACTGAAACTTCAATGATAAAATTAAAGTGATGTTTGAAGTTTTTACAGGATATATAGAAATATATGAACACGTGTTTCTACTTACAAACACATGTACACCACATAGATATTCACACCCCCACCTATACACTAGGTATATACATACATACATACTGGCTGAGTTCAGTGATGAATGTTCCATCAGTCCACACTCTCCTCTGTCTTCTTGCTCTGTTTTAATGATCCCCTGCAGAGTGCTGGTCCCTCCCAGCTACTGTTCATCTCTCACAATTACTGTAACATAGACAGTTGGCATTCGCCATATTTCAGCAAATATATCTGCTCATGTCAGTAGCATTCAATCATAAAACTATGCATCATTATTTGACACAGGGAAAGGCTTTGCTATGTTGAACAGGTTATGTGTTCTCATCATAAAAGTAACAAAAAAGGTCCACGTGTTGCTTTAAACCAACTAATGTCCTCAGTTCCAACATGGAAAAACTGTATATATACATGAGCAACAGAGCTCCAAGAAGGCAGTATGGTTACAATTAGGTTTGGGAAAGCTCATGGTCATGGATACATTCATGTGGTTCTGTGAGGTTTGTCTGAATATCTGAATAGCCCCCTTAAAACTGAACTTACCTGAACTAAGCCTCCACCATTGGCTACAACACTTCTTGCAGATGCTTAAATGATAACATGACTTGGATCTGAATCAACTGCCGTTGCAGTTTTCTTGGTGATATCCATGGCGGCTTTCACTGCAGAAAAATGGTGCTTTATTCCTGCACACACAGCTTGCTGCAGTGTCATCAGAGTGTGTGGCTCCGAACTGCACTCCTGACCCTCTGAGCCTGCAGCCACTTCTGCTCTGAGTCTGTCTTCCCCTATAGCTGATTCTGTTCTCACATTGTCACTTGCTGAAAGGAGCATCACGACTCTCATCAGAGTCTGTGTGAGCCGCATTCTCATCTCTCTCCCTTCGTTTTCCCGCCTCCATCCGTGCAGCACTGAAGAGCCCGGCAGCCTTTCACGAACAGCGGAGGAGTCTGGAGCGAGCAAGGGTGAGCGTCTTAAAGTACAGCGATTTATTTATTTCATTCTCCTGCATTCTCAGTGGACTTGCTTTGTTGAACTACATGGGGCAAAATTCTTATAATATGTAACAGCATAGATCACAAAGCACTTAATGTAATTGAATTCTACTGTAAGGATAGGCACTTATATGCGGACAGGAAATAACAAACTTTAATTGCCATACAAAAAATAGTGCTGTTCAGGGAAGGAGCTGCACAAACCAGCACGGTTACTCAGCATTACTGGCACGATTTTCTTTTAATAACCAGTATTGGACACGCTGTTTAACAACACACAAAGATGGCAACTAAACAAATATGTATAGCAGTTTATTGCATTGGAACAAATGTCCATTTACGACTTCCCTTCACTCTTTATTGTTTCTTGTCTTTTTGCTCGCGATCCTCTCGTCTCATACCTGCTACCCCTCCATAATGTGTTCTCCACAGACTGAGGACTACCTGAAGAGGAGGATCCGGTGTCGTCCTGAGCGCTCTGAGCTGGTCAGGATGCACATTCTGGAAGGTGAGTTTTTACCTAAAAGTGGAACTACATTTTAGGACTTTTCGAGATTTTGTTTGCTGATATCAAAAGTGTAGTTTGAAAGGTTAAAGTTAAGTAAAATACGTGAAACTTCATTAAAAAGGGAACCATACAGTAAACAAAACAGAAGGGTTAGTTCTGAGTTAATATTTATATGTGTTGAGTTAAACTGTGATTTCTTACCATTTTCTTTCTTCTTACAATTTGACAACAATAAGCACTATTAAACTCATAAGCTGATTCAGACACATAGATGAAGCATGTACTGACATGTACAGACCTGGTGGTATCATGTTTTTTGCTGCCGATCAAAATGAATCTTGTGATGGAATGAATGTGCATGTATGCAATGTTGTCTTGCTGTGTCCGCCGCAGAGACGTCGGCAGAGCCGTCTCTGCAGGCCAAGCAGCTGCAGCTGAAGCGAGCGCGACTGGCCGACGACCTCAACGACAAGATCTCCCACAGACCCGGTCCCATCGAACTGGTTCACAAGAACATCCTGTCCGTCAACTGCCCTGTGCACTCACCGCTGGGTAACTACACACACATCACATACCATTCAAACACTCACTGTCTAAATGTCCTCAAACAATCACTTTAAAAACATAAAAAGTGGGTGGATACAGTAGTGAGTGTGTGATTGTGGAGTGAAAGTTAGTGAGCAAGTTGTCAGTTTAGCAGTGAATTAACATTTTAAGGCTTGTGTCATACAGACATGGCTGTTTTTCGAACAAGTGAGGTAATCCTCTCTTTCCTCCGTCCAAAACTCTGCCATTGCGACCAGCGGACAGTTGGTTGTAATTGACCCGACCGGCTGACTTTGCGACAAGCTGATTGGCTGTTGAAACAGGTGACACGCCTTAAACCAGCCACTGGTGACTGGACAGGCAGAGTTGCAGGTGACGTCATCACCTGGCTTGAGCTGCGCTGAGACGGGCCAGTTCACACCGTTACAACTTTTCCTTCATTCTAAAACGTTTCCTCTCGTTGTGAATCTTTGTTCTGAACAGGGCTGTACAGTCACACAGGGATACACACCCCAACATACTTGCACATCACTGCAGTATATCATGAAGACTTGTAAACAAAAACACTGTAACACAGGTCTGTATTTCTGTGCTTCGCTGACCTTATTGAAACCATGCAGCTTAGGGATGAGTTCAGGTGTTGTGTTCCAGTTAAAACATGCTCACCTCTATTATTGAGTATCAAATTATGCCACTGAATCTGATTTCTGTTCAGTCTGAACACACCTTTAGCTGTGCAATTACTACATCCGGGTATCTACTCACTCGTGTAATACAGTATTTTAAGGGCGAGTGTATAAACACACATTCGTACTAACTACAGGTTGCATCATACTCGTGGATGTTATACCATAAAAACTAAACCACACAACCTTTGACTAACAACTCTGTTAAAGAAATGACACAACAACTGTGTTTGGACACAGTCCTCTTTTGAAACATGGCAGGGCATACAGTATTGTATAACTTCTCTAAAGTTAGTCATCACTGTTTAGCAATCGACTAAACTAAGTGATGATGACCGTTTGACTCTAACACATTGTGAGGACGCCGGGAATTGAACTGTTTTGCCCTCTGAAAATTCCCAAACTCTTCCATTAACCTAACAGAACCACCATAAAAATATTTTTTTCTCTGTCACAGATTCTCCAAAGGGAGCCGGGGGAGAGAGCTCATCTCTAGATGAAGACAGCAGTGATGCTCTGTCACCAGACCAGCCAACCAATCATGACTCTCCTCTGAGTGCCGTCCCTCAACTGTCCCCCTCTGACGTGCTCACCCAGAACGGGGACATGCCCCCCCCACAGGTACCATCGCAGGATGTAATTTACATCAGGGTCACTTGAACTTATTCAACAAAACAAAATCCAAATAAGATGAGTTTGCCCTGATGATAAAAAGCAAGTTATGATAAACATGATCACACCATTAACCAGAGCAATATCTTCTCAGTTCATTACACAGTCCCCGCCTCCACCTCCTCCTCCACCTCTTCCTCCCCAGGTGAATGGGTCAGACTCCTCCCCATTTCCAAAAATGAGAAATGGGATGACGGGGACCTTGGCAAACTCCCGCCACTCCACTGGACAGGTCAAGGTATGGAAAAGTTGCTTATTTTCTCTCTTCCCACAAACACAGATCCATGAAATGTTTCCCTGTCTCGAGTTGAGCATCCTGCAGATTTGATGACTTATGAATAAATCTGACCTTAATCTTTATTTGTGGAGCAGCTATAACTGGCTAACCCGCCCTCGTCTCTTCATTTCCTTACTTCTTCCTCCCGACCCCGTTTCTCACGGTTTCTTTCAGCAGTCTCTGGCTAAGACAAGTGCAGACCGCCCTCCACAGAGACATAAGAAACTAAAGGACAACAAACCCAAGGTCAGCAGGCTCTTAACTCCATTTTTATTTGAACAGTTCCCGACAGGATTTATGGTTCTGATTGTGTTCACAGAATATTCATCCTTAATTGTCAAATCTGGGAAGTTGTCAGACCTATTTTTTAGGCTGTTGGTGTTTGATTTAAGCAAGGAGTTGGTGTATAAGTCATAAGTCCACCACCAGTTGGTGTCAGTTTTCTCAGAATTTGAGGGCCACGGTTGCTCTTCTCTGAATTCAATGTTTTGATATTTAACAATCATAGAAGGAGTAATCCATCATAGAAGAGGAAGAGATACCATTTTCTGCAACCGCAATATAGACATCTTTGCTTTTTGGCTATAGTTACATTATTACTGAGGCTTTTTCCACCTACATGTACTGAATGCATGTACACATTTTTATTCAGGTTTATTCAGAGTTTTGTCCAAATGTCAGAACTCAGTAACTTGTGTAGACCAGGACGAGGCAGGATGAAAGTCCTGCATTGATCCCAAGTATTAAAGAGTCGTCTCCTAACCTTTGCTCCTCCTGGTTGTAGGTGAAGAAGCTGAAGTACCACCAGTACATCCCTCCCGACCAGAAGGCAGACAAAGAGCGCCCGCCCCAGATGGACTCGTCCTATGCGAAGCTCCTCCAACAGCAGCAGCTCTTCCTGCAGCTGCAGATCCTCAACCAGCAACAGCAGCACTACAACTACCACACCATTCTGCCCGCCCCTCCCAAGTTAGTATCAAGCATGACTGTGTGTGTGTGTGTGTGTGTGTGTGTGTGTGTGTGTGTGTGTGTGTGTGTGTGTGTGTGTGTGTGTGT
>JBBPCS010000001.1:6732720-6749911 GCA_037974645.1 Hollardia meadi
ACAGCACAATAGAATTTCTGAAATTCAGTTATGGTTTTTGGTTTTGGTTATAAACATGGCATACTACAGTAAATTAAAGGATCATTCTTGTTATTTCCAACTTCTGTTTTAGTTTTGTATCTATGGCAATCATTTTTATCTGTTGCATTGTAATCACGAAAGAAATTGCTGAGATTTGGGAACATGAGGACATTGTTACAATGAACAATGAAAGGGAAAAAAGAAGCGGTGAGACAGGTTGAAAATAAAACAGTGTTTGCCAGATTATCTAAATTTCATTTTATTTGGAGGTAAAACAAGAGTGAGCTCTTTCTCCCTTATTGCACAGGAAAACATTGGGCGCACAACTACAATAAGTATGGCAGGTCAAAGTTGAACCAGGAAGTTGGTCTGTAAGCTGTAGGCTAAGATATATTTACATCTGACAGTTTGGGGAATATTTACACCAGTCACATTCATTTTATTCTTCCACAGGAGTCCAGTTAACCTGGCAAAACGGCTTGTGTTTCTTGTACCATACAACTTCTTCAAAGCAGAGACAGAAATGTTATCTGAAACTAGACCCAAGTTGTAATAAACCGAAACGATCATATACTTTATAGCTGATGAATGCGCTGTATTTTTTCTCACACGCTGTCTCCACTGCCCCTTTGTTCCAGCGCACAGTGCATCTCGAAGCTACTACAAGAGCTTCCCACTCATGGACTTCTCCCAGTATCAGCCTGTGGCACCTCCGGCCTTCCAGCCTGTGCCCGTACAACCCAAAGAGAAGTCATACATCCACCAGCCTATGTCAGCACACCACGACCTCCATGCCCCCCTCTCCATCTCCATCCCCTCCAGCCACCTGGAGCACTCGCGCCTCCCCAAGACCACCACGCACCCGCTGCTCTCCAGCTCGGCTTTCAAAGCCTGGGAGCCAACTGCCCGCCACGTCCACAGACAGGCTTCTGCCCCGGGACACACCTCCTCCTCCATGCACAGCTCCACCCGGAGACATGGCTACTCATGCCAGAGGCAGCAGAGCATAGAGAACCTGCCGGATCTCTTTAACCAGCCCTATGGGGGGATGTATGGGGGAGCTGGAGGGGGGGCAGGGCAGGGGCCGCATGTACAGGTGCAGCACCCATCTCAACCCTCCTACTACCACCACAACAGGCAGAAGAACTACTCCACCCACAGTACGACTGAGGTGAC
This sequence comes from Hollardia meadi, assembly GCA_037974645.1. Taxonomy (NCBI): domain Eukaryota; kingdom Metazoa; phylum Chordata; class Actinopteri; order Tetraodontiformes; family Triacanthodidae; genus Hollardia; species Hollardia meadi. The sequence goes on from JBBPCS010000001.1 coordinate 6,733,918, forward strand.
CGTCTGAGCGCCAAGGCCTCAGAGAGCAGTCTGCTGCAATTTTAAACATACTAACAGAAGTCTTTGGTGTTAGCTAAATGCCAGAGTTTGGGACAGCTGGCCCAGCAAGTGAGAGATATTAAATGAGGAGACATATTCAGATTTACAAGATGAAAAGGGATGTTTTGATAAGTGAAAACAATGAGATTCAGGAGAAAACCGGCGTGGCAGAACCATTACTGTTGGACTTCAGCAAGGGTCTTGTACATTGATCATTAAAGAATACAGACTGTACCTGAAAGGTAATCTATTGTTACTTAAAACCATTCTCAGGTTCCTAAAGGTCACACAGCCTTCAGAGATTCTCAACCACTACAGTTTTGGCGCTACAGTGAGGTTTCATTGTAGTTGTACAGGCCTTATAGAAATGGGGATGGGAGAACAGAACGAAAATCAGGAGCTCTGAGAGCAGGAAGCAAGCTTGATTTTGTCTGTTGTAAGGTTTTTCATGTTAGTTTCCAGTCAGGTTTGGCAGGAATGAAGACTGAGTTTGTGTTAGCCAAATAATGCCAGTTAGGTTTAGCTACAGGAGGTCATCGGGCTTATGGCAGATAACAACCTGACTCATAGTCAGGCAGGGTTGTTGAAAAGTAATCCACAATGAGCATGTAGCTGAGAAAAACTGCAGCCAGAGCTCATAATTCCCGACAACGTCAATTCAAAGAGACATTCGGTGCAAACATGCAGCTATTGCTATTAGGTTCGTTTGTGTGGTTCACTTACAGGCTGAAGAGTTAGACCCCAGGAACTATTCACTTAAAAACTTGGAACACTGAAAATCTTTTACATTTATTGGCAACGAGTAGGAACTGCAACACATCGCCCCCTAACCCGATACTTCTCCCTCCCCCTTAAAGGAATAGTTCAACATTTTGGGTAATACAGTTATGGTGTTAATTTCCAAGCGTTAGATGAGAAGATTGATACCACTCTCATATCTGTAAGCAATCAGCTTGAAACAAACGGGGACGCAGTGGTGCTACCCTAGTACCAGTAGCTGTGACTGGTTAGTAATGAAAACCAGGTCCACTGAAGGGCGTCCGATAAGAACAGGCTGCATGTGACTCTCTTTCTCACTCGTCCTTTATTTGCCACACAATCAACACACAGTATGTGTATAGGTGGGTGTACTTGTGTGGTTCTGAAACGATAAAATATAAAATACCAAGAAAAGGAACGCTGTATATAATTTAATTTGGATTTAACAACAATCAGTATATACAGTATGCATCCATAACCTCAATATTTTTCGGCGAATGGGCTAAAGGTCAGTGAAGAAACAAACAAGAAACATCAACTCCAGGAGCGCTTTCTGCTCGAGCTTCAACACTGTTCTCCTGTTGTAGCCTCCTGGTACTCTAATCCCAGCTGTCCTCAATCCACAGACATGGTGGGCCTTTACACAGCTATCTTAGCTTAGCAACTGTGATGAAATACTTAGAAGTACAGTAAGTTCTTGGAGTCTTGTTTCAAGATATACAAGAGACATGATATAACGAGTGAATTAATAAGCTTTAGAAGCTAGTGTAGATAGATTTTGTTGACATTTGTACAGCTCCAGGCTTGCTGTTTCCCCATGCTTGAAGTCTTTGTGCTATGCTAAGCTAAGCTAACTGGCTGCTGGCTGTAGCTTCATATTTACCGCACAGACATGAAAGTGGTATCAATCTGCTCATCTAACTCCCAGCAACAATGCAAATAAACACATTTTCCAGAGTGGCAAACTGTTCCTTTAAGTTACCTCGAGTAAGTCACTACTGAATGTAACAACAGGGACCTGTACAACAGCAAGCTCATTCTATTCTCATTCAATAGAAACATTAAGCGAGTGGGGTGTTATTCTCAAATAGCATAAAGTCTGATTTGGAAGCCAAAACTCTCAGCACCATGGGGCCACAGATTTGTTTGACAGTTTTTATTGCTGTGGTCAATTTGTGGTATGGGGGGGTAAGAATCTATTTTATAATAAGCAAATAAGCAAGAATAGAGCATAAGGGTTCAAGCGATACCCCAGTAAACATATTAGTTTCCATCAAAACCTGGCTACAAGGGGCCTTCCTAACGAGACTATATTTAAATTATATACGGTACATGTAACTACATTCTTTAAAATTCTGAAACTACATTCTGATAAAAATTTACATCTCTATTAAACAGTAACTCCCTTATCTAACTGTATCACAGAAAAAATCATTCAGGAAGGGCATTAAATTTGAGATTTATTTATTATTTTTATTTTAGAAGATTTAATAATGAACTTGGACAAACATGTACTCTATACAATGTAACAGATAGTTACAGTGTAATCATAAATCCTTTCAACACAGTTCAGGTCATTTCCAGGCCCCGTACATGTCTTTTTGTGCAGTTCTTTGATACGTTTCCTCCTGTTCTAGCATCTCTCGGTCTACCTCCATGCACAGCTGTTCTCTCCTCGTTTCTTTCTCACCGCTTTTGGCCTCTCCCACCCTCTTTCCACAATGAGGCACTTTGCATTGTGTGCAAGCATACACGGACGGCATCCCCAGGGTCACATTAACTCAATGGTGAGGACAAAGCCACCATCACGTCAGCTCCCATCAGCCTCCATCCCAACCACAGAGAAGGAGAGGGGCAGAATTACAGCCAGAGGCTGGGACTCTTTAGAAAAGAAGAGAAAGGGAGGAGAAAAATAGAAAAAAACAAACGTAAACTGGTGTGTGTTTTTCTCCCTCCGGGGAAGGAAAAAGAAAGGAGTCACTGTGGATCTGGGTCTCTCAATACTGAACTGTCTGGGTTGTAATACAGAGTGTTTGGACATGTGTGGATGCCTGTGTGTAATTTCAAACTCCCAGGCACCATTGCATGAGGATTCGCTGAGGCATTTCCAGGCCTGGAGCGTTGGACATTTCTCATCTTGTCTCTAAGCCTGGACAGGAAAGGACACTGTGCAGAGCTGCTGTTGCTGCTGCTATGAACATGCAACAGTTATTGCAATACATTCCCTGTACTTGTTGATGAGCGTTTATGGTTGCAAATCCCTCAGGAACTGCACAATGAAGTGAATTGTTAAAGATTATTGCACGTATGTCCTGAAATGCCTAAATAAGGTTCTGTAATAATATTTGCGCTGAAAAAGCAGAGAGGATTTTGTTATGCTAAACTTTTTATTTGGTGTTAATGTGAAATTCTTTGTAGCAGCTGAATTAAGAGTCAAGCAAAAGGGTAAATACAGGTGAAAGAGAGTCAAGAACAACCATAACTAATGGACAAATCACACAATATAACACAGCAGACCAAACATCTCTTTGCAACAGCATAATCACTGGGGCTGCAGCAAGGGAGCATGTCTCTTCGCCACCGACATCACACGAATACACCATAATTAACCGAATCAAATTTGGTTGTCAGCTTTGGAGACTTCTTTACCCACATCAAGAGATGAATCGAATCTTACGAACCAATGATATGCACAAAGATTCTTCTAACAGCAGAAAGTGAGTGAAAAGCTGGACACACACGCTACATGCTGGACTTTACGATCCGGTACAGTCACACAAAGTTATGCAGGACATAATGGGTCGGAGATAACAAACTAAATTTCAAATGGCCTGTTTTGGCTTAATCTTCTTCAGATCAAATCCTTTGATTTCATGTGGTGTATTTAGCAAGTACAAGATCTGTAAGCAGCCATGATCCTGCCACAAAAGAGAACATTGTTGGATCTTTATCTTCCCAGATGCAGGACGTTCTCGGGTAAGTCTGGCAAAGTGGTCCTGACAACTTTTTAAGCCTGCAGTAGAAGCAGCGGAAACAAGCCGTGAACAACGCTGACATACTGTATTATCACTTTTTAGGCTGACATGTCAAATATGATCGCACACTGTTGTCTATTAACACATTGAGTAGCTATGAAGCAACATCATTATTTACTTGGGATCATGTCTCTGGCTACGTGGTCCAGTATTCACCCTTCTTTTAGCTCTGGTGGGGTCTCTGATAACGCCTGAGGGAAATCCATCCACCTCTTTAGCTGCTAAGTGCTCTGTTCACCAGCTGGTCGCAAAACAGTGAAGTTGCTGGTTGGAAAACCAAAACATTGAGCTAAAAGATGCTAAAATTCCCAGTAGAGCTTACTCTAGTGGGAATTTTGATAATTCCCTGTGGGTTTATCACTATAATTGACTCCTTTCACCTTACACAAGTCATTGAATGCATTGTTATTCTAAAAAATATTTATCCACTATTGTATTAAAAGAAGTTTGATTCTTTTTTGAAGAAAACTTTGGAGTAACTCTACATGGGAGAATTGGATGCTCACCTTCCCTTCTTGTGTAGTTCCATGAGTAGAGCAAGGTATTAACGCTGTCAGCTATACAAGGAATTGATAGCAGGGATACACTGCCGCAGGCATCTACTATAAAGTGCATTCTCCATGACAGTTGTCACAAACTCAATGAACAGATATCTGAAAATACCAGTTTTGACAATGGAATAAGAATGTGCACAAAGAAGTGTTTCTAATTCTTCATAACTGAGAAACCAAATACCACAAATGCTTTGGTAAAGTGGAGGTGTGATCACACGGGGATATAGATTAATCACTCAGATACCTAAAACTGCTATTCCACAACAAAGTACAGTCCACATTTGTCCTCATGACCCCCAAGTCGCACATCATTCATCAAAATCTCAAGAGGTGATGTTTTAGGAGCACCTTGCTGCAGACTGACCCCTTTCTTCTCATCGACTACTAGCACACACGGACAAACATACTGTCAGTGTCTTTGTTTGTTTGTTATTCAGATTTTACCTCTCTAGAGTGCAGTACGTTTTAACACAGTTCTAGAAAGCACTGTGAGTGCTGTGGTCAAGGAACCAAAAACATATTGTCTACTAAAGTTCAGCATGTCTCTAAGTGCTCACTGTCTCTCATTAACAACACAGCAAAGGATCAAGGACACGCCTCCTTTCCTCTCAGTGCTTTTTGTTTTGCGAGTTAAAAATGTTGAGATCTGCTGGTTTCACTAAATCAGTTTTCGTAAGCAATAGAAGTTCTTTGCCCTGAACAAAGTGCTTCCAAAGATTTTCTTGCTATGAAATCATACATTTTGTCCACCTAAAACAACGGCAACCCTCTGTTCTACATAGATGAAACAAATCACTTTTTTTTCTCCATCGGTCGATGTTTGACATCTTGTGCACATTATGATTCAATCTTTTTGACAACACATGGCATTTCTTAAGTTTTATGTAGCGCAAACCTCATTGTAAACAACATGTTCTGCTTTATTTATAAATATTGTGTAAATATGTTTGTTTAATGGCATTTCCTGTATATTTTGTTTGAATAAGGGCTGTATGAACTTAGTCATTTTAATTCTAAAAGTGTTTAATATAATTGCTGTTGATGTCAGATTTCAACGGAATACATTATTTCATGTTGATGATTTTAGTAAGATGAAACATGATGCATAGAAAGATCTATATTAGCGAAGCTGTGCAATTTTCTAATGTGCAATAGAAGAGGATAAAGTGGGCCTACTGTCCTGTATGTCACATTATTGCAGTGCGTTTTCACATTAGTGGCAAAACACAGTGACACAAATTAAGCGTAGTGTAGGACAAAGTGACTATAAAGCAGGCAGGATGTCTAAAGCATTGATAATCTTCCTATTGTGTGACTCCACAATAGTGACGATGTAGTGTTGAATATTTGCAGTGAATATTTGTGAGAATGCAGCAGTTTGTTTGCACATGCAGAGAGTAGATTGTGACATGTAGTGCTGTGTGCAATAGAAATAGTTTTTTTTGCATCAAGTAAAATGAGGGAATTCATTTCACTTTGGCACCATGAATCTTTGCAGGTTATCATCATGGAGTACCGTCTGTTTAACAAAAGAATATATAGGAGAACAGAGATGATAAATGTAGAAATACAAATATAGTAGCAAGGTAAATCCGCTGTATTGGTGTAATATACAGTACGTAGCAAAGATGTGTATATACTGTATTTATAGGTACTTCTTACAAAAAAAAAACTAATTTATACCCAAAATGTTCTAGAAATGTTCTTTGCAGAGGATTGTTTAGTAACTGATGCCACTTTTGAAGATGAAATATTAAAAATTGGAAAAATTCATATGATGTTTTGGTTTGACTTGTGTTACAACTTGCCTCTTCTACTTTCACATCAACATTTCCGTAGCTGCACCCCCTACTTCGAACTTATATCAAGAAAACATTTTCTCCTCAGTTTTTACTTCCAAAAACATACAGATATTTAAATATTTAAGATTTTGATATTTATATAAAGCTTTGGTTTGACTTGGGTTTGTATTAAACAAATGTTGGACCTTTGATTCTTTTGGGCAAAACACACAGCAGGAGGAAGAGCAGCAGGTCGGCTAAATACTGAATTCAATAAACCAGCAAAACTCCCTGCAGCTTTAAGATAGCTTTCATCAGGTCTTTGTTAATAGTAAAAAGGGGAATGGGAATAATAACAGGAGTTATTACCAGGAGAATGAGAGGACAAATGCTGCAACATGCTGTTTCATCGTCACAGAGCAGCTCCTGACAGTAGTTAGATTTACAACATTCTCCAGCTGGGATGGAAAACGGCAACAATCGCAAACATGTCCCACTAACCACCAATTCAACCAATTTTAGACATGTAAACACATTCAATATTTATGTATTGCCTTCATAGACTGAGGCACAAACCATCCCTACTGTAGTGAGCCTGTAGTGTCACCCTGTGGCTGTTCTTGATACTGCTTGAACCAAAATGTGTAGTTGGCGTCCTGTGACCTTCACCTGCCTGGTTCAACGATTTAGTCTTAGTCCTATGAAAACTCACATTCTTATCAACACCAAAAATTGCATATATATTCAAATAATTCTAATGTGACAACAGTGATGAGCCATTTTTCAAAACAGTCACAGCACAACAGTTTTAAGAAATACAGGATATTTTAATGTCACACATTTTACAAAGTGCAGGGTGTCACAGTAAATTTAGTATCGATAAGTCTGTATAAATAATGCACAAAATAATGTGAGAAAGATTCTACTGATTTCTCAGTATGACAGTTCATTAAAGGGGGGGTTTAGTTTATCTAGAATAACCTGCAGACACCCTCAAGTAAGTGAATTAGCATTCGGTTAAACAATACCAACAATAAGAATATTCAAAATAACAATGGCCCTGCAATAATGCGGGTGGCTGTTGGGACAACACTTGCTGTATATAAAATTTACTATGTCTGGCTTAGTTGTGTAAATCTCAATAGTTGTACACATGTACACTAAAGATAAGATTTGGAGAATGGTTCAAAGTATCACTATGTGTATTTTTATACAGACCCAGATGGAGTTTGAAATAAAAAATCAGCTATTAATGTGACACATTTAGTGCAAAGACTTATCAGACCCACTTATACACATTAGAAGTACAAAATTAAGAATAACTTGAATCGTGATCAATTGTAATGAAAATTTCCCTGATTATAAAGAGAGGCTCTTAACTTGGAAGCCCAGAAGTGCGCGGGGAATAAAAATGTATGAAGCCAGTGTGAATGACCAGAAAGAGGTTTAGTGATGAGGGCAAACATAAAGATATTAAACTCCACTCTTTTACCCGAGGAGCTGTCAGCTGTTATTGACATGGTGACAAAAAGCATGAAGGACAAGGCCGGTGTTTGTTAAGAGCATAATGAGGTTAAGTTACGATGAAGGTATGGTACGAGCTGGTAAAATAACAAATTCTGTATATACTGATAACAAAGTTAACTCATGCAGTCCGTTTTTAACAGAAAATGTTCATCTTCTCATATCTGATTCTGTATCTGTACATGTAAATCCATTTTTTTTACAGGTCATCTAATTTTAACCCACATCCGAACAGTTTGTCATAATGAAGCACCTTAGTAAAGGATAAAGGTGTATATTTAAAAATCATCTTAAAAGCAAGGTGGAAAAGGATGAATTCATCCTCAAAAAGAACAATTTCAAATACAAATGTAGAGGATATATAAAAGTTTGGTTAAACCAGGTGAAGTCCACTTTACAAACACACACACGAGCTAATAGCTGCACCTGATATATCGCACCCAGAGTAAAAATCTACTCTTTTTAGTCCCCTGGCCACAGTAGCCGGCTCACCTCAGATATGTAGAATGTGGAGAAACTGAACGTGAAACTGAAGAGAGAACACCACCCAAATGATGGCTGGTTAGCTGGAATTGTGAGTTATGGCAAAGATCAACCTATCAACCACAGGTAGACATGTTATCAGGGTTGATCTGGCTGGTGGCTGATGGTTAGTGTCCCACTTTCACCCAAAACCTTAAAGTTTTTTAGTCTTTAATGTGCACAGGCCTATCTATCGCTGTCCAGTTATGTTGTTGCCTCCAAGATTTATGACGATGGAATCCAGTAAGGGACGGAGAGCCTGGCCAAAAGGCCTAAAGAGGAAACACAGTAAATGGTACAGTTATACCTAAAGAAAGTCTAAACAACTTACAGTATATGAGCTAGGCAAGGGGAAGAGGAAAAAAATTTATTGAGCAAAACACAGGCAGTTTCAGTTGAGAATAAAACACGCATTGGGAGAGAAAGCCAGAAAGAGAAAAATAATAGAAATTTAAACCTTTCATATAAACATATCTACGTTTCCTTCAAGCCCTTTAAAATCTGCGTCGGTGGCAACTTTCCCATGCTGACTCACCAATAGGGATGCATTTTTAGCAAAGATTGGTTTTCCAGAGCAGCAGGGAGAGCAACCATAGGGATGGAGTAGGTTTCTTATGGACTACAGGCTACAGCAGAAATATGTCAGAGCCTTTGGCACCATAAAAAGGGAGACAGTGTTTGTGTAATTATTCTCACTGCCAAAAGAGGGAGACAGAAGTTCTACCCTGCAGGTTTAACAACTAAAATTTCAACTTCCGGGCTGTTTGTAATATTTAACAAATGATGTGATGCACCACAATGCAATATTGTTTCAGTGTCACCACCTCTGTGAGCTGGACCTGGATGTTCAGTGCACCTCAGGCTGTAGGTGAAGTTATGCAAGTTACTATTTTCCTATACCTGCTTTTCTACACTTGCTTCTACTTCTTTCACTTCAGTTTGTGCATGTAACATTTCCTTAGCTGCATCCCCGGCTTAGAACTTATATCGTTATAAACATTTTTTCCCCCCATTTTCATACATTGAGTTTCTCTCTTGAGCCAAACAAACAAACATTTTTTTTATTTCCAAAAAGGGCCTTAAATGGACTCACATCCATGTATATTGCAAATGTCTGACATTGTCTTTAACAATTTCAAATTCCATTTAATTCTACTATGTCTGTATTTTTACCTCTTAAATTTAATGTTGTTTATGTTTGGTCAGCCATTCACAAGAAAAGTAACAATCAAAAATATTAACACACAATTCCAAAGATGGACACCAAAACTGTTCAAAAGTTGCAACCTAGTTTTGTTCAGTTAGTGGCTTTGCTTTGGTTTAGCTTATTATCATACTGGTATCAGTTGTTTTATACATTTAATATATATTATGAATTCAATTTCTACAGCAGCATAAGCAGAGATAGTAGAGCATCAGTGGTGTAAAAACAGCTTAATGGCGCTTATTAAATTGAGTTGACTCACGTGGATAATATGTCGGATGGAAGGTCTGTGATGTATGATGGGATCTTTTTGCCCGTGAGAAACTGAGCAACCTCATTGCTGAAAACGTTGCAGTTGTGCTCAAAGAGGTGGTATTTGTCACTTCTGTGCACCAGGAGAACAAAGACAAGAGAGAAAGACAGGAGACAAAGGCATAAACTCAGAAAAAAGACAGAGAGGCCAGGACAGACAGGGTGGAGAAGGGTGGGTGAGACAAGATAGAGACATTTTAATGGAGAGATAAGCCTAAGAACTGAGAAGTGTGAGACTTTAAATGCATCTCATTCCTTTTTTTCCCTACCTTTGCCTGCCCCTCTTCTGAAAATTGGATATAAAGTGCATTTTTTTTCAAATCACTTCAGCCCATAATTCTTAATAAAATCAGTGGCAATTTCCAGGCAACAACATATTGCAGTACTGACGTTTTGGGTTGGGTTTTTTTGTAAAGTTAGCGGAGCAGCAACGGATTTGCCTCACACATTTTTTATTTCTTTAATTTTTCTCACTTGTAAATTCCTCAGTGAATCATTTGGAGTATGATGAGGATATCTCATTGCAATGAAAGACTTTCTGTAAAAAAAGTAAACATTTAAAACATGTTAATTCCTTGTCAAATTTCCTTTAGTGGCAAAGTGACCCTACCCAGCCTGACCTCCAAGATCGCCGGATCCTAGATGGCCCTACAGGGACTTAAATCTGTGTGGTGAGTCTGGGCCTTTACCTGAATGTGGACTCTGTCAATGAAGTCAGGTATTCCATGAAGATCTCTGCAGGCACCTCAGTGGAGCCAAGGTCCACAATGGAGTCGGGCTCACCCATGGGGGTGCCAGCCTAGGACCAGCACACATACACAACTCAATGGATGCCTTGTTCCAAACACTTTGACAAACCTTCCAAATACTTGCATTTTAAATAACAGTAGTAAATGTGGAAAAGGGCTAATATTGTATATGCTTTATATTTGAGGAAAGGATGAAGCTGATTCTTACAGGTGAACAACTGTTGATGCCTTCTCCTCCAAAGAAGAACTCCTTTCCATGGATCACAATAGCAGTATGCCTGGAAGACACAAAAACACCAATAAACCCAACCCAATGAAAGTAGTTAACTACAGTTAATTTATTTTTAAGAGACTTCTACAAAGAAATACAAAAAAATGAACTGCACTTACCATATCCCTTCAAGCTGTTTCCCTGTGATGAAAAAACAGAATTCAACTAGAATGTTTTATTCTAACTTTATCTCGGAAAAAAAAGTCATAGCTCAGGCATGGGTACTATATCCGCAGTCTAACGTCATGAAGCCAACCAACAGGTAGCTCGTCAGAAACTTACCTAACATGAGAGGACTGAGCTGGCGGGCCATACCTCTGGACAAGTCGTAAATGTACAGTTTCACTGGATAGGAGTCAGTTTGGTCCATAATGACACAAAGGGATCTGTTCAAAATGAAAACCACAGCTAGCCTAGTATAAAGCTAGCTGACTCACATCCACCAAGATTTGACCGGCCAGCTAGCTTACCGGTAGCTAGCAAACAAAACTTTCAAGTTTCAACTAACTTTCAAAATAAAAAAAGCTTTTTGTGAAATTGTTAAGAATATAAACAAAGGTTACAGACTATTTACGTGAAAAGTAAGAAGTAAAGTAGCACATATAGATCTCCTAGTAGTCGGCCGAGGTTGCCGGGTGCTGACAGTTGGTGCTGTGTCACTGTCCTACTGTAAACAATAACATGACTGTCAGAAAAGGTGCTTTCACTTGGAGATGGGACTCTTTTTCCGGAGTCGCGCCACTCAGCAAACTAGTCCCGCCTACTTCAGTAGGATTGGCCAGTTTATTAGATTGGCAGATCAGCGTCCAATAGACGAGGAGCTGCTCCGTACGATTTTCAGCGTGCGCGTTCACGTACCTGAACGCGCCAGCCATTGAAACAGGACTTGTAGGTAGAGAACGGAAGATACCGTAAGTGACTGAATTCCCTAACAATGACTTGATATCTGTAGTGGTTGTTGTTTTAATGTGTTTAGTCCATATAGTTTTGTGCATCATTAGAACGATGCATTTTGTTAGCTAACTGACCCCAAAATACCAGTGAAATGAGCAATGGCAAGCGGCAGTGACAAGCTAAGCTAGCCTGCTAACGGAAACGTCGTCTGGGTAAAGTTGAAACATCAGTTAACTTTACGTTTATTATACATTAATGACATCTTAGTTCAACATTATTAATTGTTGTGAATGGCTTTGTCCTCGGTACAATTATTGCTTCATGATTTAATAAGCCCCGCTTTTTATTTGTTGTAGTCGCTTTAGTTGTGCAGCTCTGCATTGATAATGCACTTTGGGTATCAATAAACCTTATGCATATCTGCCCACTGCTCGGTCTTGACCGTTTGTGCTTTCTTACAAAAATACAACAAATAAGATTAATATAATAAAATAAGAATAAGATTAATTTACAAATGAAGATGGTACTGATGTTACACAATTTAAATATCAAGTGTTGCAACAGTATTCAAGCTACTTTATTTTTTGTTGTGTCTGATTGAACTGCTGTATCCTTTGACAGAACCAAAAGCGGCACCAATGGCAGAGTGGAACGCCTACTATCGGAATGATGATGAGGAGGAAGGGCAAGAGGAAGGAGATCAATCTGAAAGTGAGATGAAAACCCCACACTTGCATCATGCAAGTGAAGTTGTCATGCAAGTTGCATGCCATGCAGTTTGGTGCCATGAAGTTCTAACTGTGTAATTAAACACACAAGTTTAAATATGTTATAAGATAGCATTTAATACCAAAATATAAGACATTGTCTCACCCTTAATCCACAATAATAAATCAGGCTCTCTGTCTTTGTTAGGAGATTACAAGGTCACAGGGAGAGACAGTTTGGTCTTCTTGGTTGATGCCTCCAAGGAAATGTTCATCAAAGGAGAAGACGGACAGCCCTCTAACTTTGACATAACCATGCAGGTAAGCTGGCCAGTTTTGCTTTGTCTTTGTTGCGTACTGCCTATTTTTTTCATGTAACAGCGATCCTGCAAATGTTTGGAATGTACACGTATGCATAGTGGGCAAAAAGCATTTTTAAATGTAAATCATTCTCATCACCAGTGTTTTATGAAGAGACTTTTTTGGCTGAAATTGTATGAGAAAACTGCAACCCTCCTAAGCTTACGTCAGTATTATAGCGTGACCTCATAGCTCGATGTCTAATAATAATAATAATAATGGCTGTTTTCTCTCCATGTAGGTTGTGCGCAGTGTGTACACCAGTAAGATCATTAGTAGTCACAGGGACCTGGTGGCTTTGGTTTTCTATGGCACAGAGCAGAGCAAAAATCCCAGGAACTCATTCAAACATGTGTATGTGTACCACAACCTTGATGAGCCCGGTAAGATGCTGCGCTTTTCAAACTAACTCTTGATCACACTTTATCTATAATGCCTATGTTTTGCTGAAAACACAACTGTGGGCACAGTTCTTATAAGTCTCATGCCTCAAAGTTATTCAGATAAAACATATTCAACTTTTTAACTTATGGTTATAACTTATTATTTCACAAAAACAAGAGCCCTTAAATATACCACTGCAATGCAATTTTTGTGATTACATTACAATGCATGTCTAGCAAAACACTATAAGAAAATCCTGCAATGAAAATTTTGAGCATTCCTTCATCAGCATCTGAGTAGCTTTTTCCTTCCCTCTAATGTTTTCATTGCTAAACATATCTTTTTTACACTCTTATTCATTCTTTTTTGCCTCATCTGTCATCTTTGATTTGTCTCTCTGCTTCCTTATTTCCCACAGGTGCAAAGCAAGTGCAGGACGTGGATGCTCTGCGGGGGGAAAAAGGTGCCCAGCTTGCAGCAGAGACCATGGGCAGCGGAGAGACATCATTAGGCGAGGCCCTGTGGTGCTGCTCCAACCTCTACAGTGACATGAAGCTACGCCTCTCACACAAGCGGCTCATGATCTTCACCTGCAGGGATGAACCACACGGGGGCGACAGTGCAAAGGACCGACAGGCTCGCACCAAGGCCAGTGACCTCAAAGAGACCGGTATGTCTGAAGCAATAGCTGCTCTTCTCTAATGAAAACCTGCAATACGGTTTAAAACCTCAAAGCTGGCTGTGGAGCCTCTACCTGGAATTTTCAATACACAGAAAGCCTGTGACTTTACAGCAGCAAGCTGCACACAGAAGATTTATGTTTATCAACTCAGCCAGTCTTTAGAATGTATAACATCTCTGTAATAGGAGCTATACCCAACACCATAATTTCACTTCATAATTCTTAATCAGCCATTCTCTACTGCAGTTCCATTTTATAATTTAAACACTAAAATGTAACATTGCAGCTTTTAATATGTGAAGCCTTTATGTCATGAACTCATTCCACTCATCCCTTCTCTCTTAGGTGTCATCATTGATTTAATGCATCTGATGAAACCGGGTGGCTTTGATGTCTCATCCTTCTTTTGTGACATTGTAAGTCCTCCTGAGGATGAGAGCGAGCTTGGGCTGCAGCTGGAGCCTTGTGAAAAACTCGAGGACCTCCAGAAGAGGGTGCGGGCCAAGGAGCAGAAGAAAAGAGCCATGGCCAGGTAGAGATACGTCACACATTAGCATTTCTGGACAGATGCAAGTTCATTTGTTTTGCTTTCTTCTACCACTGTGGTCCATCTTTGTGTTTTAACTTAATCCTCCTCTCTCCTATTCTTCACACTATCCTTCCCTTTCTGCTATCTTTAGGTTAAACCTGTGTCTTGGCGAGGGTATAAATGTAGCGGTGGGAATTTATGCAACCGCCGTGACAGCTCGGAAACCAGCTGCCATCAGACTTTACAGGGAAACCAACAAACCGGTCCGCAGCAAAACTCGAATGTTCCACACCCAGACTGGCAGCCTGCTGCTGCCCAGTGAGATAAAGAAAGCCCAGGTAACAGCAGATTGTCAAATATTTAAACAGTTTTCAGTTAGGTTTATCCTAACTAACTGGTAATACATCCTAAATTACCCACCAGAATGGCATGATAACAAACAACTGAGCAGAAACATGTCTCTCGGCCAAAGTAAGAGTTAGTAGAATTTAATTTCTGATCAACAAAAACACCAATGATTTTATTCAGTGATTTTCTCGCTGTTCTTTTTGTCTCCTTGCTTGTTCATGTGTGTCTGCTGTAGATGTATGGTAAGAAGCAGATAGTGATGGAGACGGACGAGGTGGACGCCATCAAGAAGGTTGAAGATCCTGGACTGTTTCTGATCGGATTCAAACCGATGGAGAAGCTCAAAGTTCACCACCATATCCGACAGGCTGTCTTCCTCTATCCTGAGGAGGACGAGGTGAAAGGTAGCGCTGTTTGTCTGTCAGTGTCTGACGGAGTTCAAAACTAGAAGGAAGAAATATCAAAATCACAGTACTGACTATGAATATTTACAAATAGTGTAAGATAAGTTGGGTATACGTGCTCGCTGCTCTTCTTCGTCTTATGTGATGATTGGCTGAATATCTTGGACTGTTGGACAAAACAAGCAATTTAATGACGATGCTTTAGGAAATGGTGATTTCTAAATTATGTATTTTTATGCTATTTTTCCTTTCAGTCTAACTGTTTTTGAACACACAAGCTAATGTTTTTAGTTTTGAATATAAAATGTTCACTTCTACTCTTGTGATTTAATTAGACATTGTTACAGAAGTATCTAACAGCACCATGAGTGAATAGTGGCCTGACTGAACCTCTGTTTTGTCTGTGTGCTGAGCTCTAATATATCCTGTGTTTCCCACCTCAGGCAGCTCCTCTCTGTTCTCTGCCTTGTTGACGAAGTGCAGCGAGAGGAACGTGTTTGCTCTGTGTCGCTGCGTCTCTCGCCGAAACTACCCACCTCGATTTGTCGCCCTGGTGCCCCAGAAAGAAGAGCTTGACGAGGGGAAAATACAGATCACACCACCAGGTAATGCACCTCTGTTCAGCTTACAGAGACAAGCAAAATAGGCAACTATATTGTAGTCAAGGGGTGCTGAAGCTTGCAGCAACTTGTCATCTCTCTTGCCTGTATCAGGTTTCAATGTCATCTACCTGCCATACGCTGACGACATGCGGACCCTGGACCCTCCCCAGTTTCCATCAGCCTCACAAATACAGGTGGACAAGATGAAGGAGATCATTACCAAGCTGCGCTTCAAATACAGGTAGCCGCACATGGTCGCTGCCAAGTTTGGGTCAGATTAGTTTGAAATGTTGTCAGTCAATCTAATCTGAATGCTTTTGTAATCCTTTTGGAT
>JBBPCS010000001.1:6771509-6783497 GCA_037974645.1 Hollardia meadi
AAAGACAGTACTGACAATGCAGGTTTTGATTTTTCAAAAAAATAAAATATAAGCTTAAAACCACTCCTCACCACGAGTCCCTTATTTTTGTGCTTAAACTGAATCTCAAACAACTGGATTTTTAAAAACTGATTCGATCAGCAAATTTGTAACATAATTTAATAGTGACCACTTATTAATCACAGATTTAATTATAAATATATACTGTAGATATCAGCCTGGTGTTTTATTGGTTTCTCTCCAATTCAAACTAATTTCATAGTTTATAAAATGTAAAAAAGAAAAAGACTTTTCCTAAATCTACAAATACTATAAATTCCACTGACTCGTGCTCAAACGCGTGTTCTTAAAATAGTCATTTGTCATAGTCAATAGTCATAAATGTGAAAAAAGGGCAACAGTCAAGTATTTTTCCAATGGTACAAACATACTTTATTGTACAATTAATTTATTGGCAAAAAACAATCAGACCACCAAAATAACTTAAAAAAAAGAAACTAATGAAAATGGAGCAACAGTTATTTTTGCTTTCTCTCAGCAAGCACCAAAATTGTTAACAAGAGGAACGAAAAAGTGGTCAAAGATTCCATTTGAATACTAAACAAATATTTAAATAGTCTTATTTCCAGTCTCTTTTTAGGAGAAGAAATGATTAAAACAAAACTATTTGTTCAGTTGCCATTGGTTTGTACAGTGATTCAGTATGTTTACAACTATATTCATGTACATGAAACATTTCTTAGAAAGGATGGTATACTCCACAGCCTCCCCAGAGCAAACAGAGTGACTGTCTGCAGTGTCTTCTTGCATCACCATAACATCTTTAATACAAAACAAAACATGTTTTTTATCTAATAATTCCTGTAGCTTCAAGTTTTATTTCCAAAAAATAAAATTAAATAATATATCTATATATAAAAGACAGTTTTTCCTTGTTTTTTTCTTATAAAATAAGTCTCAAGATATATTGCCACCTGGTTCTGATGCGTTCCCTCCCCATACCCAGCAAGCCCATTTTTGAGAAAAATAGTGAGCATAAGACCATTGTCTTCAGTCCTCTCCATAAAAAGCTAAATGACCAAATTTAAACTCTTTCAGATCACACCTCTAATCAACCTCTGCATTGGCTCTACTTCGTGCGGGTTTTATGTCTACGTTTTGAGATTGTTCAGGTGTGACTTGTTGCAATAACCCCTCCCTCCCTAAAACCTTCTCAAAAATACACAGAAAAAGGCGCATTGGTGCTTGTGACCTACTACACCCCACACTGTACCTTTTAGAAAAAAAATCTCAATACTGTACAGTAGCTCAGGAGTACTTTTGTAGTTTTGTTTTTGTAGTTTTTTGTTTTTTTTGTTACAGATACAGCAAATATCCAATCAAACAAGAGGGGAAACAAGCAGCAGAAAATAATTTCTCTGCTCATAAGGTTTTAAAGTATGTACAGGTTTTTTTTTTAAGTTTTTTTTTTTTTACATCTTTCACTTTCATTACAAAGAACAGTATCCAAGTCCACCATTTCTTACTTTGTACAGTACTGACATTGAAGTAAATTTTGTGGCTGAGAAGCAGGGAACAAAGGGGAAGGAGAGAAAAGGTAAACCGTTGAGGGTTGAGGATACAGACAGGATTTTCTTAAAACTGCATCCCAAAAAACAGACAACTTTCTCCATGTCGCAGTTCATACACAAGGTTGTAATATATGTACACGCACAACCTTATAACAGGAGCCAGATTGAACCAGGGGCACAATACACCCTCCATTTTTAGCAGAGGGGGTGAGGTGGGGGTTAAGGGTAAGGAAGGTGTACACATTTATATATAACTGAAGATGGAGGGTGGAGAGGGGGCACATGGCTGCAAGGATTTGTTCTGCAGGTATGGTCCGAAAAATATGACCAAACCCACAGTCAGTATCACCCACTCCCCAAAACACTGTTGAGGTGTAATTCCAACCTATAAACCCTTTCCAAAAAAACGGAAACTTGTCAAAATCAAACTGCACTTAACAACCCCCCCCCCCCCCCCCCCCCCTATCAAATAAAAGAAATTCTATACAAGTGAATTGTTGCAGTCGCTGTAAAATGTACATTACTGTGAAAATTGTCCAGAAGAAGACAGAAGATATGTTGATGCTTGTTTTATGATCCATTCGGGGGGGGGGTGGGGGGAGATAATTCAGAAATAAAATATACTTGCTCTGCAAAATAGATACAATTATGACTGGGTATTTGAGGAGGAAAACAAAACAATAAAAAAGGTACATTGTGTCAACTCACTTTAATTTTTAGCCATATTTAAAATCTTAAAAATATTCATAAAAAGGCAAAATTCTCAGTCCCCAAAAATATTGTGTCATAGACTAAGGAAGAAATATCTTCAACCTGAAACACTGCCCTTCCACCTTTTTGTACACAATTGGCAAAAATATATAGATATATATTAACAAGCAATAACTTACCATTGTTTTAATTTATTCATTTATTGACTTCTAAGATTTATGTAGCATCTCCCATAGGAAGGAAGCTTCAGTTCTTATTTATACATCACAAAAATATTTAAATAAAAAATAAAAACTTCTAAAACCCCAAAGCCATAGTCCCACCTCGTTCTCCTTTCATGGCAGTTTGTCATTTGGGGCAAATTATCAGAGCATCAAAACAGAGAGACAGTATGGAGTCAAGGCTACATAAGGTCTAAACTGTTGTGGTTAATGTTCGTTCCCAGCTCCTGGTTGTTGTTGCTGCTGTTATTATTCCCACCCAGCATGTCTGACTGCCCCCCCTGCCCACCATGCATCCCTGTCATCCCACTCAGCTGGGACATGATGGAGTTCTGGTCTGAGCTAAACTGACTGGGATCTACAGAACTACCTGGCTGCTGCTGTGATAACGCTTGCTGCTGTGGTTGTGGAGGTTGAGGTGGTGCCATACTGGGGTGATGTTGACTTAGATGGCCTGGGTGAGGTGAGCCAGTCTGGGTCTGTGGGGAGATGCGATGAGGTGAGGGCTGAGGCTGGGAGGAGGGCTGCATGCGTGGGGACGGGCTGGAGTGCGGAGGTTGCGACTGTGGCCTTGGCGAGGGCTGAGGTGACCTGACCTGACTGCTGAGCGACCCTGCAGGACCAAGTCCTCCTTGACCTTGGAGATGGGGGGACTGTGCCATCTGCTGTTGGGGACTCATGGGACTGCTGTGATGGGCTGGAGACCCCCCACCAAGGTGCTGCTGCTGCAGCAGCCTCTGGTGGATGTTCTGGTGAAGCATGCCTTGGGACGTCTGTGGGGGCCCACCACCCGCTCCCCCCACTCCACCTTGCTGTTGTTGCCCTTGCCCTGGTCCGCCTTGTCCTGGCTGGAGTGGAGGTCCTCCTGGTCCTCCAGTGCTTCCACCAGGCCCTCCATCTTGTCCTTGATGCCCACCCATCGTATTTTGCTGCTGCTGCTGCTGCTGCATCTGCATCTGATGCTGGAGCCTTTGCTGTAGCGCTGCCGCTACTTGTGACATGGAGTTGGGGTAGCCTTGCTGCTGGCCTAGCTGTCCTGGCCCACCCTGTGGTCCTCCTTGCTGTTGCTGGGGACCCCCTACGGCTCCACCACCAGGCTGGGGTTGGGAAGATGGGGGTATTCCTGGTTGTCCCTGGCCAGGCTGCATGAAGCCTTGCTGGCCTGGTTGCTGCTGGAACTGCCCATGGTTTCCCATCTGCTGCTGCTGTTGTTGTTGCTGCTGCAGGTGTCTTCTCATCAACAACTCTCTGTGTAACTGTGGAGTCATATTTGTCATGTTGCCTTGTTGCCCTGCTTGCATTGCTCCCTGTTGCTGCTGCTGCTGCTGTAATGCAGCCATTTGCTGTTGCTGTAGATTCCCAGGTAACATTGGGCGCTGTTGTTGCTGCTGTTGTAACTGCTGAAGCTGAGCCATAGTGGGCATATTCCCTCCACCTGCTCCACCCTGAGCCATGTTCATCCCTGGCTGTCCTGCCTGGTTCACATTAGCCTGCTGTTGTCCATCCATGTTAGCAAGCTGGTTAGCCCCAGGCCCTCCTACAGGAGGCAGCCCTCCAGCAGCCCCTTGGAACCTCACACCACCAGGGCCCCCTTGTGGAGGCCCTCCTCCTCCAGGGCCGCCCTGACCACCTTGATACCTGGCTGCTCTCTGCCTAATAAAAGCGGCCATAAGGGGTGGATTGGAACGAAGGATGTTGAGGACTTGCTGCTGCTGGAGAGGTGAGCTTGGGGAGCGCAGTGTTCTCAGTAGGTCTTGTAGTGCTGCCTGGGGTAAGTTTCCTGACGCAGCTGCACCTGCTATTGAAGCAGGTATCCCTGTTGCCCCTCCTGATACACCCATTACCGGAATCATCCCACGGTTTCCTGGTTGCGGTTGTTGCTGATTCATCGGCTGTTGCTGTTGTTGAGCAACTGCTGGCTGCTGCTGTGGTGCCATGTGACCCATCAAGCCTGGCCTTTGTTGTGGATTCATGGCTGGTCCCCCAGCACCCCACTGCTGGTTTGCTGGCTGAAGTTGTCCACCACCTCCCTGTTGGACTTGCTGGAGCTGCTGCTGAACTTGAGGTGGCAACTGAGACTGAGGGCCACCTTGCTGCATCCCTGCCAGCATTCCCTGTTGCTGTGGGTCTAACATAGTCCTGCCAACAACTCCCTGAGCCTGGGGGGGCATGCCCTGGGCCCCAATGTGGGGCATGCCCATCTGGGCCTGGGTGTTCTGGTGGTGAGGATGAGGGGGCATCATGCCCCCCTGACCCAATCCACGTATCTGGGCTTGGGCCTGAGCCATTTGTCTTTGGGTCTCTGCCAAGCGCTGAATTTTTAGGGCCGTCTCTACAGCAGCCAGAGGAGGCCCTTGCTGCTGGCCTTGTATAGGCATGGACCCCTGGCCCTGGCTGGGTTGTTGCTGCTGCTGGGGTGGGGTTGCTGGACCGAGTCCAGGTTTGCCCAGGGACTGGTGCAGGGGAGAGGCACCAGGTGGTCTGGGGTTGTATGGAGGCAAACCACCAGGGTGCTGCTGCTGGAGTTGCTGGACATTGGGAGGCTGCTGCTGGAGCTGAGGCACCATCTGCTGCTGAGGAGAGTTCATCATCCCCACTCCACCTCCACCACCCACTGGCTGAAATTGATGGAGATGGTGTTGAGGAGGCATGGTACCACCTTGCTGCTGAACCTGCTGTTGCTGGACTGGAGTTCCCATTCCTCCCATTCCACCCATCCCAACTCCCTGCTGCTGAGGAAGTGCAGGCATGTTCCCCTGGGTAGGTGTCTGTGGAGTAGGAGGCTGTGTGCCCACAGATGTAGGTGTACCAGGACCAGTGGCTCCATTGTTGGCTCCAGGAGAGGGCAGGCCGTTGCCCCCAGGGGCTCCCCCAGGAGTGGGCTGGCCAACTCTTTGCATGCTGGCCATTCTCCTTCTTAGCATCTGGGCTTGCTGGAGCCTGTGCTGCAGCTGCTGCTGGCGGAGCTTGTGCTTGATGTTTAGGCAGAATGGGACTGGGCACTTGTTCTCCTGACAGTGTTTTGCGTGGTAGCAACACAATGCAATAAGCTGTTTGCAAATAGGGCAGCCACCATTGGTTTTTCTCTTGCAGCTTTTTGTGTGCTGAACAACACGTTTCATCTTCTGGCAGGATGGCAGAGAGCAGTTTGCGTTTCGACACTGGCAGGCGTGGACAAGGGACTGGATGCAGCGCTGGATGCTGAGGCGACGAGAGTCTCCAGGGCTCTGAGTGGTAGCGGCAGCCTGGTTGCTGCTCTCATCATCCAAACCAAGGCCTAGCTTCTCCATCTTGTGCTCGTGGCCCTTAGTGTTGTAACATGTGATGCAGAGGTCGTAATCCTGTGAGGGATGGCATGAAATAGTTAAAAATTGTTTAGTAGTGATGTGCAGCAGGTTGTACAGCAACAAAATAAATCTAACAAGCTACCTAAATCAGACCTACACAAACAACTCTTCCCCCACTCACCTCACAGACGGTACAGTGGAAGCGAGTCTCCACATGGTGCTTGCACTCATTGCAAGTGTAGACGAAGCGGTCCTGGCTTTGGTTATGCAACTCCACCAACATGCACATGGAGCTCCACTTGGACCTCCTCAGGGAGCTAAACTCAAGATGTTTGTCCCGGGCCAATGTCAGGAAAGCATCACGGCCATCCATGAGGTCACATGCCATCAGGGGATCCGGGTCTACAATAGGGGGCAAGGCATTTGCCATGGGGCCTGCGATCAGCCGGATCACAAAGAACACCTAAGACAGGAAAAAAAGGGTCGAACAGACAAGGGACAGGTGCAATGAGCTAATTAAACTTTGTGCCAGCACTGATGCAAGAATTCAGAGTAAAATCTGGAAAATCTAGTCAATAATTGAGCTTCCCATCCACTTATTCTACTTTCAGTAAGTTGCTTGAGAGTGATGACATGCAGGCATTTAAGAACATATAAGCAATGTATCATTTCTCTTTGTAATACCTCTTTGTGTTTTTCCATAGTGGCATAGAGTTTCTGTGAAAGGTCATTGGAGACATTAGGCATCCCTGGCTTCTTCTTATTGGCTCGGCTCAGGCTGCTCTTGTTCTTACTCGTCTTCTTGTTGTTCTTCTTCTTTGCATTTTTACTGTCACCTTTTGTGTCCTGCACAAGAAAGAAGGAGCAATATAAGTGCTGTGTTTACACACACTGATAAGAAACCGTTCTTCATGATGGCAGCCTTTTTCTCACCCCTTTGACATATAGCAAAATATATACACAGACTCTTTAGGAACATACTGATAGATCATAGCATTCTTACATCAATACTCTCATTGGATGTGCTGTTCTCCTCCCTTTTCCGCTCCTCCTCCTCCTGCTCCAGCTCTTTGATGCTCTCCTCCAGCACATTGGGCCAAAAGTCACCCTCAAAGTAAGGCAACTCCTTGGCACTGGTCAAACGATCTTCTGTCGCCTGCTTGAAGATATCCTTTTGGGGTAGATTGAAAATGAAGTGAGCATTTTACATGGATAGTATCCAAATCTGTAATTACTATCAGCTATACCATTATATGTACATATGTTAATCTTCATTGCTATGCTACACGCGGGGAAAATAGCTAAGGATTAGACAAGTATGCTTGTAAAAGCAACAGCTTCTGCTTCAAATCCTGAATCTCAAAAATTACTATTCATGCAACACATACAATCATTAATTTTGGCCTCTCTACCTTGTAATCGTGCACTATCCGCTCTGCCACAGCTTTGTCTAACATCTTCTTGTACCACTCCTGGAGGCGTTTGGGTTTTGGGATCTTCTGGTCTGCAGGGTGACAGTGGAAGATGTAGTCATCCCCTTCACTGGGTGGGCAGGCCCAGATGTGGCCAGTGGTGTAGCTGAGGGGGAAACACGAGATAATACAAAACAAGAAAAAATAATTTACAGACTAGCAAAGGCTTTGTGATGTGACAACCCAGGGTAAAAAAAAAATGCACAAGCATTCAGAGAGTCAAGACCAAAATTAATGTTTTGTTTGAGCAGCAGCACTCACCCCAACTTCTTGACATACTCCAAGTAGCCGATGAGGACTTCGTGGTAGACTGCTGTTCTTAGACAGCGAGGCCGGAAGAAGTGGACACTGTCCAGGTAGGAGATGTATACTCGTCTAATTGAGACAAAAATATTAATAAAATCACAATTTTCATGAAAGGACTTGGTAAAATAATGTTTTTATTATGGTGTTGATCTTACCTCTGGTTGGGCTGAGGGCAATCAGATCCGTACTCTTGAACATGCATACCAAAGAAGCAGACTTCTGCTCCATCAATGTCCTCAAATGCAAAAAGGGCTTTTGTCCTGTATGGGAAAGATTCTGACATCTCTCCACTGTCCACAAATCTGTAGGAAAAAAAAGCAAAAATACAGAAACAGATAATATATCTGCATTAATCAAATATTAGCCAATTACACAACACATTCTTTGCTAGATTAAAGGACACTACTATTTAAAATGTATCCTTAATGGCAGAAATGTCTAAACAAGTTAAACAAAATATTTAGATTGTGCAAATTAAAACGCATCTTTTACATTTACATAAAAATTCTTTAACATTATGTAAAAAATAAAGAAGCCTTCTGACTTGTTCCATTCTATTTGATTAAAATTTGCAAAATATGTTTATTTACTCGACACACAAATGCAAGCAGAGCAAACAAGATTTGCATTTACCACTATAGATATGGAGAGAAAGATTTGTGTATCATTTTTGTACCTGGACTTCATGCCTGGTTTAACCTCCACCACTTTGTCAGAGACATGGACAACACGAATGGTGACTTCTCCAGACTCTGGGTGGTTCTGACGCTTCAGGAAGTCATTCACCCTGGTCTCCAGGTAACTGCCCAACTTTGTCTGTGGCAACCCTGTGTGGGGGGAGAGCCAGGCAACACATTTTTATTTTAGTTTAGTGAGTTTGACAACTGATCAAAACAGCAGGGAGAAAAATAACTTTAGGCTATGAGAAACCTGATCTAGAAATCTGTCCAAATATGTATATTGGTGTACTTATGACATACTGTGTAGGGAAAAGTCAGTTTAGAATGGTTAGCGTGTCAGAAGGTGAAGTCTGTTTCATTAGTAGTGATTTCATATAATTCTTTGGTTAAGCAATCAAACAACTGTTTGAGACTAGAGTCTCAAGTCAGTAAATGGTGACGATATGACATTAACAGCAGTCTGACATGAATCGGTCAAATGAGAGTGTTCAGCACACTAGTTTCCTGTATGAAAGGGGTATATAAGTAGGGCTGGGCAATAGTCTCGATAATGGATCAAATAAAAATGAATGTTGATAACGATGATAAACTTTGGACATTGTTTGGACAGACCAAACTCTTCAAAATGGAAGCATTATCAAATTATGGCTGTGACATGGCAGGATACCTAGATCGTCTTCTAATCCTGTCAAACTATATTTACCATATTTGTCAACCATATGCAATGTTATTGAATTTGAATCTTTCTAGCATAATGTTAGCTTTCTGGTTCTTAGCTGAGCCAAAGGTTATATGAGCTGAGCAGACTAGAAATATCTCCTGTGGCCAAGTCGTATCTAAGGTTTGTTCTATTTAGTAGTAGTATTTAGTGGAGTAATGAACGTCTCTATAGCATACGATCCTTATGGGATGGTATTGATGGTTCAGTAAATGTAACACAACATCAGGATAAAATAGGATAGAACCACAAGCACTGCCACTTACTTTTGGCAGAATACTTGTTCTCTTTTCTTGTCTTATTTGTCTTCTTTAAGCAGCCTTCACATACAAAACTGTAAGAAAAAAAAGTTGAATTACATGAGCTGAATTAGATCAAATATATAGCAAATGAACGTTAAGAATGACTATGCTATTGCTATTCACCCTGATGGCCAGATTGTTTCATTGTGCAAGACGCATATCTGGTGCATCCTGCGCCCACAGTCCATACATTCAACAAGCCTGAAAAGAGGGACAGAAATGAAGATACGAATTGAACACTAAAGTCCTCGATACAAATGTGATTTCATCTTCTTTCCCAGTGCTAAAATTTGACATTGGGCAAGCAACTTACAATTCAGGGTCCAGTGTGTCATTCTTCTTCTTCTCAAACTGATCCTTGTTTATCGACCTGAAGTTAATTAAAGGAGAGTATAACAACATGTAGAACAAAAAGAGGAAATTGCCAAAATACAGCATTAAAACAACTGTTGAATACAGGCTACACCATCTATCCCTGCTTTAGATTTCAATGGTCAATTATGATTTTAAGGGTTGGTAGAAATTTTTAAAAAGCACATAGATAATGATAATGGTTCTGTGGCTAGCAGAGGACTGGAGCTAGTTACTTCACAAAAATAAATGCCAGGTTGATCCCATTTCAAGCAGACACATGATTGTTTAACTTATTAACTGGACTAATACTCACGTCTGTGGCTGGGTGGGGTCATCACCCAGGGAAACCGTCTCTCCCTGGATCTCGTTGAAACACTTCTCGCAGAAGTGGTACCTGTCAGCAAGAAGCCCAAATTTTGGTGAACTACACCGTTCCCCAAAGCACAGTCAATCATAGACAGCGCACGGGAGGGCAGTCACCATTCGGTACAGGACATGGGCAAGGTAGGGTGCCACAAGCGGAGCAAGCAGGAAGTGGAAGCGCAGGACAGCAGGAAGTCGTCATCGCAACAGCCAGTCATGATTTTGAGGGGTGAGGGTGAGGGGATGGGTTTAGAGGTGCATGGTTGGTCAAGGCAAAAGCAAGCCAATGTTGACATCACAGCCATTGGAAGGGAAGACAGACAAGTCATATGGACCAGGAACAAGACGAGACGAACATCCAAGACAACACACAGCAGAGAGCCAAGGCAAAGCACTTATTAGAAATTTGGACATGAGAGGATGAGCAACAGCAACCACCATCACAGTTGGCAGAGCAGGAGCAGAATCAACGGGAGCTAAGCTTGAGGAGGGAACTGGAGCAGGAAGTTGCAGCACAGGACATAATACAGACAATGAACAAATATGAACAAGGAAGCACAGACAACTGCTCAGCTGCTGCATTCACGCGGTTCATTTCAAAGTCGGCCCCTTCACATTCCAGTAAGGCTTTCAGGGGTGTGTAAAAACACACAAAGACAGGAAGAATTAAAAAAAACATGTAGGGTGAACTTGGACTGGACCGCTAAGTTGGAAGGGCAGTCATTAAACTTTTTGCATTGATGCTGCATCTTCCTAAAAGGAAATTCCCAGTTACTGTGCAAAGCCTTCAGAAGATCATTTTATGTAAATGCACAGATAGCAATAGAGAAACAGGCCATTATCTTTGCTTTGTCTGTGCATCCTTTTCTGTAAACTAACTTTTTTTTTCAAACATTCTGTGTTCAGATATTATTTATAGATTAGTTTAATTACACCAAGAACAACTTAAAGAATGTGAGAAGAGAGGGCCGACTGTTAAAATGACATGGTGCATTTAAGCACCACATGAAGGTATAAAAACAGGGAACATGAAGTGGATGAAAGTGTTTCGGGAAACAAAATATATCAGATGAACACAGCTTAAGAGAAAATTAGGTATATACTAAGAGCACAATTCTATTCAATGTATACTTTTTTTATAGACTGTCTGTATAAATCTTTTCCATTTAATCTCTGCTGTAGTCTCTTCCTCTTTAACTGGCCCATTCATCCATCTAGTCATCCCCCCACCCTTTATTAAATGGGCGTTTTCCTTCATTCATACCTGTTCTGGTAGCTGAAGTAAGCAGCGTCTCGGGGAATAGTGCACAGCTGCTTTCCATAGCAGCACAGTGTCTGAGGCGAGAATTCCAGCTGATGGACACAAACAAAAACAACGAAAAAGAATATGATAACAGGGCTCGAAATTAACTTTTTTACTTGGTAGCACTGGTGCTCCTAACTTTTTGAAGCAAAAATTTAGGAGCACCCACTGAAATTTAAGGAGCACCACAACGACAATATATTAATAGACTTCTTTTATTGAAAAACAACACCGCCACTGGGGCTTTACACATCCTGGGACCAGGATTTGAAATTTGGTCTCCTGGCCCTCTTTCCCTCTGCCATCCATCTCTTCACTGAGGCTGAGGCATCGAATGCCTCCACCGAAGCACCCTCAACACTGATTCGGATCTGATTCGTGCTAGCTCTATGTCACGTGACAGTGGAGCGCAGTGAAAGTGAGTAATTGAAGGCTAATATTAACCAATCCATCGTCAGTTAAGAATGTCAAGCAGACGTTTGATTGGTTAGAATGATCACTGTATCAGCTCACGGCAGGCACATACTGTGTACTAATTAGCGAACGAAATGAAAAAAACCAAGACTAGGTGAAACCTAGTATATGACTGGACCGCCATTATACTTAACAGTAATGTTGTCAGGACACCAGAATTTTGACTTTGATACCAATACCCAGTTTAGTATCACGATACTCGATACCAAAACGATACTTGAGACTG
>JBBPCS010000001.1:6783597-6800718 GCA_037974645.1 Hollardia meadi
TAATACATTGTGGCAGGCAACAGTGTATTAAGCGGCAGGTGAAAGCACGAGTTGAAAATATTCAACTCAAGCGAAAACTTCATGTGTATCGCAGGGCTTTGCAGAGTGCAGAGCGGGGTGACAGAGCTACCGCTCGCCCGCAGACAGCTGCTGAGCTCCGTGGAGCTTTCGGACAGAGGAGCGGGGGCATTCTGTTTGGATCCGATGTACTTTACTTTGTGACCGTACAGACGTATAGCAAGGAGAGAGTGGACAGAAACAACCGGCTGCTCTGCGGTCCAGCCAAAAAAAGATCGCACCACAACAATTATTTGCACAAATGCTCCAAAATATATTTTGAGGTCACACAGATTAAATTTTGGGCGCATATGCGACCAAAATGGTCGCAATTTCGAGCCCTGTGTTAATCTCTTGACAAAAACTGTAGCTTTAGTGACACTCACCTCAGCTAATCAAGGGTAAACACACACTTAGTACAAAAAAAGATCTCTATGGGCTTTCACTGGTGGTTTACATTACCTGGTACATATAACAGAATTAAAGTGGAACATATACAAGCGTTGCCCAACCAGAATTGTAGTTCAGGGTTGTGTGTGTGTGTGTGTATGAGAAACAGAGAGGGAGAAAAACGGAAAATGAAAGCATTTCCATTTTTTACCTCGCAAAATAAAATCGCCTTTTGTGTAAATATATTACAGATCTTGTTAAATGATTTTTCACATGCAATTACAGAATACCACTGGTTAAAACAAGAAAGTGACTGGAAGATTTTGGAACGTTTGGAACCTGCCACAGTGGCTGGTGGAAAAAATAAATAATTTACAACCCTATGTGAAGCGCTTCTTTGCTTTGACTCACTGTCAGACCCTGACAGTGAGAGCCAGCCTCTCATAATAAGGGCCAATTGGTTTTGTTATTTGTCTGCAAAACCAAAAATAGAGTCTAATGAGAGGTGAAATGTGATATGGCGGTGGTATGCCCGAGGCCAAATTTAACTATGAAACCACTTCAGTGCTTCCATTTTCAGATGTGAATGAGTGAATTTCTCCATGTGAAACATACTCAAAAACATTCAGACACGTTGTTTATACATATTCCCTTGAGCAGGTAAACTTCAAAACTTTATTTCTGATTTTTTTTTTTAAAAACAACGCCCCTCGCAAATATACCATTTCCAATTCCACCCATCTAGTCATTAATCTAGTGCTCACCTTTCTCCCACAACAGTAGCCAAGGCTCTGCATGACAGGATCAATCTCCTGCTCAAAAACCTCAGCCAGCTTGGAGCAGTACTTGTAGACTCTGGATGTTTTGCGGTTGTACAGCCAGGCGTTGTTGAACATCAGCCAGATGTCATCCACATACTGCCAGGGATCCTGGTACTGACCTACAACCAAAACACAAAGAATGGGATGATGGAATGAGTTGGCTCATTGGAGGATCTCCTTAGAACAGACTATAAGCCAGCTGTTCTGGTCTCAAACCAAAAGAAAAAACAAACAGCACACCATGTCAAATACAATCGAGACAGAACACTGTTCTTTGTAACACAACACAACAAAAAGTTGCAATACAACTGTAGAAAATTAACGTGTCTTTAT
This sequence comes from Hollardia meadi, assembly GCA_037974645.1. Lineage (NCBI taxonomy): Eukaryota > Metazoa > Chordata > Actinopteri > Tetraodontiformes > Triacanthodidae > Hollardia > Hollardia meadi. The sequence goes on from JBBPCS010000001.1 coordinate 6,785,199, forward strand.
ATTCCTTACTTGTATAAAAATTCACCAAATCTATCTACATTTGATTCATTTTGGAAAGAAAAAAATAAAAGTTTATTGCAATACATCAAGTTTCCCAGGAGAGACTATACCTTATAATAGTACAAATACAAACCCGTGTCCAGCTTTCGCTTGATAGTAGACAGGTCCATGGGGTTCTTCACAATCTCAAAGTAGTCCTGCAAGAACACAATGAGCATATATTAAAGGTGAGCTGTATACAAGTAAAGACATGTGGAAACTACATAATGGTAAAAAATACCACAAATAACAGCAGTCAAGAAATCCTAAATTTCCAAGATTACACAACATGAGGGAACTACACCAAAGACGGTACAGACTGTGGCAGTTTCAATTAAGCAAGTGAAGAGAAAAATACATGCAGATACATGGGGAACACAGACAGGGACAGTGCAGTTTAGATCAAAGCACAAGAACAAGTGCATCTCAACCTGAGCAGGGATACATACAGGTATGCACAGTAGTTGTGGATCTACAGGCATTCTGAAAGGCAGAGACTCTGGATCTTGTCTGTATAGAGATTCGAGCGTGGGCATCAGGGCCTGACGAAGCTCCTCTGGCTTGAAGACTGGGAGGGAGAATGGGATGAAAGGGTAATCAACAGTTTTTTATTTGGTAAGGATCAATAACATTATATAGGGAGACGGGTAAAAAGTGAAAGTTTTCTGGTAAAAACTTAAGTACTCCTTACTCTTCTTTTTCACTGGGGCCTGTGGTGCAGCTGTCTCCGACGTCTCCTCTTCCTCTTTCACCTCCTTCTTTATCTCCGGTTTCCTGTCTTCTGTCTTCATGCCCACCATTGGCGTTGTTGTTGATGTATCCATAGGAATCCCTTTACCACCCTCTCCAGGACACTCTTCCTTTTTCAGCTCTGATTTCACAGGCTTTTCCTCTGTTTTGAGGTTGCTGAGCTTCCCTCCTTTGGAGCAGCTGCCAGTATCACTCTCCTCCTCCTCATCCTGCTGCTTGACCTCCATCTTGGGGTCGAGGTTGGCAGCTGAAGTGTTTGACTGTGGCTGCTGGGAGGAAGTGTCCAGGCTGCTGACAGAGGCTGGAGTCAGGGCCTGACTATCCCCTGGAAATGAACCCTTTTGGGAGAGCTAGAGAAGGACATAGAGGCAAACTCAGGTGTGTGGAAATAATGAATGACATAATGAAGCATGAAATCAAACAAACAATTAAATGACAGGATACACAGAGGAAATTAAGGTTTTGAGTAAGGCAATAGTAAAATGTTTAGTCTCATTATAAAGGCTGAGCAATATATAAGGAAGCAGGAGATTAAAATAAATCTTAAGGACATGAGTTACTGGAATAAGGTTAACTGGTCCTAAAAGTTAAAATGTGTAAGTGTGTAAAAGGCTACATCACACTAACTGGAGTGCGTGGCAGTGTAGCACTATGTGGCGTTGAGCTGGAGGCCAGTCCAGGGTGAGATGGAGTGGTCGAACCAGCTGGCCCCATGTGCTGCTGCTGGAGGGACTTGTTGGAGCCGGGGCCCTGGCCAAGCTGGTTCTGCTGGGAGGCTGAAGGTGGAGCCAGCTGAGGTGCGTTAGGGGTGTGTGGCTGTGGGGTCTGGGACCCTGCTATTCTGGGGGGGGTTTGGTGAGGAGTAGGAGATCGGCTGTGGGCAGGGGAGGGCGAGCTGCCACGCATGGCTGCCAAATGGGGAATGGAGTTGGGTTGCTGGTTTGCGTTAGATTGAGTCATCGAGGAAGCAGGGGCTCCTGCAGCTCCGCCACCAACACTCTGAGGACCCATGGGCCCCACTGCAGAGACGCTACTAGGACCGCTAGCTGAACCTGGCTGTGCTAGAGGACTAGCAACTGGAAGAGAGGGAGGAGTGCCCATCTGCGTCTTAGGATAGAGGGGGAAGAGGGTAAAGAGGCATGGTAAAGGTAAAGATGACAGAAAGGAAGGGTACAGGAAGAGGGTCAATATTAGGGAAATTCTACAAGAATATTCAGTATGTTTCAAGACCACTCTTAGGATTGCCTATAAAAGGAGGAGAAGTTGTTTACCAAGTTGTCAGGGGTTTAATTTTAACATTTTCTACTGCTTAATCTAAACCCATTTTTAAGAACACTAAATTTCTACATGTAGTTCCTGAGCCAAAGCTCCTGTCACAGGAAGTCGCTGCTCTGGGTCCCAGGTACTCTTTGATGGCACAGGAAGTATTGGGATGTCATTTGCTCTACTAGGTGTTCCTGATCTGTGAACATTTGCATTCAAACTAACATCTACAATCAATTTTCCAACTGCTGCTTTTAAAAACCAATGCGTTTTTGTACTTCTGAATCAATCTTTGTCCTAGGTTACTTAAATATAACCTTGCCACACATCTACCATTAAGATATCTCTAACAGGAAAAAAAAACTTTATGCCAGCTTACCTGTGCCACACCTGCCTGTGCTCCAGGTTGGGCCATCCCAGGCTGAGCTGGTCCAACTCCTGGTCCTGAGCCAGGAAACTGTCCCTGGGACAGATACTGATTCTGAAGCTGGCTGACATTGGGCTGCCCCATCCTGGGTCCAACCATTCCCATCTAGAGGTAAAAAGGACATGGGCAGAGGTCTTATAAGTGTTTATGCAAAGATTTCCGTGAAATCATTTGAATGGCTAAAGTAGCATTTTGTAAACTAGTTTGTAACACTTCATTTTCTCCCCATTTAAATTTGACTATATAAGACTCAGTGCCCTTTAGTGTGTTTATGGGCACATTAAAAACAAAACACTGTGATAGATGGTGAGTTCAGCACTGACCTGGTTGCCAGATGCTCCCATAGGGAGAGGAGGTGTGGACCTCTGGCCCATAGACTGCATCCCCATCTGATTGAACTGATTCATACCTGACAAAACACAGCGACAGTTCTAACACAGATAACATTTTATGTGGAAACCACACCACATATGGTATTTTGTTCTTAAACAGTTCCCATACATGTGCAGTAGTGAGGTTTCTTTGTTGTTATGTCAAAGTCCGAAGCACAATACACTAATACAACACTAGTAAAATATTCCTGTGGAAACCAGTTTCAATTTCTTTGATTTGAAGTAACATTTAGGCTGATACAACAAATACAGTGTCACATTTTTGGTCCTTCCTAAAATGATGAAATAAAATAATGCGCCCTGGTTCCCTATGGTCGTTTACCTGGGCCTTGCATCCTGTTGACCATTTGATTTGGTCCAGTTGGTCGCACCATTGATGGTTCAGAGAGAGGACCGTCTGTAAAAATAGAGACACAGGATTAAGAAAATTAAGCAGCAACTTTGTACAATCTCTGGAAAGTTTCATCCTTGTTTCTGTTTGGTTGGTTGGGAAAGATTAGTGACATTTGGGACACAAAGCAACAAGTGACTGAACGGACACACCTGGAAATGCAGTTTGAGCCTTTTTCAAAAGCTCTGACACAATAATGTGTGTATAATCTGAACCAACTCAAGAAACAGACAGTACCCCATAAGTATGAGGGGACTGAGAGCTAGTCTATTCAAAAAACCTAGCATGAGAAAATTAACTGTGAAAAAACACTAGATAAGTGTAATACATGGCCAAAGTAACAGAGGAAAGAATCCAATTCACATTAACTCCTCTTCCCAGCTATAACATTTTCTAAGCAGGTAAAATGACAGACTACCAAAACTGTGCAATAAACAAGCTACAGGCAAGTCTATTATGTCACTTTTAAAACTGGCTGCCGGATTGCAACCTTGGTCCAATAAGCAACATAACCTATATCTTGAAAAATAATTAGGTTTCTAGAGGACATCATGATACAAATAATCCTCATCTTTAGTCTCATATAATGGCTTGGTTTGAGGTAAGAGATACAAAACAACGCTAAGAGGTCACAATGTCACATTCCAACGAATTAAATTATCATTCACATGAATGCCTGCAGCCCAGCGCAACATTAGCTCATCCAAGTCTACATATGCTGCATGTCCACTCACTAGGAGGCAGTCCAGTGGGGGGCTGACCCATGCTGACAGGCCCGAGGCCCAGACCCTGCTTCTGGAGCCGGGTCCTCCTCTTCTCCTCCAGCTCCTTCTGGATCTTATAGATCTTCTCTGCTAGCAGGTGGTAGTATTCAGCCTGTCAAAAAGAGGGTTATAAAATCAAGAAAATGTGGCAAGAGGGTTAACGTCTCAAGCATTGAAAAGCAGTAGAAAACTTTTTTTTTTTTAATGTCTACTGTTGAAACTACAGTAGAAGTTTCTTCCTTTAACAACAACGGAAAGAACAGTATAGTGCATGGGAAGAGCTTTACCAGCTGCAGTAAACTTATTCAAAATTAAACTTAATTCACCCTTAAAAGTAATTCACCGGTCAGACTCATATGCTCTAGCTTTTCACTCGTATCTCACGATAGCACATGAATTGTTTTAATTTTGAGACTGATCTAAAATGGAGTGAGCGACTGGCTAGTGCAAAATGTCAACTTCCCAGCAATTTCCCCTCTTCTTTTCTGAGCAACACAGTGAGCTAAAGTGAGACAAACTTACTCTATTGTTGGCTGACTCATACATGTCTCCTTCAACTTTTCTGGCATAGGCCACCAGGTTCTCCATTCGACGGTCTTTTAGGGCAGCAGGATCTGGAGTCGGAAAGATGGCCTGAACGCTGTTGGTGGAAAAGGGAGAAGCACGTGAAAAATTATGTAATTGTTAACTCCTGTATTGTGTTGATATGGCATGTAAACCCTAATCATAGTACCCTTGACAGAGTTTCTGTGGGTACCTGTGTTATAGGTTATCTACCCAGTGTGGGCATGTGTCTTTAGAAGGCGTTAGCCCATAGTCATAGACCTGCTGTTTATTGTGATTAATTAATGGTACTGTTCGTCAGCAATAAATATCTTGTCCAGTTCTGAATATAGCACAGTTATCGGCAGGCCCATGTATTGCATTCACTGCCACAGAAGAATACATTTTTTGTTGACGTACGACATTGTCTCTACGCCAGTGCTTCCAGAAGCTTGTTAATGTTACTAGCATTTATGTGTGAGAGGCATAAACTACAATCAGCCAGCTTAACTGAAGTTTCAAATCCAAATACACACATACAAGCTAGTTTCAAGCTGAAATTGTTTACTTGTTTGCTTAACATGTGTATTATAGAAAAAACACTTTGTATTAACACAATACGCCAAAAAGATCACGTTTTTGTAAAAAATGCAGTGTGGTGGTTCTTCTTTGATACTTACAGTTTGTGTACCAAGTGGTTTCGTAGGTCCTGCGTGATGTCCTCATGCCAGCTTTTCCTCATGCCTGTGGCGGAGGGAGGGCCTGCTGTGGGCATGGAGCCGACCCCACTGGCATCATTCATCAGGCTGGAAGAGATAGGAGGGCATCATTTTAATGATTAACTTCCTCAAATAATAACAGATGTGGTCTGATGCGAAAAAGAGTAAAACACTGAAAATATTAAGCTCTGTGATAGATGCTTCTAATCAAGGCAGAATGGCATGTTATGGTGTTTGTTTTACTTCTTACCCTTGGTTGTTCACATTGAGGTGCATCATGGTATCCTGCAGCAGGCTGGCTTGTTGGCTCTGAGTGGGAGCTCCCACACCTCCATTGACTCCCATAGGATTTGCACCTATGCATGGAAAAGACATTATAAGTTTCCCTTTCTTCCTCTTGATAACAACGCAGTTACATACCTTGCTCTTTGACATGTACCTCTTAATATCTTCAAGCTACATGGCATCAAATGCATATTTTTGAGGCACTGATCAGACTTCTCTATCTACAGACTCCCCTTTTTTTTTTTACCTGGAGCCTTTTAAAGGATGCTTTTGGTAGGCACTTTTAGTGTTCCTTCTGGCAATTAACAACCACTGAAAGGTCAATTAAAGATTCTAACTCTAACTACAAAATTCCCATAAAGTCTTAAAAAATACCTGGAGAATGAAGCAAGTAAACATGAAACATAACTTACCCATTGGGTTCAGAGGCCTCATGCCAGCCTGGCCTTGGAGAGCTTGGTTGGACATATTGGGCTGAGCAGTCTGAGTCTGGATCTGGTTGCCCTGGTAGGTGAGGCCCAGGGCTGCATAGGCTCTTTCTATGGAGCTGGGGTCAATCTGGCTTGGCGGGTTGAGGGTGGGAGCGCTTGGTTGGCCACCAGGTGCTGCCCCAAGGGAGCTGCCAAGACCTGCAGCGGCCCCACCAAGTAGAGCTGTAAGAACATAAAAAGAAGAGAGGAGAGTTTTTTAATAATACATCTGATCTGTTCAATGTCATCATCAATTTGTTTTATCATCATCAATTTGACAAATAAGTAAATTTGATAATGACATAACAATAACACAATATGATAATATCAGTGTGTAGTGTGAAAAAAATGAAATATATAAATATAACATTGTTTGGTCAGATACAGACACTCACACTGCGGGTTCCTCTTGTCCCCAGCATTCTTGAGTGGCAGGCAGACAGGACAGTCATGTCGCGTGCAGTTCTTCCAATGGGAGATGATCTGCCTTGATGATGCACAGTGAGCAACTGAGGATGAAAAGGAGCATAAAGACCGGAAGGGTTCGGAAACACAGAGGTATATGAGGGAGGGGAAGGGGCAGAATAACAAGAATTAAACAAAGTGAGGTCAAGGAGGAAAAAAATTTAAATATGAAATTGTAGATGCCGATCACTCACAGAAAAAGAACTGCTGAATCAACAAGACCCAAAAGTGTTATAAGGTTTAGCTCATGCTGCCGTTTTATCTTTTTTATCACGGCCCAAAACAAACTGACAATGTACTAATAAGTCTTCTCTGTTTAGTCAAACACTAACATAGCTTATGCCTTCTGTGCTGCTTGCCTAGGAGCTATACCTTTGCATTGGTTGACATATACCTTCATTAGAAGAAGCACAGCCAATGTAGTTATTTTCCCTCAGTTCGTCGACCTAGCAAATCAGTGTAAACACTGAATCACATACCTGACAACACCCGGTGACATCTGCCTAACACAGAGCTACTTTACAGAAAGTAAACAACGATTGTCGCCGTGTTGTTTCAGAATAAACTACACTGGTCATTTTCATTATTATGAAGGAATATGTCAACCCATTTGATATGGTTCTGTATGTTTATATATTATTTTTGGGACAACAATAAAGTTCTACAGAAATACACAATATTTTTGAATTGGACAAATCCAGAATCATTGTAATCTCACTACATTGGGTGGTTAAAGTTTAAAAGATAAAATAACTATTCTATACTTCATAAGGTTTGAATATCTCTGTAACCAGCCTGCTTGTCAAACACAGAGACACATCATAGCCATCCATTGAGTGCAGGTGCATGCAGCATCCCTTCTACTCACCCTGACAGGACTTGCCAGCCTGGCAGTGAGTCATGTGGTTGAGGACATTCTTCATAGTGCGGCAGTGGGGCAGGTTGCACTGCCGGACTTCACCATTGGCCTGCTCCCGCCGTTGGCACTTGTGTGCATGAAGCAGGAGTACCAGTTGCTGCTGGATTAGCTTGCGCTTCTCAGGGTCGGCTGTGGGTGGTGCACCAGCTGCAGCAGATGCCGCAGAAACCTGGGTACCAGGACCCACCAGACCTGCCTGATTGTTGGGCACCATCCCTGGGGTGCCCCCCACAGGTGCACCAGAAGGACCTCCCACACCTGTTTGTGACTGTTGGGACCCCTGGTAAGTGAAGTGGGAGAGAATAAAAAGAGATTACATGGACGAGACAAGAGTAGTAAATAAATAGGGAATAGGGAGAGGTAAGGTAGAAGGTAAGAGAGAGTAAGGAGGGGAGAGGAAGAAAAAAATAAGGGAGGAGGTGGTGTTTAATTTACAATAAGAGGTGAGTGAGATAAGTGAAAAGAGACAGGGAATAGAGAGCAGTAAAAAAGTGGTGCGATGGAAAAAAAAAGAAAAGAAAAAAAGGAGAGATTAAGAATGAAGGAATCATTCTGAATTTCTACCTAAAACTGCCAACTTGGTAAAAGAATTATAGTACAACTCATTCTTGCATCTGACACAAGAACATTTTTTCAGACAGTTTGTATTTGTTCCCTACCATGGCAGCCATTCCTTGCATGGGCTGGTTCTTCTTGTCCACATTGAACTGGGCCAGGTTGTTGGCCATGGGACCTTTGTTCTGGAGCTGAGGGCCCAGCCCTGCGCTTCCTAGACCTTGATTTCCCTGCCCTGCGTACGGACCTCCAAAAGGGCCCCCTGGGTTTCCCATCATCCCCATCTAGGAGAAAAAAAGGAAAAACCGAGGAGAGACAGAGAGAAGTTAGTGAGAATAATAAAGAGCTAAAAAAAAAAAGTAGAAGAGACTGATGTAGGATACATCAGGTGAAGAAAGACAACAATTAATTATAACAACCGCATTTCACTGACTATCAGTGATAGCTTTTGAACCGTACATGTAACAGTATTGTGTTCTGGCAGTTTGCAAACTAATCTTTCAGTGTCTTCCCAAGACCTCCAGTTTTAGCCGTTATATAAGCAGGACCTGTGGATATTACCTCAGGCAAGGGAAGTTTTCATTTCCCAAAAGGACATTAATTTAAGCATGTTTTTACTTTTTTTTTTTTTACTTGCACTATATATTGCTCAACAGCAATTAAGTCACACTCGACTAAAGGGACGAAATGTACTTGTACATCAGATAATCAGGTTACAGAATCAAGTAATGTGTAATTAAATGATTAGAAAATCATCTAAAACTTAGGCAAACCAAAATTTTCAAAACAACAGTAACAGTAGCCAGCGAGTGTAACAGCTATCTGACATGAATAGTTTCCTTTTGCTCCCTGCACATTAAAGGGGTTTTCTGATTTTTTTTAATTGTGCAAACCCAGCACAACTATGACCCAATGGCTATATCTAATTATTTGACAGCTGCATTTGTTGAAAATATATGAGTGCATGTGATTAATTCCTGATAATAATCTAAACAACTGTTTAAGACCCCATGAAATGGCACTTCTACTTTAAGACTGGGAGATGGAAAGGGTGAGGAGCATTGGCACTCAGTCCACTTCAGCCATAAATGTGCACAAAGATAACAAGTAGCAATCATGTCATATCTGACCTTGTTTCAGTTTATTTCTCCCATGGATCTATTAAGGGAAAATCTTGCTACAGCCTCTGAGGCTTCTTAGTGGCGCATGAAACCAAAAACAATCAACTTCCTGGATTTAAAATTACCTGGGTCTTCCGCATTGTGGGGCAACATAGAGCAGGTGCACTAGTCATGTCAGCCGTGGCTAACTTTGGGTTAAGCCCCCCACTAACTTTATCGAAACAGCTTCATTCGAACAGCAACCATAAGAAAAAAAACAAAACCCTGCATTGTCATTTATTTTTCCCCATAATAAAGTGCAACTTAAAAATTTATGTAGATTTTAACAGATTTTGAATAGAAGAAAAGTTAAAATTAACAATATAGCTCATAGCTATATTTGAATATTTTTTTTATCAATTTGTATCTGCTTTTTCCTGCTGCAAAGTATCACTATTATTTCTGCCTACAAATCCACTATCAATCGACCTCTACAATCAATCATCAGTACCCGTCTATTTTCATTGCATTTTTGTTTTACAGATTCCTCTACCTAACCTGGAAACTAGCCCCTTTTACACAGTGCCTCTGATACGCCTCACCATCTGTATAAACGTCACGGAGGTGTAATGGGGGGTCAAAGTTGTTCCACCTCTGAGACGGCAACGGAGGTAGTAACAGCGCCGAATCGACGTCTGTATAAACAAAGTGAGACAGCGAGGCAGAACGACAAGACAGGGCTGTGACGCATTGTCGACATGGTTTGTGTGCGAGCCACAACCGGGAGATTTAAAAGAAGCTAGCAGCAGTTAGCAGCTCACTCAAAGAAGAAGAAAAACAACCGAAAATGCTTACAAATTGTGGAGACAATGCAAGGTTTGGGAGCTACTTACCCTCCGAGTGGAGGACGAGATCATCCGCCACATAACAGGAACGGTAAATGATTGTTATTGTCATATTATTATTGTTTACAAAGCACTGCTCATCGTGCATGTAAAACGTCACTAGAGTCCGACGCTGATGTGTTACTCGTCACGCCTTTTAATTGCAGAATGCCAGCTTCCTATCTAAAATCACTCAGTGAATTGGTGTTATGACGCTGTTGTATTTTTCAGTGTAAATAAACAAAGGCGGTGTAGAGAAGGGTCTTCGTTGCAACGATATTGCACAATTTCTGTGTAAAAAGGGCTTCTGTTTCTCTATGGCTAAATCAAACATCAGTCTCCACCACTGTAACAACCACATTCATTCAGCAGCATCAGCCTGCCACTGCAAAATTTTTACTGTCACTCATGTAGGGCTGTCAATCACACTACTAACTATCCTTTTCTGCCACTTCAACGGCAAGCATAAGCGTGCTTTGCAACGCTCATGGTTGTTAAAATACATGGATGCATTTATGGATTCAAACAGCTACTTTGTGTTTGTATTGAGAAAAAAAAGCATTCCTTACTGAGTGGAGAACCAAACTAGAGCATGCAGTAAAATAGCTTAAGTGCAGCAGCAAAAGGTTGTTTGTGAATAGGCATAAATATATGGTCTTGACCTACAACTGATCACATGCAAAAATTAGCTACTTACAAAATGATGAAATATAAGTAATTATCACCGTATACCATTTTTTGTCTTATAAGTAAAGGGTTTGGGTAGTTATTAAGGTTTTTAAGTATTAGCTGGAAAATAATGGGAGTTCTACAAATGAGAAATGAGTGTATACTTGGATTTTATTTTTACCCAATATGGCATTTACTACCTTGTTCCATACAAATTCCATCAAAATTTCAAAATTAATGAAAGTGGTCCCTACCTTGTTCATCGCTCCAGGTTGCTGGCCTCTCATCCCGCCCTGGCCCCCAGCTCCCTGCTGCTGCAAGGTCTCAGCCAACAAGTTGCTGTTGCCACCCATCCCCTGATTTCCGAAGCCCATCCTGGGGGAGCCATTCATCACCTGGCTCCCCATCATGCCTGGCTGCTGCTGTCCATTATTGCCTTTCTGCTGTGCACCCATCATGGCCCTGTTCATGCCACCCATCATTCCAGCTGCAGCATTCTGTTGCTGCTGCATCATGTTGGCCTGCTGCTGAGGAGAGAGGTGCTGCTGCTGCTGCCCCTGGCCTATCATTTGAGGAGGCCCCTGGCCAGGGGATGCCTTCATGTTCGCCAAGTGTTGCCCCATGGCAGTAGGGCCTCCTGGGCTGCCCATGGCTCCTTGATGCCCTTGTTGGGTTGAGGTGGGAGCCCCTGAACGCAAAAGCTCAGACAGCTGTTTGTGCTTGGCCACCGCATCCTGGCTTCCACTAACACCCCCAGGACCACCTCCAGGGCCAAGCCCAAGACCCATTCCTCCTGGCCCTCCACTGCCTCCTCCAGGACCCAGCCCTGCAGGTCCTGTTCCCAGTGTGGTGTGCAACTGGCTGAGGTCCCCACCATTGATCAGGCCTGGTTCATTAGAGCTGATGAGCTCGTCTGGGAGATCATGCTCCAATTCAAACAGTGAGCCGAAATCTAAAATGAAAAAGAAATGCCAAGTTTAGAGGGGGAATACAATGAGATAGGAGACAAAGTAGGGAGAGGTTGAGAGGAGGACAAAAAGGGCCACAGCCATGTTAAGCTGGTATAATCCTTCATTTTTCAGCATGACTGAGTGAAAATGCAATTGCATGCTTGACATTAAAAACTGATAAAAGCTGTTTAGAGGTGTATGACCAATTTTCTCCCGTCAGAAGTTAATAACGTGCCATTAAGTACAACACAACTGAACACTAAGCTACAGGTGTTATCCAGAGGAACTTGTGTGTGTGAAGTTGCCTACACAAACACATATGCAAACACACACGCCCAACATGGCCTGCACACACAGGGACTCCATGACCAATAAAGTGATTCAACATGTTGCAAAGACAGGTTTGTGACAAGGTGACGCATGGACCATTTCATAGAAGTAGTACCACAAAATGGAGCCAAGTTCGTAGAGACGCACACTCACTGTGTCAGCCTGTATCCACCAAGTTCAACAGCACACAGCTTAGGGCATCATGTATTATCTGTATCTTTAAGATGGATATCATTACCAAAAAGTGTCCACACCCCCAAATTTCTCAAAGTTCATAATCTAATTTACCAGTGGTCTGATTTCTGTTCTTTCATAATTAAATGTATTTTCTAACACTGTCAGGTTACATACTGTCTAACTCACCCAACCAATATGTATGTATCAATTATTTGTTCCAAATCATTTTTAAGGTACAAGAAATTTACACATTGTAAATCACAAATGTGCTTTTTTCTGTTTCATAGAACAACAAACTGAATACTTCAGGTTTCTGGTTACATGTCAGACTAAGCAAGCATTGATTACATCACTTTCAGCTTGAGACACTTGTAATGGTTATTTGCCATGGGTTTCTTTTAGATTTTGCTGAATTGTGACTGTGTTCAATGGTTGATGTACAATGAAAATAAATCTGAATTTGCAGTCCTAACCTTTCATGAATTATATTTGAAAATTATCTAATTGAAACCATAAGCAGCAAACATTATTTACAAACGTTTAAAAATCTTTTTTGAAGATACAAGCACAGAAGCAATTAGTAATGTGCAAGAGGTATACCAATTTCTAGTTATGTGCTTTTATTTCTCAAATTAACTATAAACACTCAGCATGGCAGTGTCACATATAATCTTAGATGACAATACATTTAAGTGCAATAATGTGCATCTCATACACAGGTCGTTTTCTTGACAGCACTGCACTGATCCTCAGCATACATCATGCAGGATAACGCAAATGTGTGTAACGTCTATATGATTTACCCACTGAAGTCTCTTTCCACAGATGCTGACCTCCACTAACAACCCAGCAGAGTAGACAGCCTAATATACCGCTGTTCATGGTAAAATGATTGGGGGATAGTCAAGTATTGAAATCTGGGAGACTATTTCGTGCTTGGAGGAGTATTTGTTGCTAACTTGACTGGCTGGTTAATATCGCAGTAGCTGGCCATGGCGCTGTCAATGCTCCACAATTTTGTTCACAGGCCACTATTCCAGCTGCTGTCACAAGCCATCCACAAAAAAACACACCAACAATGGCAATTTGAGCTTAACAATCAGTCAGACCGGTGGGCCTAAATTTAGCTCTCCCACAAGGCTATCCCCACCACCATTGGCAACCTCTGGTTTCACTATTAACGGTGGCTAACGTTAGTTGGGAAAGGGTCCGAGTTATGATGGGGCAACACAACAGATTGTTTTAGACGTTAGAAGCCTGAAAACTCAAATAACAGAATGGGGTTAGCTGTAGCTGACTGTCAATATGACACAACTGTGAAACACCAAAAAGTTTGTCATAAGTTGGGTTGGCAGTGGGCTTATTATCAGTCCGTCTAAAGTAGCCATTAGACACGGGACCGTCAGTTGAGGACCCGCATTCAGTTAGCTAACCTAGCGTTAGCCAAGTAGCTAACAGAGCTACCTCCGGCTAAAATGGCTGTTAGCATTCGAGCTAGCTGGGGACCTCTTCTTCACGTCCGACACACACTCATTACTAGCAAGCTAACATTAGCAAGCTACGACAAAAACAGAGGAGTAATCCCGCGTCTTCTTTCTCTCTCAAGTAAACCCACGCCGCCGAAAAATAACAAACTTAACGAATAACATCGTAACAAATGATATCATTAAACAATACTTACCATTTCCATCGCTGGCGGAGGTGGAAAGTGCCGGAGAGGAGAGTTTAGGCCTCTTGGCTGAAGGCGGGCCAGAGTCCAGAACGTTCTCGGCCATATTTTTTCGAAATAAAAATATGTAAAGTATCCACAATTGCAGACGTTTTCACGCCCTTAGAAGCTCATTCCTCTTCGTTTACAATATTGCGACTTTTCCCCCTCCTTTTGGGGTACTAAGAGGGGGAAAGTCCCGTGTACAAATTACTCCTCTTTCCCTAGGTTCGCCTCTCGATTTCAGCCTCGGCGTATATCAACCCCCCTCCCTCCCTCGTCGGATTTTTTGTTCTTTATAAATTTCTGCCAGCGGAGGAGGAGGGGGTCGGTGAAAGTAAAGAGGGAGACACACGCAGCGGCTTCCCTCTAAACTTGCACAGCCTTTTCGGATGTAAATAAACTGTCCCCGGGTCTCTCTCCCATGGTTGCATCCGTCATTTCAACCTCCTTTCCAGCGGAGTCTGGATGGGGATAATGTCGGGCAGAAACGGCTTGTTTCCCTGCGAAGTGATGGTGGTTCTGCTGGTGGCAGCGGGTAAGGATGAGGGGATGCAAATAAAAAAAATAAAGCTGACACATGTGCAGTTGCAATGGTGAATAAAGTAGAATTCTTATTCACTGGGCTGTGCGTGTAAAAGGGAAAAAAATGAAATGAAATGAATCTATGCAGCAACCTGAACTTACATCTCCTTTTTGGTGAGGTCTTGCAAAGATTAAAGTTGGATCATGTTAAATAGTTATCCTAAATGCAAGTAACTGCTAATCATTTTTTGCAGCCAGTAACAAGAGCAAATTAAACATTAATAATTTCCAGTGCAGCTGCAAGGTGGGTTCACAAACATTGAAAACTGTATGCACATCTGGAAAGATTTTGTGGAAATTAATTCCTCAATAACTGACATTCACGAAATTAAAGAGCAAATCCTGTCATCCTTCTTTAGATTTGTTTGCTTTATCATACGCAAAATGTTGGCTCCATGCATACATTTGTGAATCCTCACCATACAGCACAGCAGAATGCAATTTCCAGAGCCTATCCTGGTGTATGCAAGTTGGCTCCATGGCCAGTCTCACACATTAAACCCACTGTCAAAAAATATTGTTCTTGCACCTAAACAATCATCAGCCTTTACCTGGTCACTTGTTGTTTGGTGTTTATTCACTTTTTTCCCCTTATCTCATGCTCAACATGCTGAATATTTTTACTCCAGTAAGAGTGTCATCCCATAGTCTTTCCCACCAGGTTTCCACTGCAAAGCAGTCAACAACTGTGTTTGCTGTCAGTGGGAAAGATTGGGATTTTATTAGTGCTGCACAAGATATCGTTTTAGCATCAACATCGCAATATGCCCATACACAATTGTGTAAGTAAGGAAAATTAACTCAAAAATATTATGCTCCAACTTTTTTGCTGCTTGATACAAAAGGAAACCTCTCAAGTTACTCAGTCATTCTCCATGACTAATCTACACGAAAACTCACTTTATCTTTTAAGCCTGTTTATCATATAGATCAAGGATAGATTTTACTCATTGCATACATATAAATAATATAGCTGATACACACAAGTGCATTTGTAAAGTTTATTAAGAAACATGTTTTGTTACCACTCCACCTGTTCTCTCCCCACTTGTACATGACGGTGTCATGGACGGGTGGCTGGACCCACTGTGGTAGAGTATGTGTGTGTGTGTGTGGGGGGGGGGGGGGGGGGGGG
>JBBPCS010000001.1:6801813-6817404 GCA_037974645.1 Hollardia meadi
ATATATATCTATATATATATATATATATATATATATATATATATATATATATATATATAGATATATATATATTGGTTATTTCAGACAACGTTTATGATATACTGTAGATAAACTGTTATTTCCAATGTGAATATGATATCCAGAGGCATTATTATTATTACATTATTATTGTTCGTTCCAGTTTGGAATAACTGCATCCCTTACCTTTAATGCATTGTTTAAGACTAAGTCATATTGGATGAAGAAACGGCATAGATTTGATATAATATATTATCCAGTTCTTCATGTGACTGCCCCTGATGATTAACACTTTTATCATCTCTGGTTTCTAGAACTTGGTGTTACCTGAAAGTAAATGTTACAGAATATATTTTGTGTGGTAGAATTAGAAAACTGTCAGCTAGTTGTAACATACAGCCATTTCTTTCCTCTGTAGAGCCCACAGAACAACTCAAAAGAGGAAAGGATGCATTGGCTGTAGACCCAGCTTTATACTCTGAGGCATTCATGGTCCTCTTGTGAGTAGAGCACAGGATGCCGTACCACTGTGTGGCCTATGGATGCGGCAAAACTGCAGAAGATGGTGTGACACTGTTTAAATTCCCCAAGGACCCTGAGGAGTTTCGCAAATGGGAGAAGCAGGTGCAGCGCACCCGCACCCAGTGGGTCGCCACACCCAACTCTTACCTCTGCAGCGAGCATTTTGGCAAGGAGTACTTTGAGCCCAAACCATCCACAGGCGCTCTGAAGCTGAGGCCGGGAGCTGCTCCTACAGTGTTTGTTCGTCCGCACTGTTCCTCCTGCAGTGGAGTGGGCTGTAGTAAGTGTCTGCCTGCTATCCAACGGCGGGGCATTACAGCTGAACCAAGAGAGCGTACCGTAAGTGTGAAAGTTTATCATTGTAGAAATGTCACTACAGAGAGGAAGAGAGTTTCTATCATTCGGAGAGATTTTAAACTAGCCTCTTGGCTGTTTACATGTATGATGTAAAATTGGTCATCATTCATGCGTTCAATTAATCATTCTGTTTTTTTTCTCCTCACAGGCAGAATACAATGAAATAGCGCCTGCTCAGTTTGATGATTCTAATGAAGGAGGTGATGAAAAACATCTGCCAGGAGGAGGGGTGAAGTCAGGAGGAAAAACCAGAGAAGAACGACCAGGTAAAAGGCAAACGAGGAGACAAGAGACTGAGACAAAACGTCACTTTTTGGTCTGTTCCTTTAAATTCTCCACAACACACTAGAAACATTAAAAATCACATCTGTACAGGCTCCCGGGGCTGTTGATAAAGTCAGGTGATTTTTTTTCTGTAAGATGTATTTAATTATCTTTTGCAGTTGTGTGTGAGATGTGTCGCACCACCGGCAGTAGCAGCACCTTCTTTTCAAAGACCAAGCGCTTCTGCAGTACGTCCTGTTCACGCTCCTATTCATCAAACTCCAAGAAGTCCTCCATACTGGCACGTCTGCAGGTGAGAACACGGCAAACAATACTGAATGAAGAATTTGTTTGCAGGGATGTCATTGTATGTGGCGTTTCTCTCGTGTAGAGGATTTTCCTAAAGACCTGCTGGTATTTGTTGTTATGATTGTACATTCTTTCACCCTGGCCTGACGAAGATCCAAGTAGCATCAAAACGTTGTCTTTAATCAACTTTAGTGGCACGGAGTAAGTGTGCAGGCGTTACCTCTTTTTTTAATTGTATTATAACTGTTGAGTCAACATCTAAACCAATCAGCTCTTTAATCAGGCAACAGCCAGGCGTTTCCCATCATGCCCTGGGGCTTACAGTCGGTGGCGAGCATCCGTGGCGCTTGGCTCTAAAAACTGCGGCTGCCTTGATTTTGTGAGATTTCGTTGAGATGATGTTTGCATGACGTCAGAGCAAGTCGGACACAAATCTAACCGGCATGCATTGTGTGGCGATTGCCAGTTATCGATTCTGCGCAGGCCTGGCTCATCTCGAATGAGCCTGATGATAATATTCAGAGCCAGTGTTGTTTTTTAATTCCATATATTCTGAAATGATTTGTTATACAGTAAGGTGGTAAATTTTTTGTCTGACCATCTTCTGCACAACCACCTGTGCTTGTAGACCACTGAGAGAGTCATTAGTTGGGTACCACTCTTTTCATCCGGCTGTTCATTATTTGCCAACTCTTGTCCTCCTCTTGAAGCAGAGACAAAAGCCGCCCCTCTCTTCCTTCTCCTGCAACGCCTTTACTGTCCTACTTTACTAGTAGCACTACAAACACTTTTGTTCCCGTTCCTCTCAGAGGTAAGACTGTACAGGCTCTTACTGTATAAAGCTTCTGCATCCGTTTTATATCAGTGCAGCCAGCTTGAAGTACTCGAGACCTTTGCTCTTTTAAGCAGCCTCCATCAGCAAATCTACAGTATAAGCAACAGTGGATTTTAATTTTAAAAAACCCCCATCAGCATCATATTGATGTCTGTAGTGGTACACAGTTTATTAAAGTCTTATTAAAAATCTAAGCCTTTTACAGTTTTAGATGCCATCAAAACTCAGCAGAGCATCTTCTGTGACCGGTATGAGATTAATAGAGTACATTTAGTGCTGAAGGAATGCAAAAAAATGTGAAGACTTTAAAGGGGATGTGGGCTGCACTTATTGTTTCAGTACTGAAAAGCCATTTTTGTGGTTTTTGTGATTATCCTTGCTTTATCGGTCATGACGAATAATCAGCCAAAAACGGAGCACTGCTGTGCTGTTCAGACTGTTTAATGTGATTTGTTGAGGTTTGAACATTTTAGGTGTACCTCATCAAGCCACACGTTTATGTGTGTGTGCTGTTCAAAGTCCCCCTAAAATTTAAACTCTCAACACCTTATAATTCAGTTTGCCCCTTGTGTTTCCGCTTATGTAGCTTCACATTTGGAAAAATCATTTTATTCCACAGGATCTTATATTCCCTATAGGCTGCAACTAACAATTGTTTCTGTTATTGATTAACCTGCCATCTCCTGTCTCGACAAATCAATTACTCTTGAATGTCAAAAAAAGCCCATCATAATTTCCAAAGGAGTTGTCTTCAAGTTGTTTGTGTTACCGTGCGAACAGTCCAACACCCACAGATATTTACTTGGATTGAAAATGAAGTCAAAAGGTTTGGCCAATATCTAAATTTTCTGTCACGTGACAGCTGTAGTTGAAGCTTTTTGATGTTTGCGCTGAGTGAAATATTCAACTTCAAACTCCATGTTTTTATGGCCACACCATTTTCATTAATTCAAAGGTTTTTATACGCTTTTCCTCAAAATCCAACATAACTGGTATCTTTGGAAACGGTTTATTCCAGGAAGTACACCAAGAGACATTGATTTTGAATATATTAATTTAATTTATTTTATATTTCCCATTTCCACAATCTATATTTTCGAACACATGGTGGCAGTATTTCGCAAAAGCTGCCAACCGGTCGCCATTGCAGAAAAAGGGAAGAGAAGAAGAAGAAGAAGAAGACGACCGCGCTGGACTTAAATCTGTTCCCCGCCTGGAGAGTTTGTCTGCAGGATTTTCACTCTTATTCACCGGAGACGTCTGTACATTTAAAGAAAATGGTTCATAAATGTTGCGTTGACGCCTGCAATACTGTAAAACGCCGGAACCTTGTCTTTCATCGGTTCCCAATGGTCGACCCAGAGAGACTGAGGCAGTGGCTGTTTGCTCTGAACATGGACGTAAACACTCCGCTCTACGTTATCAACAAGTTGTTCGTCTGCCAGAAGCACTTCGAACCGGACGACTACTACGACTACAACACCCCGGACCACACGACCCGCCGGGGCCGCCTACTCAAGACCACCGCCGTCCCCACCCAGTTCAGACACGCACACACCTGTGAGGCGGGTGACCCCACCTCCACTGTCATTTACCTGGATCAACTGGTTAGTAAGTACGGCACACACATAGGATGGCAACACATTTAACTTCTTCTGCAAATTAGAGACATGACAGGTCCTGCAAAACAACCAGTAAAAGACCTAAGAAGAAGAAAAAAAGAAAAGCTGAATATGAGATCTCGGCAGCATAAGACATGGGTTTAGATTTGTTTTTGTTGATTCACTGGTTCTGACTTCTCAAGTGTGAATATTAACTTTTTTTTTCATTCCTGCATGTAAAACTGAATACATGTAAATTGAATATGTATGAGTTGTGGACTGTTGGACAGACGAAAGAAGCAATTTGAAAACATTGAATGTGGTTCTGGGAAAATCTGATGGGTGTTTTCTTTCCCCCATTTCCTGACATGTCATAGACCTTAGACACAGCCGTAGGATAAACCTTTGCCTAGGTGGAATTATGTGTAACTACTGTATAATTGCATTAGTTGTGTGTTTTGTATGCGTTTTGCATGTTAAGACTGGGAATATGTGGTGGTATTGATTATTAACGTTCTTGAAAAGTTTTTGTTTTTTTAATAAAGCATTTTGCAGGTCTTTCTTCCTGTGTGAAGTTTTGTGGGAACAGAGGTTTCCACAAAAATGTTTTGCATTTCAAATGTTTTGCATTTCAAAGCTGCTTTTAGCCCTTATTGCCACTTTAATGATAAATGATGATGACCTATGAATACTGAAGCAACTGCAAGTCAAAGCACAGAGCTTTTAACCTAAAGCACAGTTGTTTCTATGCCAGGCTTCTCTTTACTTATCAGGATATATTACCAAAATTTAACTAAAAACATCACCTTTGGTAGCAGTTATTGGATCACACCTGTGACTCTCCTCACGTGCAGTACATGCATACAGTTTGAAATAAATAATAGTCATGTGGCTAAAGGTGCTAGAACTTGCTTCAAGTGGTAAAATGGCCACAGAAATGAAAATGCCTTTGCACAAGCTCTCTTTATGCCTCTCTCGCTTCAGGGAAAGCCCCCCACGAAAAAAGCCACAGTGCTGAACAAGGTGAACAAAGCCCCTCCGGCCCCAACAGGACATGATGGTGAGGGCATCGAACACACACAGACGCACAGGGAAATAAATTGTGTACACAAACACTGCACAAGATCTTACTTGAGCTGTATGACTCCTCCATTCATCTCGTAGGATCTGCTGCAGGTTTTGAGTGGGGAGCATACTTGGAGAAGGAAACGTCTCTGGCTGCGTCAGTGTCCTGCTTCAGACATGTGAGTCCTGTCTGCCAAGTGTAATTAAAAACGATGCTTTCACTTACACATAATAAATGTTCTGGGTTTGTCTCTTAATATTGTTGTAGGGAGAGTTATGCTGTAATAGTTTATACTCACGCACATACAAACAGAGCCTTTTAAACAACATTTTTACCAACATGAAAAACTTGTATTACTCCAGATTATGAATGTCAGGTGACACACATTTATCAGTAGCTTAGGTAACAGTTTCATGAGCCTAATATCTTAATTATTTGTTCAATTCAGTTCATTCAAAATCAGGACGTAAGCACTGTTTAATATATCTGTGGTCAGGAGAAGAATGTCAATTGTAAATAAAACAATACTTTGCAAAATAGTCAGTTAATCACTTGAAGTAAACTCTTCGTAGACAACTGAGTGTTGCAGAGATTAATTCTTAAAATTGCTGGGGAAGATGGTTTTGTGGAAAACACAACATACTAATGATCTGTAAGAAAATGACTGACCTGACCACCTGCAGGCTCCCCTGTGTGACCAGTGGGATGACATCAACGTAGGGATGAAGGTGGAGGTCCTGAACACGAACGCAGTCCTGCCCAGTAAAGTCTACTGGATCGCGACTGTCATCCAGGTTGCAGGTGTGTACATTTGTCTGTCGGTGTTTATTTCAACAGGCCATCGCTCCATGAAATAAGCAGTCTCTGCTTATGAATTTGACCAGTTGTCACATTTATTTTGTTATTCTTAATCAACTTCAAGGTTCCATGTGAAGTTTTTGACTCCTTGTAGCGCTGTTTGTTTGTTTTTTTCTGTGAGCAGGTCCCCGTTTTGTTTATCTCATACATGCACACGTGCATGCAAACAATGCAGGTTTTTTAATGCAATGCAATTAATGCAAGTAATTGTTGATTGCACAATGTAATGGTGACAGAATAATGACCCCCATCTGCGTTTAGATTGGTTCTGTATAAACCTCGCTTTCACTATGCGATTTTTGTCTGCCACGGGGCACGAAATCTCCTGGGAAAATAACAGCTGACTGGAGAGCTACTACTAGATATAGAAAATGGCCATCTCAATTTCCCAGTGCCCAAGGTGACAGCTTCAAATGTCTTGTTTTGTCTGGCCAACAGTCCAAAACCCCAAGATATTCAGCTTATGATGATATAAAATGGATAAAAGCCAATTCACATTTCAAAGGCTGTAAGATTTTAAACTACTAACCTATTATCAAACCTATTGAAGATTAATTTTCTGTCATTTTGCTGAATGATTTAGCTTTAGTCAAAAAACAAAACAAATGGTCAGCCTTCAGAAGTCACTTTTGCCCTCTGAAACAGAATTGTATCCAAAGCATACTAAATAAAGACACAATAAAAACAGACTTTACAATGGCAACAATATTGTATTAGAATACACTTGGGTGAAGGACTTCCCAAACATAACCAGGGTTAATATTAACCAAATTTACAGTTAATCCATAATCGGATGGAACTGCTTCATATTTATGCTCTACAACCTAATATCTAATCTTAAAATGTTTACATTGACCTGACATTTGGCAACGCAGTAGCATCACTAGTAACTTAACATCCCTTGTCTCCAGGATACAAAGCCCTGTTGCGATATGAAGGCTTTGAGCATGACAGCAGCCATGACTTCTGGTGCAGCCTCGTTTCGGGAGAGCTGAACCCGATTGGGTGGTGCGCCATGACGAGCAAGCTGCTGGTGCCACCACAAGGTGATGATTCACACTCTGACCTGAACCACACAGCCGTGCAAACACAGAATTGTAAGACCATGGTCACACTCGTGTAAGAGAATTAAGAAGGTTCAGTGGCTTCGTGATGGCATGAGGACAGTCAACATGAGTTCTTACTGTCCTGGCTGGGCCTGCACTCGAAAAACATAGAGCACAGTGGACTTAAATTAAAGCATTATAATTCTATCTGGATTAATAAAGCTGATGCTGATTAACTTAAATGTGTATTAATTGGCCCGGATCAGGTATTTTAGCAATAGGATATTCTAATCTGGCAAATTGTGTGTCTATAGATGTGAAGCAGAACATCCCAGATTGGAAAACGTATCTGATGACAAAGCTGGTGGGGGCCAACACTCTACCTGTTGACTTTTACCTGAAGGTAAAACTACATGCTGCCTGGCACATTAATTTGGCTCTTAGTTGCTAACCACTGTCTTGTACAGATGAAGAGTGTAATGAATGAAAATTAAATGAGTGGTTTAATTTCTATGAATTAACCAGCATCTCTGGTCCTTTGCCACCTCTCCTTCTGTCCTCTTCCTAGCTGGCAGAGAGCATGAGGTCCTCTTTCAGAGTAGGCATGCGTGTGGAGGTGGTGGACCCCAAACACGTGAGTCGGACCCGTGTGGCCATCATTGAATCGATTATTGGTGGCCGTCTGCGGCTGGTGTACGTAGACCAAAGCGATGCCCCCGAAAACATTGTCTCTGACTTTTGGTGCCACATGTGGAGTCCCCTCCTGCACCCAATAGGCTGGTCCAGCAAAGTTGGTCACGCCATTAAAGCACCTGGTAGGTGTAGGATGTAGTTTGCCATACAACCATGCATCCAAATCAAAATGCATCCAACATTTAATTTCACATTTCTTGAACTTTAAGATATTTTTTTACATGGCAATTAATACAAGAAATTAAAAAATGCTTCTTTTTTAATTGAAGTAAAAAGTGCAGAAGCTGCTCCCAGTGGTTTGAAGGGCAACTCTGACAGTACATTCCTGCTCTTTAAAAAGGTAAGGAAAATGTCAAATCAAAAGGCAAAAATAGTGGCGCTGCTTTAGAACAACTCTTTGACAACCTCTGTGATCTGCAGCCCAGGTTTGTCTACATGGAGGGAGGGTTCTTTGAGGAAGGAATGAAGCTGGAGGCCATTGACCCTCTGAACCTGGGAAGTATATGTGTGGCTACTGTGCACAAGGTAAGACAACTACTTCCTGTTGGTTTGTCTAATTTTGATCCGACCGATCTGCAAAACAATTAAGTGGTTATGAATTACAATACATTGTCAGCAGTCTGTAAAAAGTCTTTCAGTCACACGTAGTCTTAAACACACTAACTTCTGTACTGTACTCTTCTGTGTCTCCGACTCTGCCGTCCTCCCCTCCCCCCCAGGTGCTGTTTGATGGCTACCTGATGGTGGGTATCGATGGCACCATATCAAACAACGGCTCTGACTGGTTTTGTTACCACGCCTCATCTCATGCCATCCTTCCTGTAGACTTCTGTAAAAAGAACTACATCCCTCTCACGGTACCTCAAGGTAAAAAATAAACATGCTTAGTTACTCTGTCTGTGCTTCTGCTCTCACACACACTTTCACACTTTCTGCTGTCACTGGTTTGATTTACCATCCTGTTCTTGAAAGTCAATTTATTCCACAAAGAAGATTAAAAAAATAATTCAAACTTTATACTGTCAATGAAAGTACTTGCCTATTTCTCTGTCTTGGCAGGTTATGACTCTCTCACCTTCACTTGGGACAAATATCTGAAGGAGACCAAGGCGAAAGCTGCACCGGCCCGACTGTTCAACACTGTAAGACAGGAAGTTCAAACCGAGGGCAGCAAGTTGTGCTCTCTGTTTTTAACAGTTTATTAATATGATTACTCCTACAGTTTGCTTGCCTTAGTCACGACTTGCAATTTGCAACTTGAAATCTTTCTATTAATGTTTTTACATACAAAAAATAAACTTCCTAAATAAAGAGCTGCTGTTTGTCTTTCTTCAGGACTACCCAGGTCACAGCTTCTCCCCCAACATGAAGCTGGAGGCGGTGGACTTGATGGAGCCGCGCCTTGTGTGCGTCGCCACTGTGAAGCGATGCGTTGGCCGCCTGCTGCTCATCCACTTCGATGGCTGGGAGGATGAGTTCGACCAGTGGGTGGACCACCAGTCCCCAGACATCTACCCTGTCGGCTGGTGCGAGCTCTTGGGCTACCAGCTCCAGCCGCCTCCTGGACTCGGTAAACACCTCATTCAATAGCTATCAATATGCCATAATGTGATGGAGAATTAATGTTAAGTCATCTAATGGGCATATGAGCCATGAGTTTATTCTGATTGGGGTGTTTACAGGAGACATTTTAATTCAGATTGAACTGTAATTTGGATGATTAGTGCAATTGAAGACCAAATGAGGCAGAAAACTGTCCCTGCTTCTATTACAAGTTTGCCTCTCTGAACTCTAGCCTACCGCTGTCACAGGAGCAACTGGCCTCTCTTAAAGTGCTTTGTTGTTTGTTTTCCAGTTAATTCAGTCGAAAACCAGGCTACGCAGAACAAGAAATGCAAGCCTCATGCGTATGGGAAAAGGAGTAAGTTTTGACTAAGAAGTGTTTGTGGAGTCTTGTGTCTTGCCACAGAAACCAGATTAGCCATCACATTTAGTGTTCTCTTTCATTGGACAGTTCTACAACTATTTTTTCACCTTGTTTTGCCTTGGATAGAAAAAAGGAATGCAAAAAAGAGGCTGTCTCAGGAGCAAGCTCAAGATGATGCTGGTCAGCATCTGGTCACTGACACCGACGGTCCTCCAGGGTTGGAAGGCCTCAGTCTTCCTCTAAAAGTGCCTCTCATTGAGCTGAAGACTGAGCCAGAGGAGCAGGAGAGTAAGTGGTCAAACTCATGCTGTTCACTTTTTCTCATTTTTGTGAGGCAATTTTGCTAATTTGCTCTTGTCTTGGTCTGTGTAGTCTTTGCAGTGCAGGTGAAAGTGGAGGAGGTGGAGATGGAGACCCCCATTGATCCTCCAAACAACGCCCAACAGGTCTCTCTGAGTATAGTCAAACAGGAGGAGGGAGGGGAGCAGAGTAAGTCAGGACTACATCAGGCATCGAAGCAGAGCAGCTTGGAAAAGACAGCACAGGAAAAGAGGAAGCCGAGTGAAGCTGCAGCAGAAAGAAGTGAAGAGTTTGGATCTTTGGATGAGAGCTTTACTGGTGAAAGCATCATGCAGCAGAGTGAAAATGAAAACAGGAGTGGTGTAGAGACAAGTCAAAAGCTGGACCAACAGGAGAAAAGCCATGGAGATGACAGCACCATGGAGGAAAATTCAGACAGCAATACAGAGCAGGACACAACGGGAGAGGCTGCAGGAATGGTGGGATTAGACGAGGAAGTCTGAGAATAATGAAAGAAAACAACTGAATAAAGACAAATAATCATGCTGATATATAGAGCAAATAAAAGGCACAACATCAAAAGGGAGAGCCACTGCAACCTTTAATCTCTGCTGGTTTAAAGTTATGATCCTTTAGATTTCAGTCCTTGTAGATTTGATGATAAAACAACAAACTAATGTTTTAATCCAGCCCAGATGCAGCTGTGGCCAATAAACAGTGAGGGTGATATGTAGATAAAAACTATGAACAGAATTACTTGCACACATATTTCTTGTGAATCTCTTGGGCTTAGGTTGGCAATTGGGATCCAGAGCAGGAATGGTGGACTGTGGTATTTATTATGGAAATTATCGAATAGCTTGAGTAGCTATTGCTGAAAAAACAGACTATAAATAGTATGAAAACAGTTTAATTTTATGAAAATCTAAATGGTCATAACTTAAAATACTTTATATACCTAAAAATCATGACAGCATATGTTCAGACTTTCCATGT
Source organism: Hollardia meadi (assembly GCA_037974645.1). Classification (NCBI taxonomy): domain Eukaryota; kingdom Metazoa; phylum Chordata; class Actinopteri; order Tetraodontiformes; family Triacanthodidae; genus Hollardia; species Hollardia meadi. The sequence goes on from JBBPCS010000001.1 coordinate 6,812,606, forward strand.
TGGTAAGTTCCACGTTATTTGTGCAGAACCGATTGGTTGCTTAAAACTTTTGTTTATTTTAACAATGTATCATTCTGTCTAACATCAAACCTGTAAATTTGACTCTAAAGTGTCTGATCATTCTGAGTTGACACAGAAGACAAATGTTTGTTGTAATGTTTTATTTTTTTTCCTGTTTTATATCCAGATATTTTTTTGTAAATGATAGTTGATTTAAAAAATTATTTGAATATTGTCTCAGTATCTTTAAAAATGGGAATTGAAATTAAATTAAAAATTCTATACATTCTGCAGTTGTGTAGTGGTTAAGAATAACAAGCTTAAAACCAAAGGTATCATTTTTGAGCAAATAACTAAAGCTAATATTCACTTCATTTGCCGCCTTCAAGATGCTAAAATGTCCAACAGAGCTGCTCAGGAGCTTGGTGAGCTGGTAAGGTGCAAAATGCTGTGAATGAATCGGGGCAGTGCTGACAAAGAGCGTCTGCTCTGTAAGTTCCCTGTATAATGAAAACAATATTTTTAACCCTTTAACACTATTCGACAGCAACTATACGATTCGACAGCAAAAAGAAAATGCTACAAAAAACTGGCTGAATGAAACTTGACTGGCAAGAGATGAGAAAGCCTCAGTAGCTACACCTTCCGAAGTCAGCAGAGGTTACAGTTTTTGAGTGTTGAATTTATGGTTTAACCTCCAAATCTTCAACAGCTTACTGAAAGCTGTGGTCTCAAGACATCAGTACAAAAGACGAGGTTCAGGCCATGCTGCGTCTCTTGGATGCTGCCGGTTTTGGATTGGGACTTTTGCGAAGTTTGGATTTGGCTCTGAGCATTTTGACTTGCTGATGGCCATTGAGGTGCATTGGTTTGGGTTTGGTTGCCTTGGGTGCCTTTGCAGGCTTTGGGGTGGCGGTAGGGGCAGAGGGGAGGCTCTCGCCTCCGGGACATGCTCTGAAGACATGGACGTCCTTGACTTTGCGACCCCTCAGCTCAGGGGGATAGGCACAGGTGGCTCGTACCTTCAGGTTAACTTTCTCAATCCACCTAGATGAAGAGAAAAGATCAAATCCTTTAGTATAAATAACCACAGTCAACAAACCAACACAAATGAGTAACTAGTGTCACTAGTAGCTAAAATATAAGAGCAAGAAAATGAGCATAGCTAAAAAAAAAAAGTCATCACATTTTCCCCACTGTATTTAAGGTTCTAAATTTGTGTTACTGTGTGTAATGTATGATTATTGGGCCCTAAAACTAATTGCATATTGTTTTTTTAAAAAAAATCATCAGATAAAAATATATAAAACTACATAAAATAATCTTTGTCCTGCTTCAAGGAGCCAAAAAACCTTAAGTCTGACTACACTTATTGCTCTGTAATTGCCTTACAGGCGTAGTGGCAGCAGAGGGCAGTCACACATCAGAGGGTTGTCGGCCAGGTTGATGACCTCCAAAGAAGTGAGAGGGTGGAGATCAGGCACCTCCTCCAGGTGGTTGCTCTCCAGGAAGAGACTCCTTAACCCTGGACCCAGACCTGCAAGGGAGTTCTGTGACATCTGGAGTACGAGATATCACATCAGAGTATTGTCAGATAACCTTGGAGAAATGGTGATCCTAAAGACAAAGAGAAAGGTCTGGTTGTGACTATTAGCTCACATAAAAAGCCTGCTCACCTTCTCCAATCCCATGTTATCCAGATACAGCTCCTTCAGTGACCTCTCCAATGGCCGGAAAGCATTCGGCCCCACCCAGCGAATTGAATTCCCAGACAGCCTCAGGTCTCTGAGGTTTCCCACCTTGCTCAGTGCTTCAGTGGGCACTTCCTTCAGCTTGTTTCCTCCCAGGTGGAGCGTATCAAGGTCACTGGCCTGGTCCAGAGCCCTGGGTGACACATGATTGATGGCGTTCCCGGTGAGGTAGAGGGCTCTGAGGCCCTCCGCTCCAGTCAAGGTGTCCGTCTCCAGCCTGGTGATGGTGTTGTTCTCCAAATGAAGTGCTAGCAGGCTGGGGACCAGTTTGAAGGCTCCTTTGGGGAAACTGGTGAAGCGGTTCTTCTCCAGGTGGAGGTAAGTCAGCTGAGGGAGACCTGTGGATGTAGGTCATAGAAATTAATTTTGAGTATGAAGACACAAGACAGAATATTGCTACAAAGGCCTTTTGTTTGATTTTGCATTTAAAAGACCTTTAAAGGCGTCAGGGCTGAGGGAAGTGAGGTCATTCTCCGACAGGTACAGGTAGATGAGTCCCTTCATTCCACTGAAAGCCCCACCCTCCACCTCCACGATCTTGCAGCGCTGCAGATGTAGGGACACCACCTGGGCAATGCCAGGGAAGCTATTGCTAGGGATGTAGTGGAAGTGGTTGCCACGCAGGTCAAGGAGACGCGTGTTGGGAGAGAACTCCCGAGGAACTTTGGTGTGTCCGCGATTCTCACACGAGGAGTGGTGTGTCTCAGCCTGAAGACCAGGAGGTCATGGACAGAGGGGACAAAGACACACAGTACCGGCATCATTCTTTTGCACTTTCTCTTTGAATAGATGCATGCATGCACATTCAGCTCTCCTGACACAATTTTCTATTATCCTACTTTTTTTCTTTTGTAGAGCAAGTACCAGTGGGTCCTTAACCTTTTTGGCAGAAGTGCCTCCTCATACAGTATGTCTATGAGTTGCAAGCAATTCAACGACATAGTTACAGTATGTTTCCTGCTCAGGTTGTTCCGTTAGGTTTTTAAAAAGCCAGGGAAAATTAAAAAGAGGGTCCTGACCCTCAAGTTTGTAACCATTGTCATTATGACAAGTATATGTTGACTTGTCCCATCTATATTTTTTGAGTAAGAGGTACGAGTCATCATGGTAAACTTGTAATCAGCTGACATTAGTATAACTAGACAAGAAATGAGTTTCAGTACACCACAAAAGTACCTCACAGAAATGTCTTCCCTGGAGTCCCACACCATCCACCCCACTCACCTCGCAGACACAGTTGGCAGGACACTTGACCCTGTTCTCAGGCTCTTCGGTTGGTGGTGGCGTGATCCGGGATGCCTCCTCGAACTCTGCCTTCAACATGGCTTCCTGGCTCTGACAACGCAGCTCAGGAGGGTAAACAGCCTCCAGGTTTTCTCCTGATAGGTGGGGCGGTCCTCCACATGTCCCTATCAGTTTCACCTTGCTATGGATCGCCCACTCCCTGTAGTGAGTCACAAAAAAAAGTCAAAAAGAGGATAAGTACCTTTCACCTTGACAGAATTAAAGCACTGTGGCCTAAATGTCAGCCACCGGTTTGAAACCCACAAAGGTCTGCTGTACCTGAGTGGTCGCAGGTAGCAGTTGCAGTAGATGGGGTTCCCAGCCAGATTGAGGCGTGCCAGCTGGGGTGAACCTTCAGAGAAGGGCTGGATGACACGCAGTTGGTTATAGCTAATGTCCAGGTGAATGAGGCTGGGGCATTTGGATACAGCTGTGTTGGCTAAGTCCTGCAAGGACATGTGGTCCAGGAAGAGATGGGTCAGTTTGGCCATGGACACCGCCTCCTCCCCGAGGTAAGTCATTGGGTTGTAGCTCAGATCAAGACGGGTCACCTCTGGCAGTCTGAATATTGAGAGGGAGATATTAAAATTAGGATGGAGGTTTCAGGTTATTACTCAAATATTACTTTATTAGGGCATTCAGATTTGCAGGTGTTTTCCAGTCAAGACACCAAGCACCTGTGAGATTAACCAGTGTTTTTTCGCCATGTCACCATCTCTTCACCACCACTGGTTCAGACTGAAATATTTCAACAACTATTATTTGGATTACAATTAAATTAGACACAGTGAATAATTTCTGTTCTGTTGGTACAGGTATACATGCCGTCCTCAGGATGAATTCTAATCTAGTACCATCATCAAGTCAAAGTTTTATTTTGTCCAATAGTATGGTTCATGACCAAATGCCTGCAAAACCAATGAAATTCTCATCATCCTTAGCTGTACTTTGTTATTTGTGCTAATTAGCAAATGTTGGCATACTGACACACTAAACAAAGATGGTAACGGTTAATGCTAATCATCAGCATGTTGGGATTGTCATTGTGAGCAGGATAGCTCAGAGCTGCAAGCATGGCTGTAGACTTGATTATTCATATTGTTACTAATTAATTGTTAACTTCTGTGTCGCTCTATGGCAGAACACAGTCACTGACACCTAGTGAAGTATGTCCTATAGCCTGCCTGGTCATGGTCTCAGTGGGGAAGAACTGCAGCTCGTTGTGGTCCAGACTGAGACGGGTGAGTGTGACAAGACCAGCGAAGGCCTCAGTGTCCAGGTAGTTCAGAGAGTTGTGACTAAGACGAAGCCATTTGATGTTCTGCAAGCCCTGGAAGGACAAAAGGTTTCCTATTTAATGAATGTTCCAACAACAGGAGACATTTCTGCATGTCTTTTAACCATCTCTTAATTTTTCAGGAGCTTTGTGCCGGGGGTTGTGTCTGTGCACCTGAAAGGCCATGTTGGGGATGTAGACCAGCTGGTTGTGTGTAAGCGAGAGCAGGTTGAGGAAGCCAAGCTGAGAGAAAGCTCCAGGCTGGATCTCTTCCACTCGGTTGCGGTCGATAGTGAGCTGCTTCAGCGAGGACAGTCCGTCAAGGGACTCCTAGACTCACAAAACACAAAGGAGGACAAAATGTTTACTTTGTCGCACAGAAAACACAATCTAAAAGTGATGATGGGTTAAAGTATCTGTGTGTGTGTGTGTGTGTGTGTGTGTGTGTGTGTGTGTGTGTGTGTGTGTGTGTGTGTGTGTGTGTGTGT
>JBBPCS010000001.1:6823224-6865622 GCA_037974645.1 Hollardia meadi
ACACACACACACACACACACACACACACACACACACACACACACACACACACACACACACACACACACACAAGGAGGCCGGATATCTGTTGCTTTCTTATTCTAGCCTTTAATGTGGACGGAAACGCAATGGAGGTATGTCTATATTCAGATACATATACACACATATTATGCATATTTACAAATAATGGTATACTACTAATAATAATTGATAACTTAGCGGTTAAGCTTAATAAATATATAACCTGAAACCTGTATTAATTACATAGAAGAAATTCTTGTTATCAAGGTATTGCTATATGACATGTATCGCTGAACTAGATGACATAGTGATTTTTTTTTTTTTAATGATTCTTTTTATTTTGTCATTTTTCCTTCTGTGTGGGTTGTTCCAGACGGGTTTTGTATGAAAGGGGTTGCAGCAGAGATTGATATGAGTTTGAGGCTGATCGATTATTGAGGGTTGAATCTTGACGCTGAGAGCAGAGCGGTGGAAATCGAGTGACTTACCCAACTTGACGGGGGGTTTTTTTGTTTTGTTTTTTGTTGACAAGTGCAGCAGCTAAACTGGATGTACATATCCAGTATATGGAATGAAATTCAGAGGAGCTACACTTTGTATTTTATGTATTCGTCTAATTTTATGGTCCAGATTGACCTCAGCTCAGTACATAAAATCACCAAATGGCTTAAATTCCCAAAATACTGGCATGACACTTGAGCTGTACTGAAGAACTTCATAGTCAGTTGGTGCAAAACGTTATAAGAAAATTGTAACAGATGGATATTTTACCTCTAGGAAAGATAATCAACTATACCACAGCCTGCTGGTCACTCAGCAGCGATTTTGGGGATTGTTGATAATGAGCCCTTGTCTGGAACAGCCCAGGTATTAGCTTCTTCGAGCGATCGTATTACTACTGCTCCTAGTATTATGATGAATATGATGACGATAATGATTGCTATCTATTGACCATTTCTATTTCTTCTCTATATGCTATTGAATTATGTATGTTAATTGCAATGTATAACTCTCTTTATATATGTATCTATGTATGAATATAATAATTGACAGTAAATATGCACTGTGTATGCAGCGGTGCACAGCTCTGTCTGGGAGGCAGTGAGCAGGTGGTGATGCCAGTTACCAACAGGTGTAGCTTGTCACAGTACAGTAGGTCTGCGATATATTAATGTTGTCCGAGCTCTGTTTGACAGCCTTAGGATTGTTTGGGCACTGGCCAAAAGAAGAAAAAAAAAAACATAGTTGATGAGTTAAAGTTTACAGTAAATATACTGTTAACTGTTTCCCTTTGGCCGTGTTGATCCTACAACAGAGCTTGGCTGCTCACTGCCTGTGCTGTGCATTTTTTGTTAAGATTGATTCACCAGGCAAAACAGATCTGGGAACAAAAGCATACATAGTAGCCTATATACTCCCGTATAGCGCCTTATTTGATATACTACACCTATAAGATGATACATACCCCTATTGTATAATCCTGCTTACTATATACTGGATATGATACCTGACACCTATTATAATACTTAGACACTCTTATAAGGTAATTTAGATAAGAGATGGTGGAGCTGTTTTTTTTTTTTTTTTTGTGGCTGTGGAAGAGTTTGCTGTGGTCAGTAATTTGTTCCCATCTTGTTTTTCAGGGTGTTGTTAAGGAGAGTACCGCACACTCAAATGCTCTTATCAGTCGAATGTTGTCAGTTTAAGGTTATTTGCAAAGCAGCTGAGATTGAGAATTAGCATCCGCCACTTGCCAAAGATTGGTAAAAATAAATTTTGGCTGAAAAAGCTGTTGCTGGTTAACAACCGAAAGTTGGAATTTAATTTTTAAAATTTGATTTGGCTACATTAGAGAGCATATATGGCTGACATTTTTATAGCCAGTGTGACAAGAGGACAAAAAAAGTCCATGTTTTTAAAGACATGTTCAAGTAAACTGTGATAGCAAAAAAAAGCAGAGCATTTGAGGAGAGGCTCCTCTTTCATTGTGGGAGAAAGGCCAGCATTGATGATGTACCTGACCTCAGAAAGAAAAAAAACCCTGTGAATAGCTGTGCTGCATGTTCTGTGTGTGTGTTTAAGGCAGGCGAATCATGACACAAACTGAAGGAGAGAGCTTTCTGCTACTGTATCTGTACACACAACACAGCTCAGATTTTATTTGACTACATTAGTTCAGATTTTCTGTCTCAAACAAACTTCACAGTATATACTTCGTCAGCCAACTCTACCGAATACGGCTGATTGCCATTTATGCTGAAAAGGTGAGCAAACCAGTCCACGAGTCCTGAAGTTTGCTCGGCAGAGGACTTTGTGGCAGAATCACTGTATAATTCTTGTTATAATACAATCCAATTTGCACATTGATAATAAATGTCATCAGATGTGGAAGAGATCATGTTACATTTTCCCACTTACGTTTATCTTTTTCGTCTTCCTGGTCCTGCAACGCGTGATCAATGGAACAATCAGCCAGCTAGAGACAGTTTTGACATTGAAACGCAACCAATCTTTCTGTTTTACAGCTTTTTCAACAGGAAATGCAGTGAATAGTACACAGTAATTATAGATAAACTCACGGTTATTATTTACATTGTGTGTAAGCGCGCAGACACAGTTACATTTTTGGTAATTGTCGCAATTAGTAGCTCTTTAAAAGTCTCTTGACTTGAAGCTTATCTTTAACTGTTCTCCAACAACAGTGGCTTTTGTGTTAATCGAAGCCGAGGTTGTGTATCAGTTTTGGTTATTACACCCTGCTGCAGTTTAATGACTTGACACGGTTGTGTTCAACAAATGTTCATGTGACACACCCCACCTTTTCCCTCCTGCTGCCTGATCCAGTTTGTGTCATTTGATTGCCAGCACCCAACATACACATACACAGCCACACAAAAATCTTAATTTATCAGTTTTCAATCGGTTGGAAATTATTGGTTATTTGAATAGTTTGCAACAACGCAGATGAAGACACCAGGGTTGTAAAGAAGTGGGGAAAAACAAGGCCTCTTTTTGTACTGTATTTTTACATCTCTTTGTTTTATGCTTTGTTTTACCTTCTTGACTTTGTTTTCTCTTTTCTCCTCCCTGGTTGGAAGTTCATGATCACACAAGTGGACCAAATCTCTTGAAAGCATTTAATAAACAGACTGTTTTAGAAAAAGAATGTGTCTTGTGTTAATTGAAGTGCACGATTCACATTATTTTTGAGGGACCCAGACGGGATGTTGCTGATATGACAACAGTTACTCATCCTGAGTTTAGTTCATGAAAATATTCCAAAGTTTATCTTGTCACCTTATCCTTTATTTAATAGACTCATACGACTTGCAATAAACTCGCAAACATACTTATAAGGGGTCACTTTATCCACACTGATGGTTTTCATTGTAAACCAGTCTGACTGCTGTTGATTTGAAAGGTTAGTGAGCTTTGATCACACGTCTACGCAATATCCTTTCACAGTTAAACACACCAAATAATTCCTACTATGCAGCCTTCTTATCAGTCTGAGTCCACACTAGTACTTTGTACTGTTGGAGTTGCATGTAGGGATTTGTGTATTTTGTCTAGTAGCCTTATTGTCTCATGACATGTCAAACTTCAACAGGTATAATTCAACAGGTGTGATTTGTTGCACGGTCCACGTGCTGGCTCACTGGCGTGTCTCTTGCATACTGAGCCATGATGAATGTAAATGGCTTCAGCGGTGCTCTCCCTGCTGCAACAACACGAGAAATACACGTGTGTTAGTTTTACACGTGTAAATACTTAGAAATAAATTATCCACGAGTCATACGGTCGGGTTTAAGATTAAATTACAACAAGTACTTGAAATGATTTTTTTTTTTTATCTTTGAGCCTATGTATTTACCGATACCACCTACAGAATTACTTGAATAAAATATTTGTAATTCATTGGTGATATTATCATAGTATTGCAGTATACAATTCAATTGTGCGGTATTTGTAACTTATTTTTTATTGTTTATTACCCGCTTCATTACATAACGGTCTTTTTTCTTTTTTTTATACCTTAGATAATCCAGTCGCGGCTCTAGATTGGCTGTCAGCGCTGTGATGGATACACTTAATGACCAATCGGCTCTCTTCCCGTCGATTGCTGGGTGAAGCCACGCTGCTGATTGGCTGTGCGGGAGCTGGGGGGCCGGACTTAGTTAAGTAACTTGCAGAGTCGTTGAAGTTTCGACATTCCCAACATTTTATGGGAGCTGTTAGGCTCGTTTAAGTCTCTGTGGGCCGCCTGGATCTTGTGCGGTCTTTTAATTTTATTCTTATTGACTCATTGCTTCTTTTGAGTTGCTGACGAGTTGTGAAACATCTGTTGAGCTCGTTGCACTTTAAAGGGAACAAAACAACAACATGACCACAGAAATCCCGGAGATGTTCAGAGCTCTTCTTGAGCATCCATTTACTCTCCCGAACTTTGACGATGATGGTAAGTGGCTGTCAAATCAAACTGGGAAGTGTGTTTTGTTGATTCAATTCACATGCAGTGTTTGTTTATGTGCAAAGTCGACCCCCGAAGTAGGCTCTTAAACGGTTTGTTGCGTAATCCCTGTCAGCTGAGCTGGATCACCCCTGTCTTTTAGGCATAACCTTTACATACAACTAATTTGCAACAGCAAATGGACTTGTGAAACGTAAAGTCGACAAATTAGTTGCATGAACAGAACTTCTAGGAGACAGTATGGCTGGATGGGGAAATGTGCCAGTGGGTGGAACACACTTTTTTTTTACCTAAACAAGTCCGAAGTCCCTGGGATGTGTTGATCAGATAAAAGAGAACAATGCACCCACTGTGGTTAGGCAAAACACTATTATTGTCCTTCTGTTTGATAGAGTAGTACTAGATTAGTACTGAGTGAGTGTTTTTGGTCAAATCTCAAGAGAGAGAGACAGAGAGAGAGAGACTTTGTAGGTTCCTGATTAAATCACTAGATGGCTCTGTGTGCCTTCTTCTGACCATGTTTGTATAATCGGATTATACATCTTGTTAAATGCTGGTTGAATTTAGCATGATTTCTCAGTATATTATGTGTTTTGTTATAGGAGCCCCACTTAACTTAGAATTGATGACAAGTCAGTCATCTTTTTTCTTTCATCCATATTAGAATAGAATAACAAGGTAGGCTAAAAATATTGAGGTACTTTGGCAATTCATAGTGCAGTAGTTTGGTTACAAAACAGCCCAACTGTGCTGCAAATTATTGGGACATATTGATTATTTTAAGGTTCTTAGAGCTGTCAAAATTTATATTCACATTACTTTAGTCGTTTGGGGGAAGTGTGAGATGAAATCTTTGGGGTCGTGACTCAAAGTGTCTTTGATGAAAATACAAATGGGGTAGGGAAATTAAGTTTTTAAAACAACGGTTCCTTTATCTCAATAATTAGATGAAAGGATAACAACATACAGTCTGTTGGCCATGATCATAGGCTGCAGGCCTTGCAGAGACAGTGTATTAGCAACTGTCAGTCAACACCCAAGTACCACTGACCATAATTACAATAAATGTGTGGCACACAACACACACACAAGTGACTGGGACAGAGCAGATTTCTGAATTCTCTGTGTTTGTGTTATCCCCGACCTACAACGTGCAGTGGCTAAGAATTTACTACAAAGGCTTCAAAGTGGTGGCTTCTCTATTTTTGGATTGTGTTAAGTGTAGGACAGTGGAATAGTACTTAACATATGCACTTTGAGTCACATTTCTTTATGTAGCTATATGAGATCAGACTTCAGGTTGTTTGCATCCTGTGTGAGCATTAACAATGACTTATCTGAGCCACACAATACAGAATCCACAAAGCGTTCCTGAGTTTGGACATCAGCATTGTCGACAAATTAAATTTGTTGCCACACATCCACATGTGCCAAAGCAGTCCGTGTGTGTTGCTGTGTCTGGCTTTATCTGCACCTGTTAGCTGAGCGTGTTTATGTAAAATAGCAGGGTGAGAGGATGTCTCTGTCTCCACGCTTAAACGCAGCACATGCTCATGATGTCAAGGTCGCAAACTTTAAAGGTGCAATATGTAAGAATTTTAGTTTAAAACATTTACAAATTAACTACAATGTGAAGAAATAACAGTTTTGATGTTACGTCAAAAATGCCCATTGTTGGGACACAAGGTGACAATTGATTAAATTTGGCTATTGGAAATAATTAATAATTATCAAAAATTATTATATTAATGAATAGGATCCAATTAACATTAAATCACCTCGGGGCACCACCCTTAAAGAAGAGAAAAGATAGACGATTCAGTTAATCAGTCTCATAAAAAGGATACTAAACTGTAGTTTGGAATTATGATTAATAATTAACTTTATTACAACCAAAATTACCATGTCAACAGCTAGTCAAAGGATTTGGAGTTCTTGACAGTGTAGAGGTTGGCAGTATTCACTCTTGTACAACATTAAACAGACAGCATGTACGTCCTAAAGTATTTATTCAACAAACATGGAAAACACACAACTAATCTAAAATGTATAGACATGTAAACATGTGTATGTGCATGTGTGTGTGTGTGCGCGCACATGTAAAAAAGTAGAGGTGGCTGTTTGAAAGGCCGCACGGCCTGAAACAAAGACAAAATGGCCAATGGGTGAGGGTAAGGCCACGTGTGTGTGTGTTGAGGTATGTGAAACGGTATGTGTGTGAGATCGTGGTGTCAGGTTACCAGAAAGGAGGATTAGTTGCCTGAAAGACCCTGAGCCTTTGTGTGAAGCTCACTAACCTCAACCTCAAAGTTTGGCAAATCCACCTATTAATAACCTGACTACGCTCACAACAATACAGTTCACAGTGAAAAGTCAGATCCATTCATTACATGTACATGTTTGTTACAGTTAACCAAGTTAAGCAGTTCTGTGCTTTGCCGTGCTATACTATGCTGTATGCTAGGCCCAGGTTAACGTTACCAGTCCTTGGAAAGAAAGATGTTCTCTGGTCCAGCGATTCTGTCCATGAGGAGGTGAATGAAGCTGGATGAGTTGCCCTTCCGGTGAAGAAATCAGTCGTTGCTGTGTCGTCTTGATGGTGCAGGGTGGAGGAAACCGGTCGCTCCTTGTGGAGTTAGCAGCTGGGTGCTAACTTTCGGACTCCCGTTGGTTGAACTGTTAGCCTGCAGGTTTTGTTCCTGACTGCTGGCTAAACAGACTTAAGCTTGTTTGTCCTCAGCAGTCTCTTGTGGCTGCCATGAGGAGTTCTGTGTCCCCGCCGTTGCAGGCACACAGGGGAGACGAGCTGGAGCTCAGAAGCTCTCAGTCCAGGAGAAAGAGAGAGAAGACAAAGGGCAGGTCGGTTTTATGTCCTTTGTGCCGTCCCAAATCCTACTGACCAATGAAAGCTGGAGGATCACTCAGTGGGCAGGTTTGGCACTGACCTGTGAAAAAAACGGGGGTTTGGGGAGCTAGGACCAGACGCTCCCCTTGTCCACAGAACAATTGACCATGCAGTCTCACAAAGTTCAGTTTGATTCACATCATAAAATACTTTCAGTTATGGATCAACCATGTATTGTGTTGCAGAGATATTTACTGAAGTTAGCATGCCATCCAGGTCGCCCCAGCCTGTCTCGTAAAAACCGCTTGATAGTGATAGTACGATAGTACACTGATCAGCTACAATATTAAAACCACTGACAGATGAAGTGAATGACATTGATCATGGCTACAGTACAACGTTCTAGTGGAAAACTCTGGGTCCTGGTATTCATGTGGATGTTCTTTGACCCATAAAACCCAATCAAACATTGTTGCAGACAAAGTAAACCCCCTCATGCCAACAGCACTCCATGGATCGTCATTTTTCAGGCATGTCTCATGTAGCTCAATCAGATTTGGATCTGGAGCATTTTTGAGGCCAGGTGGACGCCTTAAGCTCTTTGTCACATTCCTGTGAGTCTTCCTGAGCAGTTTTTGTGATGTGGCAGCACACATTGTCCTGCTGCAAAAGTTAGTGGTTACTCTGGTGAAATGCTGCCCCCTATTGGTTTGGAGTATGAATTCAAATGGTGGCTTCATATTGCAGTAAGTTTATTTTGTTCTTGTTATGTAGAGCACAGCATAGAAATAATTATGTAGAGATGCGCACTGGACACAAGCAAGAGTTTCTTACTAATTGTGCATGGTGTAGGTCATGGTGATCATAATTTATATTCCAAGTGTCAGGTAGTTTGATGGATGGTTCTTAAGTTCATGAAAAGGTCAAGTCTTTATCATTTGTTTTCCAGGTTATAAAAATTAGTAAAATGTCGGTAAACTCTAGTGAAAGTGGGCTTTTTGACTCATGATGTAAATATAAGGATAACATTTTAAGATAAAGTGGAGAAAAGTTTGTGTCATTAGTTTAATGCCAAATGTTTTAAATGAGTCATTGTGGTACCTAGATGTAGAAAGTGATGAACAGTTCTCACAGTGAGAAGGGTTCAAACAGAGCCGTGGATGTGGGGAGGGGCCATTGACTATATATAGAACAGGGGCTCAAAGAGAATGTCTACATACAGGGCCCAGAATTTTGTGCTTTTGTCCCCTCAACACTGGCTTGTCTGCTCTTCACTGTAACATCTGACCTTGAAGGTTTCGCCTCTCCTGTTGTGCCAAAAACAGATTTTGTGTGACACATGCAAGCAACAGAGGAAAACACCCTCTCCCACCTCCCACCACTGCCAAATCCTATATTGGACAGTGTGCAGAGCTGTCTTTTGCAATTTATCATACTGATATTGGTATTGAAAAAGACTAAGACAAGATAAACACTGGAGAGAACATTGGATAATGTGTTGGATGCATCCTCTATTTAAATGTATTCAACTGTCAAAGAACAGGGTGTACTTGAAAGTGCACATAGGTCCTGATTTTTTTGGAAGTTTGTTTGGATTTACCTTGTAATATGTGTTTGGGACAAAATATAAATTCCTATAGGCACACATCAAGATATGCATGATTTTTTTCTGGATTGGCACAATATTGGCCTTGTTATTTTACTGGTACTTAATAAGCAGGACAAGCACTTTACTAATGGTTGAAGGAGAAAGGGTGAGTGTGACATACTGCCGCTCCATTGGACGGAGCCTATAGCTATGTAAGGTCAGCCTTTGCACGTGTTTTTGCACGTGAGCAGCGTTGATGAAGCAGCCTCGCGACATAACTGTCATAATTTTGTACAGCCTGGGCAATGTTTTGCCGGGAGTTGTATAGTGAATGAAGTTGCAAGATCAAAACTCATCACTCAACTCCTGTTGTGATGGCACTGCGGAGACATTAATTGATTCTCAACTAAACATAATTATTTAAAGTTGTAAAGTTATGTATCGGCGTTTGTGTGTGCATACAATATGGAAATTTAAAACTTGGATTTTAAAAAATGTAACTGAAATGAACTGCAGGAGATCTGGTGAGGCTGTATAGCTGTATTTGTCACGCCAACGCTCTTGGCATGATTGATAGCAACTTATCTAACGCTGGTATTCTGTGCAACATATATAACTCGGTCAACCAATGAGATCTCAGCTAGTTGCGATGTGACAACCGCTATTGGCTCGTTGCCTCCTCCCCGCCTCCTTTAACGTTGTAATTAATATTCATAGAGACGGGCCACGACCCGCCAATCAACACAGGGCTATTTGGGCATTTCTGACGAGGGGTGCGGTTTGTTCTATACGACAAAACCTCCCCGACGACTTAATTCTCCGAGGAAGTGGGCCAACGAAGCGTGTAGCCGTGTGTGGATGTATTATCGTGGATTTTTAAAACATTAGAGAACGGAGGAGAAACCGACTGGATAGCTAACATCATCGAGCAAACGGGACAACTGCGTTGCTTGCGTCTTTGTCAGTTACTACTTGGATAACGTAAACAACAAGGGGGAAAATGTCGGGAGAGAAAATTCTCATAACACTGGAAACGGCCACAGGGGCCCACACTTCATTCCCGGTGGTTTTGAAGAAAGTAATGGAAATGCCTCCGCCAAACATACTGGACGGCGACGACGGTACGTGAAGTCATGTAAATTGATGGAATAAGTGGCGATTCGATGTCGAATAAATCCTAGACGAAGACACGTGAGAACAAATGGTATCAGAACAGTGTACCCGAGAGGGATATCCTCTTGGTGCTGGGTATATAAACACATATTCAACCATACTAACTTGTATACATTATGCACAAAGCCTCTAGCTTTAAGAAGCACTGAAGCAGTTGCGTTGTAGCTAAATGTTTCACTGTTGAATAAGCATTTGATACAAAATGGCGACATCTGCAGGCAAAACCCTTCGTATTCCGTTTGTATAGATGGATTGAACCTGAGACCATGATTGTTATTGTTATTTTGTTCGGAATAACTCTTATTATTAAAAACTAATCACTTGTGAATAGAGTCTACGGCTCTAATTTTAACGTACTTGTATAATATATATATAATATATACATGTTGAAAGGTCTATACTGTGCTGAGTAGCCTGCTTCACTTATCACTAGACCAACCGGACCATCCAGACTTTTCTAGACACGCCCCAATGTAAAGCTAGTTTTGTTGAGAGAAAGTTCCCTTCTTCCAGTTGCAATGAGTTGGTGTTTTGTTGAGTAAGTCATAAATATATGAAGGAAAGTGCCACCTGGTCACCTTGCTGTACGTTAGCTTACATATACAGCATGTCCTAGCTTTTGTATTGGTTAATGTTTTCACTGTGGCAATATATATAAAAATATTACTTGGTGTGCCGTCCAGTAAACATTTCGGTATGGTTTCAAACTTGCATTGAGTGAATCTGAGGGCCACCCTGAAGTAGTGTAGATTTTTTAGCAGTTGAGATTGCTACAAGTATACACTGTACATGTTACTTATATTGGTCTCATGAGGACTCAGCTGACCATTTAGTAGTGTGGAGGACTTTTTTAGTCAAAAGTTTTCCACACTTGCATGACATGATAAAATATACAACAATATATGTGAACAACGTTGTGACACTGATATCCAGACCGACTGATGAACCCCAGCAAACACTGGCTGGCTAAATTGTTATTTGCAAACTTGAGATGTTTTGTAGCAGCTTGCAGTTGACTATTTGTCACCTCTAGCTGTTGTGGAAATTTATGACTTGTCCTTTTTACTGTTGAGAGGTGCAATAAAAACGTAGTGCTTGGGTTTGGTGCCTTTGGGACATTTCTGGATGGGGTTTGTTTGGAAAGATAAAAAACAAAACACGTTAGACTTCTTAAAGAAAAAAGGCAAATTGTCAGTTATTTACTTGAGCAAATTTTCTGTTGACCCTCATTAGATTAGACAAAAAACTGCCTCCTGAATATGGTTAGAGACAAATGGATTTCTTTCCATTTCTGTGAAAGCTGTCTTTCTTGATCAGAATGTGTTTCTGTCTCGCCTTTCAGACCCTAGCAAGGAAAAGCTGGGAGATGATGTTGACCTGGGCGGAGGAAGTAGCGATATGGGCCCTTCAGCCGCCCTGACACCCGCTATCTGGGACAAAACCATTCCCTATGATGGTGAAAACTTCCACCTGGAGTACATGGACCTCGAGGAGTTCCTCATGGAGAATGGCATCCCATCTTTACCTGACGAGGAGCCCCAAAAGGGCAGCCCAGAAGGAAGCAGCACGAAGACAGAGGAACAGCTGAATGTTACCAAGTCGGCAAGCGTCCCCCCAGTGGGCCTGCTGCCCATTGAGGAATTGGACAATTGTAAGAAGGAAGTGGTGATCATCACCAAGAGTGACTCTGACATCATCTGTGATGTTACTACAGGTGAGTGCAGGTTGGAGGATAAGAGACAAGAGGGCGGCAGGTTTTCAATAAACTCTTACTGTGTGCTTTTCACAAGGCAGAAAACCAGAGGTTAAGTGAAATTACTGTGAAAAAAGTTAAATCCTAGTGTTTTGGAACGGGGCTACGGTTAAAGATATGACGATTTACTGACCTACATTTTGAAACAAACTGACCTTATCAGAAGATTAAAATCTGCTAGCATCAGTGATTGAGGCCTTCAACACTTCAGTCCTCAATCCAAAATGAATGCTTTTTGAACATCAGCTGCCTCAAAAATCTTTGCATCTGGTTTCCATATTACAATTGTGTATTTATTTGTCTGTGACAGTGGAGTGACCTCAGAATGTCAGTCTATCCTCAAACAAGCCAGGGGTGACAATGGAGGATGGGACAACAGAAATAGAGTAGTAGAGTTAACTACAGCATTATCAGCAGTCAGTTAACGGTTCTCGTGTTCCTCTTCTGTCTGCACAGAGGTGATCACTGAGAAGGACAGAGTGACACCTGAGCCCACGAGTGCTGATGAGATAGAGGTCGATATCAACTACGAGCCTGATCCCACTGACCTGGTCCTATCCAGTGTACCTGGAGGCGAGCTGTTTGACCCCCGCAAACACAAGTTCACCGAGGATGAGCTCAAGCCACAACCTATGATCAAAAAGGCCAAGAAGGTGTTTGTGCCTGAAGAACAGAAGGTATGCAAGCAGGGAGACAAGGGGAGTCCAGCTGTTTATTTTATTTGTGAATAGGTTATTTCATGGAAAACGCCAGAATAGACAGGCATAAAGCATAAACAGGCATAAGCATAAAGCATGAGTTCAATAGTTTTTATAATAATTAACATTTGAATAAATTTGCTGATGCCATTTTGCAGAAATTCTTCGTGAATAATACAACTGTAAAGCTGTATATTGGAAGAACTTGAGGTGTTAATGCTTGGTGGCCTGTGCTCATGTAAAGCTGTTGTTTTGATTTCTAGTTTAGCTGACAAAAAAAGAAAAATGTGTCCCTCTTTTTACAATGTAAGACGACCATGTTGAGAGTAATTAAAATGGTGTAATCATTTAGACTATTACATTTAGAATATTTTATGATAATTTCCCTTGTGCCACTGGTTTCTACATTTACTTGATTCTGTAACTTTTGTCAATACAAACCTCAAAGCATTCTGAAAAAGAAAAAAAAATCAGAAATTGATATTGTCATGAAATCATGTTTCCTTAAAGAAATGGAATATAACAATGTTATTGGCCTGTCATTTCATCAGCCAGTTTACCAGTGCACAACTGATGCAAGAGCAGTAGAGACTTGCATTTGAGTTGCAGAGAAGAAATCAAGTCATTCAACAGTGAAGAAGTTGAGACTCACAGTGACTCAGCAGTCTGATGGTATTCAAATTATCATTTCCCCTCTTCCCCAGTCAAGAGCACAGGCTTTGTTTATATCACAAAGGAGCCTGGCTGTCAGCCATAGTACACATTTTTCATATTTGGACTGATGTGTTGATAATAAGATACATCAGGCCAAAAAAACAGGTTACCCAAAGCTGTGTTTCCACAAAAGTGCTTTTGGTACATGACCCATACTAAAAGTACCTAAACCTTGGATCTGTTTAGTAGTACTCATACAGCATGTAGACAGAGTTGTTACCGGGGCTTCGGGGGTATTCACTTTTACTTTTCCTGCAGCTGGAAACAACAGAGGAGACATTACTTGGCCATGAGAAGCTGCAGAATTTATTCATTTGCTAACACTTTGCTTATAGTCTGCTGGAGGCTACATTGCTGCCAGATCAACAACATAAAACTGCTCATGTTTTCCTCTGCTCCATTTGTATTCATGATCACTTTTCTGCTGTGCTCTCTCTCCCTCCCTCTCTCTCTCTGTCTCTCTCTCTCTCCCTCCCTCCCTCTCGGTCTATGGCACACTCACCTCCCCAGGATGAAAAGTACTGGCAGAGGAGGAAGAAGAACAACGTGGCTGCCAAACGCTCTCGGGATGCCCGCAGGTTAAAGGAGAACCAGATCACCGTGAGAGCGGCATTCCTGGAGCGTGAGAACGCAGCGCTGCGGACAGAGGTCGCCGAGCTACGGAAGGAGTGCGGTCGCTACAAGAACGTCGTGGGTCGCTACGAAGCCAAATTTGGATCGCTGTAAGGGACCATTAATGGCTAATACATGAAACTGTAAATGGACGTCCATACAGCAGACAGCACAGTATCAGTCACTTTGTTTTCACGTGAGGTTAAAGACATAGTTTAGCCGATAACACATCCACTGTACCGCTGACAAGACAGTGTTATGGAGGGAGTTAGCTACAGACAGCTACACGGGTTAAATCTGAGTTGGAAGTCGATCCGGGGTAAAAAAAAAAAAAAAAAAAAAGGCTTCCTGGGCCAGACGAAATTAATGTTTCACAATGGTCTCATGGGCATGGATAAAATGTGGGTGCCATGCCTGATTCTC
Source organism: Hollardia meadi (assembly GCA_037974645.1). Taxonomy (NCBI): domain Eukaryota; kingdom Metazoa; phylum Chordata; class Actinopteri; order Tetraodontiformes; family Triacanthodidae; genus Hollardia; species Hollardia meadi. Next base: position 6,837,523 of record JBBPCS010000001.1, read on the forward strand.
CTGTATTAAAGGGATAAAAATGACATCTACTGCAGTTATAAAGACAGATGTATAAATAAGCTTTACAGTTTAGCCTTACTAAGCCTTTATATTGAATATTTTACTTTACAGTAGTTCTCAATTAAGCCTCTAGATTCGCTGATTTACCCACAGTGGTGTTCTACATCAGAGCTTATTTATAGGGTACAAGAACAAAACCATGTGACCTTGTAAATAGTGTTCCCACTGTTTAATGTTGACCTCTCTCTCTTCACCCCCTTCTCCATCCTTGTTCTCTTCTCTTTCAAGTGAGGTGCCAGAAGACCAATAGACAACACTTGATTTATTCATTTATTTTTCTAATGAATAAATCAAACATTAGAGTCGATCAGATGAAGAGGAAGAGGGCATGTGTTGCCATGCAGATACAGTGGCATGCAAAGACCTGGTATCCGTTTGTTTTCTTTTTCTTTTTTTATGAATTCAAATTACCATCCATGTGAGTGAGATGGGTTCCGAGAGGATATTCAAGTGCTTCTTCAGTGCACCTCTTTCATGAAGTGTACTTTGATCATGTTTTGTATGCTTTTGGCTGAGCTTTGAGATTATTTGTGATGTTTATTTTGGAGAAACTGGGTTTTATTTTCATTTTTAAAATTAGATGGGTGATACCTAAGTAGCATTTGCAAGACTAGATTGTTAGTCGTTATTATAGTATTGTATAAATAAACTGATTAGCAGGTTGCTTTCAGTTCTTTTCAACATTTTATTCAAGTCTGAAACCCACTTGTGAACTTTTATTTTTTCAAATTTATATTATTACGTGAGTGGGTTTTTCTTGACCGACAAAAACTTATGACTGTGACATTTCCAATAATTAGTGCTTCTTCAGGGGACTGCAGTGAAAAGGTGCAGCCATGTTCACTTCTTAATGTGCATGTAGTTATTACCAGCAGCACAGAGCTGTCCATGAACGCTCTGCTCCATGTTTCAGTGTATGTCTCACTGTTGCTTTTGTGACGTCAAGTAGGACGACGTGGACGTGTCCATTTACCTCAGTAAAGCTTCAGAAGTGTCGTGTGTCAAATCCATGATGCATGTACTGCGAGTAGTTGTTGCCTAACACTCGAACTCAAATACTTTGCAAGTCAAGTTTTTGAACTACTGTTCTGCAATCAAATTCTAAATCCCCTTAAATGTAAGAGCTCTCTGATGAGTTGACATTTTGCTCCATAATGAGCAAAGATTTAATGTATTGAAATCAGTGTTTAAAACAGGACTTAAGTTATTGAAGGCAGCTGGATGTGAAATGTTGGACTTCTTAAGCCTAAAAACTCAGCTTCGGTGCATGGACCAGCTGTGAGACCACTATGATGCGTGTTGTCTTCTGATCAAGAATCAAGCTCATACTTATCTATTATTCACAATACATTGCTTGAAATGAACAATTGCAAAACTGGGCATTCAAAAACTTTTGACTAGCAGTGTATGTGCGATTATATTGTATCAACTGTCAAGTTTTTAGGATGTGTTGGTGGACACATTTATCAGCCAGCTTTTCTTATTCGTGTCTGTTCTTTCTGAGGCTTGTAAGCTGGCAGTGTTTTGTGCCATCTGTTTTTATTACCAGGAGGCCTCAACAGGTGCAGACTGTACCCAGAACTGCTACAGCCATTTCAATGCAGTGCAGTCTCTCAGTTTACAGGGAGGGCATATCTGTATTTTGTAACATAACGTCCCAAATTAAAGTTGTGACTCGTAATGTCAATATTACGTTGTTTTTTGTTTGTTTTTTTAAGGAAAGCGTTCTCATGTGTGAAGAATGCAGTTCGAGGAGAAAATACTCAAAGTTTAAACTAATATATGTACTTTTTTAACATTACAACATGCAGTAAATCCAGCTCATCTGCTCTTAACACTGTGCTTTTTTGTTCACATTAACAGACAACTTTAGTTTTGCAGTCTAAAACTTAAAATCAGGATTGCCACATTAGTCCACAGTGATTTTTGTGGAAACAATTTTACTCTTAGCATTGATTTCAGTCAGAATGAGTAAATATTCTACTATATCATAAGGTCTCTGAAGTGCAATTTTTAGACTTTTGTGTGTAAATATGACATGAATAATATTAATGAGCTTCCTGGCCTGCTTTAATATCTTTTAAAGTTTTCTGCTAAACTGGAGACTGCATCTGCCTTCTATCTCAAACAGGTCAATTTAACTTTTAAGTTGAGTTGGAGGGGCTGTTTTTATCTTTCCTTGTTCCGCCTTTGTATTTCTTTGTAAATAAATGTCTTGGTATTTTCAGTGTGGCTAGGTTTTGTGTCTTGTATATACAGTATGTATGAATAAAGCCTTGTTGAGAAAGTCTGTAAGTGCGAGTTATTTCCTACATAAGTTTCTTTTCCAATATCGTAAGTCCAGTGACTTCACTAATAAGTGAAATATGAATACCAGACTACCTTATGAGTCTATATAATATATAGCAAAATACAGTAATCACATTGTTTTTTTGTATTTGTATCTCTACAATATTGTCTTCTGATTGGAGTCAAAGTGTGAATGAAATGTGTCACGATTTTTGCAGAGTGCAAACAAAAACTCTAAATCATTTATTTCATATGGTTCACACAAAGTCCACAAAAAGTGCAGAATCACTAATGGTTCACTTGGCAGTTTAGACACCACGTGAACTATTGGAGTGAGTAAGACACAGCAGACGGTGTGAAACATCTGGTGGAGGAAGTTTAGGGATGTGACGAGAAGAATGACGGACTACACTGCTGCTCATGTTAAAGTGAGTCAAGCTCACAACATTCATCACACACTGCTCTCCACTTTTGTTCACAATGGAAAGGGTTTGTTTTTTTTAAATAATGAACATTTAAAAACATTTTCCGATGCTGTTTTACAGAATTCGTGAGTGAAAACAACACAAGCATCACTTCTAATACAACTAGCGCTGTATGTTGGAAGAACTTATGGTGCTAGTGCATTGTGGCCTGTGCTCATATTTAGGTCTTGTATTGTTTCGTTTAGCTGACACCATGATACGAAGAAGTTCAATTGTGTCCCATTTCTTACAATGTAAGATGACCATGTTGAGAGTAATTAAATGGTAACATTTGGAGTTCTTAATGATAATTTTCCACGACTGGTGGAGGAAGTTTGTGTGTGAAGAGAGAAACTGGACAAAGTGTGATTACCTTGAACTGAAACAAGCAGTGTAATAAAAATATAAAGCAATATAAGTAGATTTATTTCAATTATCCATGTAGTAAAATGACAAAAACCTTCAATAAAAAAATTAATTCCCACTGCATGAATCCTAGTTAAGAAGTAAAATATCTTTATAAAGGTAACTTAAAAGTCCAATGTTGTCATGTTGCTGGACAATAATGAATGTTTGTTAGTTGTGACACTTGGGTAGTCTAATGTTTACTGATTATTAATATCAAGCACTGTATAGGTATAGGCAGGCTTATCAAGAGTTTTTATGTTATAAGGCTGTCTGTTACTATTTTTAATAACAGAGACGTGAAGACAAAAATATAAAAGAGAGCTTTATTGACAAGTCAAAAAACGATTTCTCGAGGTTTCAAAAAAAAATTGGGAAAAAACCCCCCTGCATAAGCAGAAACACTAAAACAAGGACTGGGCCATAGCGACTTCACCTCTTCTTGAAGCCATACTTCTTCCTTTCATAAAACAGATCTGTTTTGGAGCTGCCCAAATTCACAATCTTCGGACAGCCGTCTCGCTGGAAAACAGAGAGAGGAGAAAGAAGAAAGAAAAACAGCCTGTTAACATTTTCATCTCAAGGGACCTCAACAGTTCTTGGACTTACAATTATTTTTAGTTTCAATTGTTTAAAAGTGCTTTTTATTTCCTCACTAAATAATAATTAGTAATGGAAGATGACAAATAGCTCATAAATGTGGCCTATTAAATACAGTCAGTGACAGATAAACAGAAGTCAAGTGTGCTTCAGGACACTCACATCTTTCTCCTGGATGGTGCACTCTTTACAGTAGTAGGCATCAGATACTCCGGGTCCTCCGCAGATGACACAGCGTCCCTGATAGGAGCCATAGTTACACTCGTCACAGATGCGCACCAACGTGCACGGCCTCACATAGGAATCACAGATGACACATTTCCCATCACCTGAGAGGAGAAAGGAACAATGAGGGAATTGAGAATTTTGTATTTGTAGAAGTACACCACTGCCTTCACCAGTGATGAAAAATTACAGCAACTAAATTAATGTTGAAACGATGTATTACTGAGGTCTTTTACAGCTGCAACCGACATTATTTAGAGCTGGAAACATTAGTCACTTAGAAAAAGATGAAAAGGTGTTTTGAGATAAATCTTTAGTTCACCCCAAAATCAAGCAGACATATTTTTTGTGTGGCTTATGGTGCCATTTATCCTTCTAGAATGTTTTGGTGCGAGTTGCTCAGTTTTGGAGAGATCAGCTGTAGAGATTTCTGCCTTTCTTAAAATATGATGGAACTAAATGGTGCTTGTGATGATCAAACCGCCAAAAAAATAGATTTGAGAAACCCAACAGAAATGTCTCTTTCCAGAAGTCATGACCTGGTTACTCAAGATAATCTTTAGATAACTACACCGTATCACTGCGCAGAAGGAAATGTGTATCTATCCATAAGGCTCTTCTCATTTCACTATTTTGTGCCTCCTCGTCTCCTCCGTCCTCCTGCCTGTGACCCGGAAAACAATCTCAGTGTGTCATCTTGAAAGATGTCTCAATTCCTAAAATGCATCGGGAGGACAGAGGAGTGAGGAGAGAGGTGGTTTGCCAGAGGAGCTATGAGCGGGGATGCACAGGTGTGGAAGTTTGACATAAAGCGTGACATACAGCTTGAATATGGACCATGGGCGGGAGCAGGACTCCACAAATGTGTTTCTTTTGTATCATAAGTTGTATCAGTTGTTTAAGATGATCAAATGCACAATAAAACTTTCTGCCCTTCACTGTTTGTGTAGCGCCTCGTAAGGTGCTGTTCTAACTGCATTCCTTAATGATATGTCACTTTGATATGATATGAATTAAAAGTAAACACAAGTTGCCATGTACACTGTTATGCTCATCTGGCAGAGATCATAATATACAGAGGTAGGCTAGAAGAAACGAATGGACAGATGATGCAGCTGTGCCATTTAATTGCTGTCGTGTTAAAATGATGCCTCCGAAGCGAGGATGTCTCATTTGTTAAATGCCTGTTGCCTCGCCTCCTCTCTCCTCATGTCTCTTCCTTCGCCTCCTCCATTCACATCTCAAGTGGGAGGGACAAAGAAGCGAGGAGAAGAGATGAGGAGAGGAATCGAGGATGTACAAACTGAGAAATGAGAAAAGGGGATGGACGAGAGGGTCGTGTTTGTGACAGGGCGGGATGTAAACATTAATGGCGTCTTCCTCAGCCGAGCTGTAAAGTCAGCTAGCCTCTCATCCATGAGTAGATGCACACTTCCTTCTGCAATATGATACTGGATCATGATTTCTGGAAAGACTCAGTGCTGTTGAGTTTTTCAAATGAGCACCACAAGACAAGTGCAATCCAGTTCCATTATATTTGAGAACAGGAAGAAATCTGCGCAGCCGATATCTCCAAAACTGAGCAACTCACACCAAAACAATCTGGATGGATAAATACAAGCCAGAGGGAAAATATGTACTTATGATTTTGGGGTGAACTGTCCCTTTAAGTACCTGACAGATAATTTAGTCTATAAAATAACAGGCATAAGGACAAGTCCTTATTTAAAATATCCTCATCTCAATAATGAGATATCTTCGAGCTGTTTGTTTTTTCCAGTGGCCACGTTAAAATGGATCGAAAATTAAATTTACAGCACACACTTTGTATCTTTAATTGAAATATTACTAGATAGATCACCAAAATTAGAATCATTCAGTTTCAGTTCATCAAACATTAAATCCCTGCAGAACAACCCCAATGGCTGCAGTGTAAAAAGATTTCTTGTAGAAATGTCAGAACAACAATACAGAAGGTTATGATGACTGTGATATATATGTCGTCAATTGTAGAAGACATTAACCTATGCTTATCGTTTTAGCTAGGAAACCATTACTAGATACTGGAGTTGGTGTTAATAAATTGTCGAGGCAAAAATTAACTACTAAACGAAAACTTATGTCAGCAGACTTCAAGAATTACTTTAAGCTTAGAGGAGAACACGTGACACTCAAGTTGTTATATGGAAATACTTACATTTTTCACAAAGTCTCCCGATAGCTGAAAAATGAAAAGAAAAAAGAAGTGGTCAGTATCAGTCAGTGTAGTCACGTAAGCTAACGTTAATTCAGGTCGCTTTGGTGGATTACAGTGAATAACCTTTAACTTCCTCATATTTACAGTTAAGTCCATTATCAAATACACTAGGGTAACATTCTGTAAAACTTTCACATTCTAGCGACTTAGACTTGTGGACATATCTAAGCTAACACCATGGCTAACATGATGTACTTTCAATGAAATCCATGTTGTTACCGTTAGCATGGCAGCTAACGTTATCTTGAGCAAAACAACAATAAACGACATCCAGCTGCAGCAAAACAATAGTATCAAATAACTTGTGAAAATAGTTGGGTTAAAACATACCGACACCGGCTTGTTTTCTGCAAAAGATCAAATCTGGATGATGTTTAGCCATTGTCGGCTAACGTAAGGCGAGCGATCCTGAGTTGGTTCAATTTTCACCTTTGACCGGTAAACTTTGTATGAGGAGTTGCATTACTGCCACCTAGCGTCTCAAAAAGAAAGAATAAAAAACACGACTATCCATGTTGTTTTACTCCATATTCGATTTTATTTAATTTTTTGTATTTAAGCAAAATGCGTTAGAATATTTTCATAACAAATTGTGACTGTGATGGAATAAAATAATAATAATATAAAAATAAAATAAAACTTGTCATCATCCTTTCAGTTTTATAAACATCAATCAAATATAAAAGTCTATCGTGCATAGGTAAACCTTCAATTTAGAAATTATTAAATGTAGAAGCGATATATAACTGAGACTGACTAATCAAGGTTTACATTACATTTCGTAAACTGTCTAAATATACAATGCAAGTACCGTAAATATTTTGTCCTTAAAGGACCTGCGAGACCGCGGCCTACAAAACTGTGACGTCACTGCTGTTCGACACATCTTTGTCAGTGAACAAAATGGCAACCTACTGTCTCACTGTCGCCCGGCTCCAGGTAAGAGACGGAATTGGCTAATTTTACTGTATTTATGAACCAGTGAAGGATGTCACTTTCTATACATTCAATGGAACGTTAACTCGACCTAATTAAAGCTCTTAGAGCGCCTGTTGAGGATGAATATGCTGTGAAAGAGTCACCGGCTAGCTGCCCAGGTCATCGTGTCCTGGCTGCACTGAACGCTTTCAATGTGCAACAACTAGTCTGTCCCTTGCTTAATAATAAAACACTGCTAATGTCTCTGTTTTCAAGAACTCATTATCGATATCCTTTAGCCCTTAAATTAAAATGGCAAAGTTAGTATTACAAACAAGTAAGCTAGGTGTCTAATAGCAAGGTTAACCACAAGGTTAGAGCTCCCAACGGGCAAGCAGCGTGTAATAGGCAGAAAACATATTTGTTAAGCTATAGCAAATAATACGGCAAACACAGTGTTGCCCATTTACTTGGATTGCTCCAAGAGAAAGTCAACCCTTAGTTGAACCCTAAGTAAGCTTACTTTGGGTGCTTAATCAAGCTTGATGATAAGGAAGAAAAAGAGCATATAACCAGAGTATTGTCTTCTAATATCGATATAATGAACAATGTCTTTGAAGGTCGCATGTTTTTTTTTCACTGACTGTCGAGGTCAGCAAGAAAAAGCTCTTTAGAATTATTTATATAAAAAATCTCTGCATTGCAACTCATAAAAATACCATACTTTGGTTTACACCAGCAGAAATTGATTATTAAATCTCAATAGACTGCCCAGCCTCAATTCAAACCCTTCATTGGCTTGATTAATTGATTGTCAGCAACTCTTTGCTGTTAGTAGCCTGATAGTAAAAGTCAGCTGATCCAGTTGTAGGTTCAGCTGCTCACTGCCAGTTTATTCACAGCTTAGAGCCAGTCACACATTGTCTGATCATTGAAACCTTCAATTGTTTCAGTTTGTTCTCCTGTGTGTCTTTTTTAATAACTTAATTATTCATTTTGGAGGGAGAGTCTCTTTATTGGTGATACCTGGTGTTATAAATATGCATTAGTACTTAGTATTAATTGGTATTAAAACAAAGCTGCCTATAGATGTGCAGTCTTCTCCTAGCAGTTACTCAGTAACTTCACTGGAGTGAATATATGGGTAAAAGGCACCTGAATAGAAGTTTGGTCCAGGAAATTGATTTGGCCCTCGTCCTCAGGTCACCTCTAATGCAAACACTACAGAGCGTAAATCCAGTCACACGCTGTTTAATCTAAAAATTGAAAAATGTAGCTTCTGTAACATGTATGACTATTTACAAATCGTCAGGAAAAAGGCTGAATGTTTTTGGGACTGGAGCCAGTGTCTGCAAAGGTTGAGAATGTATTTATGGTTGTCCATCATGTTTACCTGGCATCACTCTGACATGTGACACTTGAGAGTGGACTGCAACACAGCATTGCATTCACAAGCTGACTCATTTTTCCATAGCAATATGACTTTAGGTACAATATTTTCTCAATCTGCTCATTCAGCTCTATCCCAAGAAGATGCACAAAAGAAGAATACAAAATTGACACCAAAATGTACAAAATATTTTTGAGTAGGGTCTAATCTGTTTGTCGTTATTGTCTCCAGCTGGCTCTGGGCCACGGTACACGGCGCCTGCATGTATCAGCAGCTTACAGAGCCAAGGCTAATGTGTCTATGAGCCGCTTTGAGCCCACCTCCTTCGTCAACTATGAGAGGCTCCAATCCAACGTAGACATTGTGCGAAAAAGGTCAGTTTTCTCCTTGTCTGCTCTATATTTGCTCTGGCTCACTTCCATGTTTCCTCAAACATGCCTTTATCTGTGTGAATGTTTGGTTTCTAGTGTTTGTTTGCCCTTTACCACAGTTTTTTTTAAATTTATTTTTTTAAATCACAGTTGTAGCCTTTACCAACGCAAGTCAACCTGAGTCACAGTGCTTTAATTACTGTCAAGCTCTTTTAAAATTGTTGTTATTTTGAGGGTGTGTGTGTGTGCATGGGGGAGACATGGCCATGCAGATCAGTGGCTTCTGCTCGTTTTGACCCTGTAATTACTCCTGTGGTTTAGACTGGCATAAACTGTTAATTATAAGGATGACATAATGAAGACACAGTGATTTCACTGTTATGTGAGAGAGAAAATGTTTTTTTTTTATTTATAAAGTAAATGATTTTAGTTAAAACAGTAGAGGAAATCCACAATATATACTTTCAAACTACATCATAATAACATAATTTTATTCCCACCGTGTTTTAAATTTTAAATATGTAAAAACACCACAAATTTTTGTACTTAAATTGTTTTATTTCTTTAATTTTTTCAGCTACCGTTCTTGGTAATAGTCTTATTGTTCCTGGTTTCTTATCATCTTGCTTTTTCCCTGCTGAAACTTCCTCTCACAGTGACCTCATATGAGGAAAAACTTTGATTTATACTTTCTGTCTAGACTCAACCGGCCACTCACACTGTCAGAGAAGATCGTATACGGCCACCTCGATGACCCCCACAACCAGGAGATCGACCGCGGTCGCACGTACCTGCGACTGCATCCCGACCGCGTGGCCATGCAGGACGCTACAGCCCAGATGGCGATGCTCCAGTTCATCAGCAGCGGCCTGCCGAAGGTGGCCGTGCCCTCCACAATTCACTGTGATCACCTGATTGAGGCGCAGATCGGAGGAGTGAAGGATCTGGCCAGAGCAAAGGTGAGGGATTTTATTTGTTTAATCTCTCAAAAGTTATGTTGTAAATGATCTGTTAACATGCATAGTCGTCATGGATCCCATTCTAGGAAGTCAACCATGAGGTCTACAACTTCCTGTCCAGCGCTGCAGCGAAATATGGAGTGGGCTTCTGGAAACCAGGCTCTGGAATCATCCATCAGGTTTTGTTTTTTTTCCCCACTAGTTTGGATGCAGCGCCTGGAAATGACATGTTATTAAAGCCACTGTAATATTAGCATGCTAATGTTTAGATTTCATGTATAAACAGATCATCCTAGAGAACTACGCCTATCCAGGAGTGATGCTCATTGGCACAGACTCCCACACACCAAACGGTGGTGGGCTTGGTGCCATCTGCATCGGGGTTGGAGGAGCAGACGCTGTAGATGTCATGGCAGGAATCCCCTGGGAGCTCAAGTGTCCCAAGGTTAGCAGAAAAATTATTTTGCACATGTTCTGTTGTCTGTGTGATCCCGGAATGTTGTTTTGTGACAGCTCAATCCTAATTTATTCCGTATTTTCTTTCCTCAAAGGTGATTGGTGTGAAGCTGACGGGCACCCTGTCAGGCTGGACGTCTCCTAAGGATGTCATCTTGAAGGTGGCTGGCATCCTGACAGTGAAGGGAGGCACTGGAGCCATTGTGGAGTACCACGGTCCAGGAGTTGACTCCATTTCCTGCACTGGTCAGTAAAAAATAACAAAACTGAAACCTGACTTTATTACATTTTAATAACTTTTTTATTTTGGTTCTCAGCTGTTGGCTCATATGTAACATTCTTCTGTTCTGTTGTCTGATTTGTCTTTTTTTTGTGTGTGTGCAGGAATGGCAACCATTTGTAACATGGGCGCAGAGATTGGAGCCACGACCTCCGTGTTCCCGTACAACCACCGCATGAAGACCTACCTGGAGAAGACTGGACGTGGACGTATGTTTAAGGCTTTTGTCCTTCACAATGTCACACAATTTAAACATTTTTATGTTGTGCATAGTGGAAGAGACATCAATCATAAAATCCATAGACAATAAACACTCAAAGGTCGTGTTGAGGTAGTATTGTTGTCTGAATTTGAATCTTGTCCTGGATCACTGTCGTCTCTCTCCATTACAGTCATCTGTCAGAGAAAGCAAAACCGTACAAAATAAATCCAAAACAATTAATAAATTCCAAAGAAATAATGAAATTACAGATTCCTGCTTCAGATTTCACCATATAAATCGCTCGTCCTCTGTAAGAAGGATGGCAGTAATCAAGATTACAAGAAAACAAAATAGCCCTAAAGTGTCTGTAATAGCATCGTTACCTGTGTGTGTCAATGCCCATTTTCACTGAAAACTTGCTTGTTATAAATGAAAGTTTTTGATGCCTCATGAGAGTCTCAACACTCACCCTCTTGTTTCTTCCCAGAGATCGCTGCCCTGGCTGATGGATACGCCGACTTGTTGGTACCAGATGAAGGCTGCGAGTATGACCAGGTCATCGAGCTCAATCTGGACGAGGTCTGTCTATTTTAAAATGATCTTTTGGTGTGTCTGGCTTCTTTGGACAGCACAAAGGGGTAGAGCAACAGAACATACAAGGAGGGGGGTGACATGACACAGAGGTCTCTGGCCAGGGATCAATTAAACGACTCTGCTAATTTATGAGGTGTAGCCCAGAGGAAGAACCTGAACTTTCCACAGGGAAATTCAGAATCTGATTTACATTAGATTGTATTTTCATGTTTTGCCCAGAATATTTTATACCATTTCATGTATTCTCTAAGTTATGGGTTGTTAGGTTTTTGTTGGAATAATGCAAATATGACTCCTTTGACTGTTTGTCACGAATGCTGGAAGACCATGATATTTGAATGCTGTCCGAATTTTAATATCCATCTGTAATTAAACATGACTGTCATAAATTGCTGTGAAATCACTTCACCTAGATTACAGTTTGGTTTATTTGAGAGTAACTGAGTTCCTTGAACGTTGCGTTGTTTTCTTTCTCTAGCTGAAGCCCCACATCAACGGACCCTTTACCCCTGACCTGGCTCACCCAGTGGCTGATGTAGGCGCTGTCGCTGAGAAGAACGGCTGGCCACTGGAGGTTAAAGTTGGTAAGAACTGACTGCTGATTAATAGGCTGCACAGCTTTAGTCATACTCCTATTGTTCATGTTTCAGAATGTGCATGTAGATTACCAGCAGCTTGTTTTCAGTGAGACACTCTCTAAGATCTTCTCCTCTCCCGTTTAGGGCTGATCGGCAGCTGTACCAACTCAAGCTACGAAGACATGGGCCGCGCCGCCTCTGTGGCCAAGCAGGCTTTGGATAAAGGCCTGAAGTGCAAAGCTCAGTTCACAGTCACCCCCGGCTCCGAGCAGATTCGTGCCACCATCGAAAGAGATGGATATGTGAGTGTTTGTACGCAAAGGAAGCAGGAAGTTGCATCTTTCTTACTGATACTGAAGATTTAGCTCTGGGCGATGTGACGAAAACTCACACCTGTATCTGTCCTCCTGTAGTCGAAGGTCCTCGGTGATGTTGGGGGTGTGGTCCTGGCCAACGCATGTGGACCCTGCATTGGACAGTGGGACAGGTGCCTTAACTTTGGAAGTGTCTGTGCCATGACTTATAGTGGCAAAATAGTTCAATTAAATTCAGGTTTCCTGCGTAAGTTAATATATTATGTGCGTTTTCATTCAGGCGCGATGTGAAAAAGGGAGAGAAGAACACAATCGTCACTTCCTTCAACAGAAACTTCACCGCCAGGAATGATGCTAACCCTGCCACACACGCCTTTGTTACCTCCCCAGAGGTAAAGTCACTCTCAACCAGTCCACGCTACTAGATGTTCAACTTCGAGCTTACAGTTTGAAACTAAACGCTTTCCATCTTCCTCAGATCGTCACTGCCCTGGCAATCGCTGGCACACTGAACTTCAACCCAGAGACCGATTACCTTACAGCCCCTAACGGAGAGAAGTTCAAGCTGGAGCCCCCCAACGGAGATGAACTACCTGTCAAAGACTTTGACCCGGGCCAGGACACCTACCAGCACCCACCCCCTCACGGCGGCAGTGTTAAGGTGGACGTCAGCCCTGAGAGCAACCGTCTCCAGCTGCTGGAGCCCTTTGACAAATGGAGCGGGAACGATCTGGAGAACATGAAGGTTCTCATCAAGGTCAGGTCTTTGAAATAGCTTCCCCCTCCGTTTGTTTTGAAATTCTCACTGTCGCTGTGTTGAGAAAGAAAATGTTTGTAACTTCTCTGTCTGCACAGGTGAAGGGCAAATGCACTACAGACCATATCAGTGCTGCTGGACCTTGGCTGAAGTTCCGCGGCCATCTTGATAACATCTCCAACAACATGCTCATCGGTGCAGTCAACAGTGAGAATGATGCCATCAACAAGATCAAGAACTACCTGACGGGGGATTACGGAGGAGTCCCTGATGTGGCCCGTCACTACAAGGTGAGGACTGCTGATTACTTTACTTTGATCTTGTTTTAGTCACACTTGAAATCTGCTGACATATTAATTGAATGGTGTCCCACTTAAACATTGGATAATATTGAATTAAGTCTCTCTTAAAACTGTATTTATAGTTGTTCGTTGAGGGGTATGTTCAGAGCTACAACGATTAGTTAATTAATCAGTCAGTTGATCAACAGGAAATGAATCTGCAACATTTCTGATAACCAATTCATCGTTTAGATTATTTTCAAGCAGAAATTTCATTCATTCCCTGCTGAGAGAATGTGAGGATTTACTGCTCTTCTCTCATCATCATTGTAAACAGTATGTTTGAAAATAAGAATCATTATTTGCAACGGGCATACCAGGTAAACAAGAACTGTGATTGGCTGTTTGTGTTTTTCTGCAAGTAACTGGTGCTGCTGAAGGACTCCCGTTAACTCCTAACGTCAAGTAAATTCTCTTTCTCGTTGTGTTGTATGTAGGCCAACGGTGTGTCCTGGGTTGTTGTTGGAGATGACAACTATGGTGAGGGCTCCAGCAGAGAGCATGCTGCGCTGGAGCCCAGGCATCTGGGAGGAAGAGCCATCATTGTCAAGAGCTTTGCCAGAATTCACGGTACTGCACAATAACTGTTAAAGATGGGGGGGGGGTCCTGTCATAAGATTCATTGTATGAAGAGAAGTCTTACAAGGCTCATTTGGACAGTGTCCAGTGATTTGCAATAGTCGTCAATGGTGTTTGTTTTTTTTTACTTAAAGTGAGGACTGTGTGAAATATTTTCATACCATTCATTCTCTCAGTTAACAAACATGTCCCCCTCCTGTCTGCAGAAACCAACCTGAAGAAGCAGGGTCTGCTGCCACTGACCTTCAGCAACCCATCAGACTACGACAAGATCCGCCCTGATGACGAGATCTCCATCACAGGACTCAAAACCTTAGCTCCAGGAAAGGTAAGAGGGCATTACATCTGAAAAAGGACTTCTCCAGAGCTGTTGATGAAAAGCGTCTGGAATGAAAATGTACCCCCCCCCCCCTTCCTCTCGTTCCCCCCAGCCTCTTCAGGCAGTCGTGAAGCACAGCGACGGCAGCCAGGAGACCCTGGAACTCATTCACAGCTTCAACGAGACGCAGATCGAATGGTTCAAGGCAGGCTCCGCCCTCAACAGAATGAAGGAGCTGCAGCATTGAAGAAGAGGAGGGGCGGGGATACAAAATATGGAGGAGGAGGGGGATTTTCAGGGAGAAAACAGGGTGGTGATGATTGTCGGGAAGAAGAGGGATGAAGAATGTAGATCCTGTTAATGATCGTTCCATCATCTGCATTCGCACACAGTTTGGACTGAAGTAACGCGTCAGTATACCTCAATGAGTTGTCAGCATGTTGTCAGTAGATTATGTCAGACTAAGTGCCAAGCTAATGTTGATGAAGGAACAATAGCAGCTGGTGTGCGGTAAGATTTCTATAACCTTAATTTGTTCGTGCATAGCATTCTTGAAGGCACTACACTGCTCTGTTTCAAAGTCAACCAGTGATAACAAGTTAGAAATTAGAGACTGTTGTCCAAACAAAAGGGAGACACACACACACACACACACACACACACTTTGACACAGTAAGCTTCGACCCAAGCATTGACATGATACCCTGCCAGATGATGTGCTGCCGGTGTTTTTGCAGCTGTTCAAACGGGATCAGTCCAGCCTGGAAACCACTTCAGACTGGAGCTCTGCCAGCTGATCACACTCCATCACTCTGTTGCTTTAGGATTGTGTTGCACACTGCATGGCAATAACAATAAGCTTTAGTCAACCATTGTCATTCATCCTGAGCAGGTAAACACTGCAGCTGGTTGCATCTCTGGCTCCATTTGTTGGTTAGTTGTACTTGCAATGACCACAAGGATCCAAAGGGAACTTGTGTCATTCATTCATTCATTCATTCATTCATTTTCTCACATACTTGACTTCCCCCTAGTGGCCATGATGAGGTACTGTAGTGTGTACAAGGCACACCAGCTAATTAACTTTATCTAAATGCCCATTTTAAAAGCAACACCCAGTCCACTGTTTTCTAGGGATTCTTGAAAGGCATTCTGGGAGACGTAGGAAATCACACATGAGGCGGTTTAAGAGCAGGTGGCTTCAACAGAAAACTAAATTAAGCCAACATGGTGTAACTTGTGGGATCATTACTGTATATCAGTGAGAGCATTTGGAGGTCAGTTTTTGTATTCATGTATGTTTTTACACATCACCATCATCTTCCTAATATACAGAAGGACTTAATCTACCACTCGAGAATACAGTAACAAACCCTCTTCTTCCCTGACGCCATCTCTACCACCATTTTTTAACTGCCCTCCTGATTAATCCTAACCTCTTTACAACGTCAAATGCATCATATGATTTTTCTCATTGTTATTTATTTATTCTTTTTCCTGTATAATCAGTAACAACTGAGAAGAATCAGCAAACTAATGTTATACTGTAAAATACCACTTGCGTTAATTCAGCAAAGCGGCTTCTCAGAAGAAACCCAGATTACTGTGTCGGCTGGTTTTGGTTCTTCTGTGGATATAATCAAGTGAATTTCAACCTAAACATAGAGGGGAGAGGTTCATTACACCAGATCAGATTATCAATAAAGCCCATGCAAACAAAACACAGTTTAGAAGAAGAGGTTAACCACTGAAGTGAAGTTATACCACTCTCTTCCTCTACCCCACTGTATGTAAAGAAGTCTGTGTCCATGTACATTTAGATATTTGTGGGGTTTTTTGCTCCCAGAGTATCTTTTCTGTCTTACAGAAATGCCAATGGGTTGTAAAATAAAAATTCACAGATCTCATTTATTTATATTGGCTTCGGTGGTGTGACTAAAATCTGTCAAAGGTTGAGTTGCTGCTTGTGAAGATGTACAGTTGATATATTGATAACCCTGCGCCAATGAACAAAGCATTCAAATCTGGTCACATCTTAAGCAGGCTTTAGAAAGAAAGAAAGAATTAGATTCAGTGTTTATCATCCTTGTAAATCTACAAATATGAACCCTTGTGTTCTGTCTTGACAACTCCGATCTGCACATCAGAGTTCAAACGTCTGATGAAGGTCTGGTTTGCCTGCACAGAGAAAAAAAAATCTGCATCCGACATATTTTCCTTTTGAATGTTTTCATCCCTCCATAATGAAAATAAATGTCTTGATCTGACAAAGTGGTACTTCTGAAATGTCACAGAAACAAGCAGCTTTAAAGGCCATGGAAATGATTTATATAGTTCCCTCATGTAGAAGGAGAAAAGACTGCAACATGATGTAAAGCGGCAATACTATCAATATACCATAACAGGAAGTGCACAATACCAAAACAGTAAACATTAGTTTGTAGACTTTGTATGTTTAAAGAACTCCTTCAGATAGTTTTAAGATATCAAAAATACTCTGATTTGAATAATAACTTGTGTCTGATATGGTTTTCTTTAAAGAAGTTCAGTTACTGCATTAAGAATTATTAAAATTAACTCTGCTCTTTGAAACATTCAGAAGCTATAAATATGCAAATATTGTTCATTTCAAAAGTTTAACTTAAGCACACAAGATGCCTCCTATACCCATATGTCTGAAAAGTCCTTTCTCTGTGCGTGTGCACTGGAGATTTGAAGTTTCCACATCACACTTAAGCTGCATACTGGACCATGACATGCCTTCAGACTAGTTGTGATGTCACTCAACGTCAGATTTAAGGTGAACTTCAATCGGATGAACGTGAAAACACACTTTTAGTGTCAAACTCTGCACATGTGATGGATCAAACATTTTGGTGGTGGGTGGGGGTAACAACATTTTTGAGTGGAGAGGGACTTCAGAAATATATTAAAATAGGCATGGACAAATATAATTACATGACATGCACAACGTGTCTTAACTCTGCATTCTTACTTCAATATGAGTCTTCTGCTGCTGGATATGCTGCAGACCAGGAGGAGTAATATTTTACCTCCACTTTCTAATAAAATAAATGTAAGAAATAGGCACAACTCAGTGACCACTTCATGAGACACACCTCTACAGTCTAATACAATCCAATACAACAGTTCTATTCAAGAGATGCTTATTCAATTACATGTTTTTGCTTTGAGGTCATAGTGTTGCATACTGGACTGCATTATATTCAGATGTGTTACTAATGTTCTGCCCGGCTCCTTTATGTAGCCCAACTGGTAAGGACATGAAAAACACCTCACTATAATGTAGCCCAGTACAACACCACATTGAACTGTGATCAACACATAAATTGATTTACCGCAGGGCTACATATCTCTGACAATATCAGCAAAAACTGAAAAGATAGAATTTATGGTTGAGCTGTTGTATTGAATTGCAGTGAATTGTACCGGTGTACCTAATAAAGATACTACTGAATGTAGGCTATATGGTGGAAAATTTACAGATAAACGTAGGCCTACTTTCCACCGTCATATACAGTACAACTTTAAATGATGTCATCAGGAACGTCCCGTAATGGAGGTAGTGCATTGAAATTGAATGGGAGAGTTTGTGGCAAAGTGGGATGACTGCCAGTTCATTTTCTAGTTCTATAATAAAAATAAATACATCTACGTTTAAAATGAGAAAAGTCTGAATTAGACCAAAGTATGACAGGATACATAAAATGTTAAAAGTAGAAAAATAACAGTGGATGTAGCTGTAGCTTTATGAAGTTTGTTATTTTATACTGTATAGGTTACAGTGTTAAAAAAAAAAGACAAATTCCATCACTTGTAACATTAAAACAATTTGACTTTGAGATTGTATTTTAAAGGACATGCAGTATAGCTCGAGCTTAAGGCACCTAACACAGTATGTTAGATCCAATACAAATGTACCCTGTCCCAGTCCATTAAACATCCATCATAGCTCAGTATTCTGATTAAAAAGACATTAAAATATTTCCAGACATGAAGAAGACAAAGAGTTGCTTGTGGTGAAGCCCGCTGTTGTTGTTGTTTTTTTTAGCACCCCCCCCCCCCCCAATCTGCACCCCCGCCCCATCTCTGCTGCCTCCTTCTCATTTGCTGCCTTTTTTTTTTCATCCCGCCCGTGTGCGCCGCATCCATACCAAGATCCACTCACTTATTCACCACATGTCCCCGCCGCTTTCACCGGCTTTAATTACATAAGTGTATCACATTATATTTAAAAAAGAAAGAAAGAAAACACACACGGGGCCATATCGCTGATCGTCTGACTCACAGCTGATCGGCGCTTTGGACGGTAAGTAATCGTGTAATCGATCGGGTTTCTAAATCTGTGATTCGTAGCGTGGCTTTATACATCCGAGCCTTTTATTCTCTGGCAGACGGCGTCGCTTCATGGCAGTATTGTGATGAAATGTGGCACAGATTTACCGTCTTACTCTTAAATGTGGCGGCGTTTTGTGCCGAGACGCATTTTTTGGGGGGGTTTTTTGGTGTTAAGCATCCTTTCGCCTTCTTGTCTCAAGCTGCCACAGTATGAGAATGTTCTGGAAACAAACCGCCTGAAGGGCTTTTTATTTTAGAGTGAATTATTTATCTTCCGCCAGCCTCACAGTCCAACAAATCACACCGTAAATCAGGCCGTGTGTCTCTTTAACATGTAAATATAAAGTTTAAAGACTGCTCCGTGTGTGTGTGTGTGTGTGTGTGCGCGTGCGCGCGCGCGCGTTGTGCAGAGTAGAGTTGACGTGTCTGCCATGCTGATGCAGAGGAGCACAGACAGCCACAGTGCCCTGCTTCACAGGGGTGCTTTTGGCCTTTTGTCTGTCTCAAAGCTCCACCAGCTCTCTTCCAGTCCAGTCTGCAGTCTGGCTTCTCTGTTTTTAGCCACAACCTCCCTCCATCAAAATGTTTTTATCAACTCATCTGACACAGAGGAGTCCACTCGCCGGCCTACTCTCGGCCTAATATATATTTTAGGGCCAATGAAAGAGGAGCCCAAGTTGCTGAATTACTAAGGCCACAAATTTATGCCTCATCATCCATCATCCGTGGCACCAGTCCTCTCCCCTGTGCCACCATGATGACAGATGTGTGTGTGTTCATCATCACTGCATCAACACTATCCAACATGATACCAGGGGGATAAAAGCTCCACTCATCAGCCATTTGCAGGATGTTTTGGCTAAATGAGCTTATAAACTGGAGAGATTAAAGCCTGTGATGATGCTGGGGACCTTTGTACCCTTGTACTATTTGGACTGTTGTCATGCCTGACAGAGCATAAACCTCACTAGTTCTCTCATGTTAGTCTCTCGTCATCAAGTCGTCGCCCTGCTCTAATCCTCCTTTAAATTAATTTGATAAGTAAAATATGTTGTTGGAGAGTAGCAATGGATCCAAGGAGACATTGTTTCACTAACAAACAGAATATGTGAATGCTACCTCAAAATTACTTACTCATTTTAGAAACTGTTGCTTTTATTAGGGTTAGGGTTAGTACATAAGACTTATATGACAGAATAAAAAATGATATGAAACAGGCGATAGACAACTCTATTGCTTAAACTTATTATTATGAACTAAATATATATTTCACAGTCTAAAGGCTAAAGAAAAATGACCCCATCTGCGTTTAGACTTGTTCGTTTTAAGCCTTGCTTTCACTACGCTATTCATGCCACCGGGCTGGGTTTTTTCTCGCAGAAAAATGAAGGTTCAATTTATGGCTCCAAGGTAGCGCGTCAGCCATTGTGGAACCGAAACAGGAAATGGCATTGTTCTCCCTGGTCACAAAAGGAATTACTGTTGAATCTCTGCCATGCAAAAGAAAAAGAACTGATGAAGGAGAGTGATAGAAACTGAGGTAAAACAAAAGCAAATGGACGAGCATTCAAGTGCTCCGGTGTTGTGTTGAAATCTGTACCACTGGTGATATGTGTTTCCCTTCACTTATTAATACAACCGGTTGTTTACTCTGTCTTTATCGTAGCACTGAGACCAGAGTTTCAAGGTCCAGTTGGAATTTTTACAGCTGCCATGTTGCTAACGCTGTCTTAACGAACACGGCACCAAAAATAATACAACTTGGAAACGCGAGGAGGAGGAAAATTGTCTTTTACCACTTTAATACTTGAACTGTATAATGCACAGTGTCAGATACACTTATTATTAATAGCATTTGCGATACTTTATTCTCTTACCATCTAATTTTAGTTTAGTTAAGTTTATTTGACAGTATGAAATGGAAGACATTAAACCATCCTAGTTCTTGATGTAAAGGTCAATCATCATCAATACAATCATTCCAAGTCAAACATAAAAACTAGACCTGTGTTCAGTGGATTCCAAGCACCTAACGAGAAGTGTCGGCACACTAACACACTAGACTAAAATGGTTAACATGGTAAACATCATACCTGCAGCATTTTCATTGTGAGCATGTTAGCATGCTGATGTTAGCATTTAGCTCAAAGCACTGCTGTAACTAGTAGGCTCACAGAGCAGTTAGCATGGCTGTAGACTCTTGTTTTAATGTGAAAAAGTGACTTCCTGGTACTGCAGACGCTAATGAAACAAATTAAATTAAACTTCTGCGAGTCAGCAACATTAGCTCCTGTACAGCTGAATGTGCAGCTCAAATTTCACATTTTTAATAAATGTAGAGTAAAACAATTCTGACTTTCAGAGGTAACCGTTTATTTACATTTATTTCTCAAGAAGAAACTCCTACATTTCTTCCGATGAGCACTGCCGAATTTTGAAAACAACGCAGATCGAAATGATTAGAACACTGATGCTAACTGCTTCAAATGGAGCAAATGTTGTTATTGAAACCTGAACAACTCTAATATGTCTGTGATCAAACACACTCCTCTCAGAGAGAGCTGAAGGATTGGAGCTTCTGCATCTTAGAGCTCCAGTCCTTAAATGATCCCAACAACTGGTTTGACCCTCTGTCCAGTGAAAAAGCTTCCATCTCACCACACATGCACACACACTGCTATATTTAGACTGTCACCGAGAGAGTGTAATATTGAACGGAGCCTGTGGGATTCACTCTGACACACACTGAATTCATCAGTCTTTGTCAAACATTCAGCCTGCAGATGTCACATCAATAGTAAGATTCAGAGGTGGCTGCTGATAATGCCAAAAACACACCCACTAGGTTTCAGGCATTTAGCTTGTGTAAAACAATGCTTCGCAGCCCTTTGTGCTTGTAGTGTTTGTCAAAAATGATGAGCTAGATAATGACACACTCACAAAATGATAAGTGGTTTATGTCATAGCATGGTGACCGAGCTCATGCGTCCTCAAATATTCTGTCCTGAGACGGTTCACAGAGCAGCTTGTTGTTTGAATACACACTGTAAAGAGCAATCCTGCAATGGATGTCAGTCTTTTGCAAGAAGGGATTTTAATATAATCGAATGTGATGAGCCGAGCCGAGGGCCTCCGGGGCGGGATTGTTATTTACATCATCTTGGGACCTTTTCAAAGCCAGCAAAGATCACGGTCAGGAGCTTGGAAATGAAATTGCTCTGTTATTCTCATTTTGTTCAGTGCAGCTTCCTTTTTTAAAAAAAGATCTAAATTACAAGCAAGGAAAAATCCACTCTTAAGTACTTTAACAATGGTTAAAAAAAATAAAATAAATAAAAATCTGCTGTTGGTCATGTTCAGTGAAAGTGTCTGGGAATGTTGTGTTGACTATTATGAAAATGATTCTTTAATTAATTAAGTGCTCAAGAGTGCTTCTTCAGCGATGTGACCGTGCATTTTCAGAGAATCCAGTGAGTCTTAATGGTTTATAATAAGAGACCATTCTGAACTCAGGAAGGAGCATTTAATCCTTCTGTTTATCTGAACTTTTCCAAGTCTCCATATTTGGAGATTTCAGTGGACAACCACAATAAATGCTTTTGTTGGGAAAAAGTTGAAATGGACACTGAGTTACAGTGTCCATTTTCTCTTTTGATGACTGTGGGGAGCCAGTTGGCCCTTTTATGAATACAAAACCTTCAGTGGCAAGAGTGTGATAGTCACCATCTTAGAGCATAAGGAGCATAAGGAATCCATCAGCTGGAGAAAATGTCACAAGCAATTGACAGTCATGACCAAATTGTGATATTTTTATATTTCATGTATAGTAATCTCTTTGAGTATAGGGCAGTGTACTATAATAATACGTCAGAACAGGCACTAATAAATAACAATGCAGTGTAAAACATTAACTTCACTGGTGGAAACCAGACACACAATGGTACTGCAATAAAATGAGTCCTGGCCAGTGTTATAATGAAAGTGATTGGTAAGTGGACATCAGTAAAACAATTCAGTGTGTTCAGTTGTTATCATATGCAAAGTCAGTTTGTGGGAAAGTGAGTATAACCAAGAAGTAAATTACAGCACTTAATGAAATAACATTTGAAAGTCACAAAATGTATGTCTGTGTGTCTTTCAACCTTTGATATGTGATAACAATAACAATCCCAGCCTTTAACCAGTCAAGATGTCAGACCCTGATGCCTCCCCACCGGCAGACCCCTCGCTGCCACTCACCTCACCCAGAACACCCCTGCAGCTCTCCTTCCCCTTCCTGAGAGAGGGCAGTCGGGTCTGGGAGAGGGAGAGGAAACCGCCGCAGCCTGGAGAGCTGCCCAGCCCACTGCCCACCAAACGCACCCGCACATACTCAGCGTGAGTGGGAGGGATGCAAGTCCTATAGTTTTGACATTAATCTTTATACCCTATTTTATTGTGCATTATATTTACCTCAATTATTGTTAATAAATGATATATTATTGCTCGCAACCAGAACTTTCCTGTAGTATAATCTCTTCCAAGTCTCAACAACTTTCAAATTATTATAAAATGTGCCATTGATCCATTAAAGTGATTTAAAACAAATTGTGGTATTGACTTATTTCTCCCTGTGTTTCTGTCTCTGCAGGACAGTGCGAGCCAAATCAGGTCCAGTTTTTAAAGGGGTGTGTAAAAACTTCTCCAGGTCTCAGGGTCATGGATTCATACGCCCCTCGCACGGAGGAGAGGACATCTTTGTCCACATCTCTGAGTGAGTGAATTTGTTTCCTTACACAGTCGACACAGTCAGGGTTTTCCTGACAGCAAGTGGTTTTGTGGAAGTTGACCAGCTGTTTAGGTTTTTAATAGTATAATTTTTGGAGAATATGAGAAATTAACTTTTAAACAGTTTTTAACATAATATGGCATTTCTGTCATCGCTTCCAGGGATGTGAGAATCGACAGTATCTTGATCAACATCAGAACTTCCCTCAGAACCACTGGATAGACAGCATTAATTTAGATTAAGTGAAACAAAACAGCTGATAAACCAGTACTCGTGGAATATGCAAGTATTTTATTATTTATATTAAAGGAACACTCCACTAATTTTGAACATGAGAGGTTCCCACTTAAGGGGAGTAATAATCAGCCTGTTAAAACAGTCGTCTAATGTCTTCTGTGGCTCTGGATGGAGTTTTCCAAAGTTGGAAAAAACAACACCTGATTATGTCATAGTGATGTCATCAGGGTTATCTTAGTTTGGTCTGGACACAGAAAACCAGGCGTTTCAGACTGAGAGTGTGGAGTTTGAATGACATGAGAGTCTAAAAATGCAATCAAGCTGCATTATGGGAAGTATAGCATCCAGTGTTTCTGGAGTTTGACCCATACTGCAGACTGAAAGTCAGGGTATATCTTCTGCATTGATTTTGATAATTGATTTTCATATCTGTCTCTAGCAAGTCACTGGGCTTTACGTGCAGCACTAAATTGCTGTAGCACTTGTTTGGGAGCAGGTAGAAGCAGGTAGAGTTGTGCTGCGATGAAATAATGCTAATGAATTCTCATTATGTTTCTCAGTCAGTATATCATGGCCAATAAATCAGCTCTTATACCTGGAAGGTTACTCATTTCAGTTTCACGAGCCCACAGAAAAAAATCTAATTTATGATGTTAACAGAGACGGTGCCAACTCAGACTCTGATTTTGTGCTTGTGTTTTACTGGACAGCATCGAGGGAGAGTACGTGCCTATGGAAGGTGACGAGGTCACGTACAAGGTGTGCCCTATCCCCCCCAAAAACCAGAAGATCCAGGCTGTCGACGTGGTGATCACCCACCTGAATCCAGGCACCAAGCACGAGACCTGGTCAGGTCAGATCATCAGCTCCTAGACCGGCTCTCCATGCTGCAAGACTGCAGAGGCAGAGGGAGATTTTGATTTCAATCTTAGGTTTTATGTTTTTGGGGTGTGAAGTGTGGTAGCAGGTCTGGGCAAGAGGGATCGGAGCTTGGCATTCAGCAGAGTTCAGCCTGAGGTGGCATGGATAAGGGTGTTGGTGAACATTAAGGTTAGCGTTGGAAATTAAGCTTTGAATATATATGTTTGAATGTTTTCCTTTGAAGGTCGCAGTTTGAATGTGTTAATTTAGGGTTTGAAAGTTTAGGGTTTGTGCCTGCATTTTTACTTTGACCTAGGGAATATATTTGGTTGTTAGAGAATCGATATCTGCAAAGAGTTGGGAAGTTTGAAGAGGCCGAATCACATTTTGAGAAATTTGACCATCCTCCATAGGCACACTGCAGACCAGTGTTGGAGATGTTTCAAGGAACCAGCTGAGTGGAGGTCTGAATTTCAATCCCACTTTTCTTTTTTTACATCTAAGCAAGCAACTGATGTAAATTACATGCCATCACTGCCAAAAGTCATGTGACAAACATCTGATTGAAAAGTGTTCAATTTAGCCATATTGTGTCTGTGTTTACAACGACAGATGGAGAGCGTTGCCTCACAGTAGAACATTTAATCAAAAGGAGATAAAAGACAATGACATTTGTTTTCTGTTGTTTATGATCAGGCTTGGCTTAGCGTGAAAGGAACAGCTGCTCAGATCTGCCTTCATCTCACTGCCTTCAGAAAATCTAAACATTTTCAAGGTCAAAACCCTGCTACTGCGAGAATGCCAAATGAAAACAAGGAATGCACTTGCAGTGGAAAGTAAGTTAAACATCTCTTAATGTGTTCTGTCCTCAGGGGCTGTGATAAGCTCCATGTATAAGGAATTATTTTCCTTCTTAATATTGTAGCACTACTGTATTTTGTCTATTAGACAAACGTAGAAATCCAGTATTATTGTAGCCAGCTCCTATGACGGTCAGAGACAGTAGTTGGATGTTGTGTGGGCCTGCCACTGGGAAACCAGGCCAGAGGGTTTGGGGTTAGTGAAGTAAACCGAGAAAAGGAGGGGAAGGAAGTCCAGGGAATGGGCAGAGGATGGAGTGATTCATTATAGATGTACTTGAGCTCAGACAGTTTGATTTAAAATGTAATAAAGCACGTGTCAGAAGGAAGACAATGTTAAGAACTGCTGATTTTTCGGTTGAAGGTTAAACATGGGGGAGTCTAGTAGGTTTCATACGTCACGGCAAATGACTGTGAAAAAAAAAGAAGAAAAAGCGGAGCTTCAAAAGCTTCCTGATGTAATTTTAAAAATACTATTTATTTATTGACTTATTTATTTTCATTTGTAACTATGAAACCATCAGGTTTTTGGTAAGCAAAAGCTGCATTTATAAGTATTTGTGCAAATCTAAGCCTATTTGAATACAATGCACACCTCACTCTAATGATACTACCCTGTTAAAATCCCTTTGCTACTGTCATTGTCGTCACCGGCAACAACAAAACAAAAACAAAAAACCCTTCAACCTTTCTAAACACAAGTATTTTAATTTATACATGATTCTTGTCTAATTTTTAACTATGTGATGTTCAAAATAACAAGCAGTCTTGTTTTTTTTAAAATCGACATGTTCTGTATACCGTTTGTCGTAATTTGTACGTAGAATGTGTTGATTCTGTTTGATTGACCATGCAGTAACACAGCTGGAGCCTTCAGAGAAGCATTGTCATGCACCTTTGATTTCTCGCCATGAGTGTGACTTAACATCATAGTAACAGACTGTTTCCGTTCGCTTTCTTTACTGTGAGGGAAAAGAGTTTGATTGAGTTCACAAGCACTTTTATTTTGTCAAATCACTGTGACACTGTCTTTTGTCATTAAGATATAGTTTGAATAAAACTTACTATGGTATTCACAGACCTGTGTGGAAGTGTTTTTCTTATTTTGATTTTTAGAGAGCCTACTCTGCTCATTTCCCTTCAGCCTACTGTTGTAACCTAACTGGGGTTGTTATTTTGAGAGCCTTTTTTCCCCAAAGTTTTTGCTGTGAACTTCATTTTAGTGCCTCAGACCTGCTGTTTGGGATCTTAAAAAATGTCAGTCTGGGTTTGTTTTGGCACAGACTACATTGTGTCCACATCTTATTTTGTCTCATTGGAGTCCATTAGGGTACTCCCCAGCACAAATAATCTGCTAGTTCATGTCATAACTCTCTACAGACTTAAAACACATGGGTCAGTGAAAAAACATGGATAAAGAAAACAACATAGCACACAAAAGGGCATGCATATAACAGTTACGTGTATTTTTAGAGCTGTAAGCATTAGGACTTAACGGAGAAAGATAAATCACAAACTAAGTTGTTTCAAGACAGTTTGCAACAACAGTGAATTAGACAGACGTCGAAGTCCTTAAGAAGCAACAGGGAACCGCTGACTTGATCTGGCAACCAAGACTCAATAAAAAGTCACAATTGAAAATGTTCCTTATGTACAACTAGGTAAGTATACAGAGCAGAATGTACTTAAAGTAATAAAGTAAAAGTACTCACAATACAATAAAATGGACCCTGTGACTATTGCTCTGTAGTGTAAAAGTAGATAATTATTACTGATGAATTAATGTGAAAGTAGCATTTTACTGTTGTTGGTTGAGGTTTTATCTATTTTATATACTGTTAAGTAGTTGATATCAATACATAATATTTTATCACCTCATTATATGTTTTGTATGTAAAATCTTAGTTTGTAAAGAGACTAAAGCTCTGAAATACAGTAAATGTAGTCGAGATGAAGTACAGTAGCATCAAAGGGAAATACTCAAGTGACATTTAAGTACCTCAAATTTGTACTTAGGCACAGCACTTGAGTAAATGCATTTTGCTATATTCTACCACTGATCAGTGGAGACTAGAGAGAGAGAGAGAGAGAGAGATGCATGGAAGGGGAGCAGAGATATCTGTTGTAAGGTGAATGTAATGAGCTGATAATTAATTCCTGCCAGTAAAGTGTGTGTGTGTGTGTGTGTGTGTGTGTGTGTGTGTCCTATATGTGGATGTACTAGGTCACACCACTGCTCAGACCAGAGTTAACTGACTCAGTGTAACCTGATCATTTGAACATTTAATCAAGTTAAGTGCAGTAATTGTGAGCACACTCTCAGCTGAATATAATTGGCAGCAGGATTTATTTACCTCCTTGACCAGTGGCAGTATTGCAAGGTGTGGATGTACGTAAGTGGAACAGATAAACAGTACAAAAAGTCTCTGACTGACCTGAAACATAAATGTGTGTGTGTGTGTGTGTTGTTTTACAGTGTGTTATCTGTGGTTAGTTTTATGGCGTGAGCAACCTTTGCTCTTCTCTTTTCTCTCATTGCTTTCCTTTTCCTAGGGTGTCAAATACAGTAAAAAAAAGTCTCACACACACACACACACACACACACACACACACACACACACACAACACACACACACACACACACACACACACACACA
>JBBPCS010000001.1:6876589-6897085 GCA_037974645.1 Hollardia meadi
GTAGCATGGACTACTACAAATTAAAAATCACATAATACAAAATAATGCCTTGTTTAAGACTTAAAGTCTCCGTAAGGATATAATACCACATGTATTTGACATAGTTCCTCTCTTCGTTGGTTAAGATTGCTTTTTGATGGCCAAGGATGTGAAAGGTGTTTGTTCTTTTTATTTCAAATGCAAATAATAGACTAAAACAATCGTCTTTACATACAGTCAATGAATAGGGGTGTTGCGATATTGCCGTATTGACAATAACTGCAATATTACAAGATGCTATTTTGATATTGTATTAATAATTCTTATGGTAATGACTTGATGTTTGGCCTCGTGGATCTTTTGTTTATCAGTTCATCTGGCTGCCTTTTCACTGTTCATGAAGTTGTTCTTTTTGTACACTTTTATATGGTTGCGGTTATAGACTGTCTGTCCACCTCCCTACACTTAAAGTTGAGTGTAATTTATTTGCAAAAAAAGAGACAAAACAGAAAATAAACAAAGTTAAAAAATGAATTTGACTGCTGGCAATTTTTTTCAAAAAATGTCCCTTGACAAAATTGTTGTGAATTCTTTTGGCCATGATAGTTGTGCAGCGATAACCTGATATCGTGAATTACACATATTGCTTCAGATAATGCATCATTGATAGTTTGTGCAATCATTCCAAAACAGATTATTTAAGTTTATTATTGCACAGGTTACTTTATATGCATGGCTGTATTATACTGGATTTATTTCAGATGTACCACAAAACACTAGTGTACAGCGACGTGTGGGCTCGTCATGATCGTGCCACTGTAACATTCGCGTCTTAAAAAACGAGATTTTCAAATCTGTATTTTAAACCAAAGAACAAAGATTTATTTTTGTTGAGAATGGTGACATTCATTTACATTATATAAAAAAAAAAAAGAAGAAAAAAAAAAGCTTTCTGTCACATTGTTGAAAATGTGGCATGTTGCTCAGGTCCTGATGGATACAGCTAATGAAATCAAATCACACAGCATTTCTTGAAGCCTGTACAGGTTCATCTGAGGTGTTACGATGCATGTGTCACATAGTTCTGTTTGATGTGTACAGACACAGAGGCTCTATGGACAGCAGAAGAAAGAAACTCCAGCATCTGATAAAAAGTTGGGTTTTTTTTATCCACAGCTGCCTGGCGGATTTGTTTTTTGCACAGAATAATGAAAGAGGACTGTTATATAGACTTTTACACATCAATTGCTACGTAAAAACACACTCTACTGAAAAGCAGAAACAATTCAACAAGTAGTGTACGAATAAAAAAAAAAAATGAAGTGTGGTTCCAGCAAACCATAAACTGGACATGCAAATGAAGCTTTATAAACTGACCTAATATTAATACCTTTTTAGTGGAGGGGAAAACTAAACTCTATTCTTGGGGAAATGTCTGTTCAACAGCATATATGTGAACTAAGACTAAAAACTAGCATATTTATTTTTCTTTATACTGTTGAAGATCATCAGGTCAGTCAAAAAATAAAAGCTAGTTAGAGTAGAAAAAAGTAAAAGTCATCCAAAGATGACATAAACACCGCCCCGACCCCCCTAAAAAAAGTCTAAACCCAAATTCTTTTTACTATGCAAGATTCAAAAACAAACCTCGAGAATAAATTAGACAATCCAACGTACAAAAAGATTTAAAAAAAAAAAAAAAAGCATGACATTTTATACAAAACAGCTTCAGCTCACACACACAGCTGCCTGCATGTGTGCTTTCTTTATTATTACTTGGAACATCTTATGAAAAATAATATTCTCAGAGCAAATATGCACTGGAAGAAAATTACACAAATACTAGACCTGGACTATCAGTGAGATTGTAAAGTACCCACTCATAGAGTAAAATTTTAATACAGCTATTTAAAAAAACAAAACAATGCACGTACAGTTGTTTTATGTATATCTATGACCATTTTGACAACATGTCAGTCTTTTGATGTCAGTTTCGCTGCTCGAACTCAAGGCACCGAATGATCCAAGTTAAAAAAGAGCCACAGGAAAAAGCTGAAAAAGCTGCGGTATGATTATCATAAGCACGATGAGTAACTGTATCGTCACTATTCTAACATTTATTGTGTTCTGCTAATCCAGCTAAGAAGGTATTGCAAAGAACTGAAAAGGTGCAGGATATCTGTTTCTATTTTACATGGACGAGAGACTTATCTTATGCATGCACACACACAAAATTGTATTTGCATCCTATTTGTTTTTTCGGATTTACTTATCAAAATGTTATCAAAATAAGTCGCCGACCATGGTGTTAATTCTCGATTGTCTCACATAGTAAATCTAACAGCTTATTGCCTGTACAAAACAGCCCGGGTGTATTTGTGCGTTGTGCACATTGCTGGTCAGTCAGTGTTAGAGCTAAGCAGCAGGGGTGGTGGGATCAGACATAAGCTCCTGACAGCCAACGCTCGATATGGCTGCAGAAATCTTAAGAGGCAGAATTAAACTCTCTGCTTGAGGGAAACCTCAGTGGGCATTGCCAAAGAACTCCAGTTTTTTAGGGTTAGGGCAAGATAGCTTTAATGACAAAGTGGCTAATCAATGGCTGAATGAACCCAAAGAAATGTGCCATTTACTCCTGTTTGAGTAACATTAGCTAAAACTATAGTACCCAGCTTTTTCTAACTATAAATCTAACTATATTTGTGAACATAAATAAAGGTCATTATGTCATGCAAGATGTTGGATTGCTATTTACCATCATTATCTACACAGCTGTTGGCTAGTATAGCTAATATGGCTAGTCAGGCCAACTTGGATTTGGAAAGTGAACTGGGCTAACTAAACTTATTTGTTACGATGTTTTTACTGTTATGTTTGTTTGGCTCTAACCACTGTGGGTGAACACAATTATTTTAGTTACTTATGCCTCCAAGAAATGCTTCAAAAGAGACCTGTCCAGTTTCCATTAGCATCTGTTCTACAATGTATTTTCTATGTTTAGGCGGTTAAATGTTTTCTGTTGAGCTATGACGTTACATTGGACTACTGTAGACATACTCTGGGCTAAATGCATACGTACACATTTTATTACCCACTGATAAAAATTGAACACCCTGTTATTTTTAAGTTATCCCGCTTTCAACAACTCCAGAAGTCACCAGTAAAGGTGTCGTCAAAACCTTACAGAAGGTATATTTGCTGAAAGACACCTAAAAACGAATTAATTTCATTACACGCATTATGCAAACTACTGTCAGGGGTTGTGAAACAGA
Organism: Hollardia meadi; assembly: GCA_037974645.1. NCBI lineage: Eukaryota > Metazoa > Chordata > Actinopteri > Tetraodontiformes > Triacanthodidae > Hollardia > Hollardia meadi. The sequence goes on from JBBPCS010000001.1 coordinate 6,879,841, forward strand.
CGAGCAGGGGATACAAATTTTGATCTGTGGTGCAGTTCCCACAAGTGGCCAATAGAGGTTGTTAGAAGTCAGCTGTCATCTAACCAACTGCTTCTTAAAACCCTTTTCAATCATACACCTGCACTGCGGCAGATCTGCCCACTGGGTGAGTTAAGAGCTTGTTCTTATTTTTTACAAAGAGAAGTTTTTGTGACTGTCACGATTACATCGCAGAGATAGAACTCACTCTCCTGTCTCACCCTCTCCTCCACATTGTGATCTCCCTACCTCCCACCTTCTTCTGACACACTGTTACAGCCCTTCATAACTCTTGCCAACTACGCTCTGTCAGCTGGGGCCACAGTTGGCTCTGGATCCCAGCCAGGGCGACAGCCTGAGACGATGCTACTGCTGAGCATGCACCGGCAGGAGGTGATGCAGGTGTGTATCAGCACATGACGGGGTGTTGGTGCATGTTGGTGCGTGTGCACTGGCTGCTCTTGCTTTGAGCTCGGCGGGACAGTGACTGTTTCGGTCTCTGACAGTCTTGCGGTAGCAAGACAAAAGCTTTGTAATGTGAGCAGTAAATAACGGGACACATCGCAAACCAACAAATGCCCTTGTTTGTCTCCAGCTAATTTAAGCCTCCATGCCATCTGTGTTAACATTAGATGATGTAATAATCTGATCCTCACACACCATTCCACACCCATCAGATCATAGGGATGCTGCAAACAGCTCCTCACTGACTAACTAACACAATGTTCATTTTCTTCCAGCAGAATGTATATTCTCTGTCACATTCTGGTTGAGCACCTTGGATCATTGGTTATATTTTACTAAGCTCAACTACCTTCCTTGGCAATTAAACGTTTGCACACACCAACAAATGATTATTTCTAGGAATAAAATTAGTTTGACTGAAAAATACTTTTGAAGATATTGCTGCGACTGACGATTTAGGTTTTTTTTTTTCCTTTTGGGTCATTTGGTTATCTTTTTAACTAACTAACCAAGGAATGCTACAGATCTGTTTTGATGCAACACACAGAGAAACACCATGTTCATGATGTCAATAAGAAACAACTTAAATTCTTGTGATTTCTACATCCGGGACCCATGGAGCTGGAAAAGCTGAAAAATGAAAAGAAAAACAGACATTAGGACATTGCAGAGCCATAGCAATCTAATCAATACACATTTTATACAATCTATGCTATGGTGTGGCTGTGATGATGGCGATGATGATGAAAATGGTGACAGAATGAGAGACTTTAGTGACAATCATAATGGCTGGAAACAGCAACATAAACAAACACAGCCATGTCTTAAGCAGATTACTTGTTTTAAAATGTGTTGCCCTTTAACTTGATTTTGTTTGCTTACATGTCTCTATATGTGTCCATTATGTGCTGGGTATTGTATACTCTGCTCTGTATTGAGGCTGTATATACAGTATGTACACAGATTGGGAAGGACATCTAACACCCCTGCTGCACTGAAAGGTCAGAGATATTTCATGTCACAGCATTGGTAATGCAGCCACAGTGCTCGATCAATATCTGCAGCAGTGTCGGGTCACTGATAGACCACGCTGAGCACGTCCATGTTTGCACACATATACAAACAGCCGCAGGTCACTATAAACAAACTGCACAAAACGGTGAGATTTTCAGCCAATTAGCAAAAGTCATCAACGGAGGACACATTTTTAGCAGAGGGATGAGACATTTTGAATCAGATTTAATGACTTTGAACCATTTTGCATCCTAACAGGTTTTAGGCAAATGCAAGAGAGTCTGAAAATGTTTTACTCCTGGAGGACTGGAGGGTTGTGACTGAAACAAAGACATTTTTCTTCTTCTTTCATGTCGTCAGTAGAGTTGGGCGATAATTCAACATTACAGTTATGTAATGTGTCAAGATGACGAGCAGAGATTTCTTTTGTTCTACATCAAACACGTCAAACGATACCTTAAATTCTAACTAAAATCTCTCTCAAATACTTGACTGAGTATTGTAACATACCAATATCATGAGAAATCATTTAGCCAATCACTCCCACCTGCCAACTGATTGATCGCTCAGTCACAGCGAAAGGACAATGCTACCGCCTCTGCCAGTGGCTGTTTTTCAAAATAAAAGCAGAAAGTACTGAGTCTTATATACCAACTTAAATTGCTAACACAGAAAAACAACATTTCCCATGAGTCCCGTCGCCACATGTTAAACACAAGCAATGTTAAAGCGTCATTTGAGCTGCAGGAAATGTCAGCGTACTGTTTTAGTGTTTTCACTGCTGTTTGCATTAGGCATTTTTAACACACACTGTTTTCAGTAAGCACTGAGTTTACTGAAACAGAGGGGGAGCTTAGAGGTCATACTCAATGCAGTGCCATGAAACACCCCAGATCTGTGTAGACATCACACACACATATACACACACTCTAAAATCTACCAGGTCGACCCACTAGCACATCTATCGCACAGTTCCTCACCCATTCCAGCCTCTCTTGGGAACAAAGAAACATGACTCCCTCATTGTCTAAGCCACTCATTTGGCGTGGTATCTCTCCCTCCCTCCTCCTCCTCCTCCTCATCCTTCGCGGCTTCCTCCTCCTGTATCTCTGCCGGCTTCATTCAGCATGAAGGGCGGAGAGGAAAACACAAAATAAAAGAAAAAACAAAACAAGACAGAAATTGACAAAAAGATGAACACGCTGATGAGTGTCAGTGAGTGGACAGTGAGAAGCTGAGAGGTAAATATAGAGACGTATAGATATATAGCTATATATCCACATGAAAGAGGGAGAAAATATTTGGATACAGTGACAGATAGACGGGGAGACAAAGCGAGAGATTGATAAAAGCAGGAAAGAGAGGGAGAGCTGTGTGAATGATGGAGTGAATGATTTTGTGAATGACATTTCGAGGGGAGTGACATTTGGAGCTTTTCAGTGGAGAGCGCAGGATCAAAGCACAATCGCTTCCACTTCAATGAGAGGTAGATACCCCCCTTCTCTGTCACACAGCAAAACAGAAATACACACACACAAAACAAGGACACGACCCCACACGGACACAGAGCGTCTTTAAACGTGTGTGTTTGTGAGAAAAACGGGCAGAGATTCACCTTGGTTTTGTGGCTCTGCTCAGTACCCAAACAAGATCCAGGAGTGTGAAGCTCCTTGGATACGACACACAGAAACTCAGCCTGGTCCTCTGTTCCATAGCTGTATGAAGAACCGATGTTCACCATCTAGAAAAAGACGGAGACACAGATACAGAAGGATGTACAAAGGAGAGAGGGACAGAGGCAGCGTGAGTGTTGGGAAGCCTTAGAGATTACAGCAGAAAAGACAACAAAGCAGGAGAGAGAAAGTGACTGTGAGCCTGTTCAGACCTGACGCTGACAACATACAATGTGTCTGGAGTGACCATTTGTGATCGGATCTCACTTCCCCTCTCTATATGCATATAAACGTGTACATAGCTGGGCGTACATCGGGCCACTTAATGTCTAACATTTGTCAAATTTGTACAAAGGCCCAAATAATTAAGAATTTGTCACAGACAGTGTTTCACTAAGTTCCCAGAGACGACAAAGAAGCAGCCTATATTGGTCACTGTTTACCGTTTTTGTAAAAATTTAAATTTTAAATGATTAACGTCAAGATAATGTTGTCTTCTTTGATTAATTTGGTGTAAATGGTGAAATCATTTGAAACAGTGTGTTCAAACAGCTGCTAAAAGTTGGCAGGTCAGACACACAGACCAGCAGACAGGCTGTGACAGTGATGCCGCGACAAACTGACACTTTTTTTACAAGGAAAGAAGCTTGACTGATTCAGAATTTGCTGTAGCTGTTGTATCAAGTTTCTTCTCGCTCAACAACTCTCAAAATAGTTCAATGTTTAAAGAGATCTGGGGACATTGTGGTTATTAGTTTAATGGTGATATCAGCTGAAAAAGGCGCTGTGTTTACGAACACCTGCTGCTCATCTTCGTAGGTAATAGAGCCCAATTTGCATTTCAGTGAACCAAATGGAAATCAGACAGCTTGTAATCCATGCTGCCTGTTGCTGTGGCTTATTGTTGCTGTTTTGCGGAAGACGTCAGTTGAGTCGGCGGTCCTTCCATGTGACACTTTGACGTACACACTGCTACATAAAATGTGGTCACATGTGGCACAGACCACCTATGAATATGGTCAGAATAATCGGACCTCATTATCAACACGTCTTGGCGGCATTCACACCTGAGCGGTCAACTTGTGATCGGGTCACTCAAGATGGATGTTAATACCAGGTCTGAACAGGGCCCGAGAGAGCCGAGATCCCATACTTCTTCTCATGCATGGTGGGTAGGGGGTGGGGGTTGCAGCATTGGACTCATCAAGAAGCCTGTGTTACTTGTGGGAACAGCAAAACAACTGCGGGTAAGCTTCTGCAGGAAACGGTGCAAATCATAGCTGTGCAGCATGCAGTGGAGCTTAGAGCCAAAGCAGTGGGAAAGCGGGGTCTAAATGTGATTCCTAGGCTGCAGTGTGGACAGACTGACCTATTTCACTCCATCAGGCTCTGAGTTGAAATTGTTACTTTTATAGAGGGCATCAGTAAACTGACTAAAGCCACTCAACGTAGGAGGCCAGGCCTTCACTTCTATTAACAACGAAAGACTTTTCCCCATTATTGCCATTACAGTGACTCAAAAGATCAAGATAATTGCCAATATAAGGGCCTATTTGTATTGTGTGTTCACACTATGAGCAAGGTTGCAGTGAGTTGCTCTATTCTCACAGACTGTCGATAGTAGTTAAATACAGTAAATACTGGTGAGCACATTTTAAACAGGCCCCACAATCAAAAGTATGGAGAAGGCTATAACTTACAATAATTTTTCTCAATTAATCGATTAATGACTGTGGGAAAGTGTGGGAAAATAGCAAAAAATACCCATCACAATTACCCAGATTGCCCAAATCAAAATATTTAAATTACTTGTATCTTAATTAGACAATTACGAACCACAGCAGCAAATATTAACATTTGATTGAACCAGTAAATTTTGGGGGGTATTTTTGCTTAAAAACTAGAATTAACGCCTCATGGTTGTATGCCTTTATGCACCAGTCAACTTGACGTTTATACCCATATCTGTCCAGACTCATATGATATATGTATTGACTGATAGAGAGCTTCATCACATGATTTGTGTGAGGTCACAGTGACCTTGACCTTTGAGAACCGAAACCTAATCGGTTCATCCTCGGGTCCAAGTGGACATTTGTGCCAAATTTGAAGAAGTTCCCTCCAAATGAAATATTGTGTTCACTAGAATGGGACTGACCGGAAAACATAAAAATCACTTCAATCAATCAATCAATTAGACAATTATTAGAAGTGTAGCAAATTCCTTTTCTTTCGACTGTGTAAATGATTCATCGACGTTGGCGTGAGGTTGTGTGAACCCCTTAGAGGTGCAACATTTTATGCATCCACAACAGACAAAGAAAACTGACTAATTATTCAATTTTGTTGCTCACAATATGAAGACACCATTTTTTTAAAAATATAACAGCTGTAGATAAACTTCTTTAACAAAGACTGACTGCAGCCTGTGCACATCCAGCACCACTCCAGTACAGTTGCAGGTTATCTGCCCTATCTGGGTTCTGAACCCTTTGTAAGACTGAAGGTAAAAGATACGATAAGATTAGGGGCTGCTGTGCTTGTGGTGGCACGATATCTTTATGTATTTTGCAGTGCAATGGAGAATCTTTAATATTAGACTTACTGGGACTATCTCTGAAAGCATGTAGACTCATTAGATTAGCCCTTAAATAAATCGAGCTAACTAATGCAATCTGGGAGTCCTAAAGTGATTTTGGGGGTGCAGTTAACAGGGCTCAGGTCAGGGCCAAGGGCTCAGGCCAAGGGGTCAAGATAGAAGGGTCAGCAGCAGCGTGAGTCCAACCCACAGTCCAGAGCAGTCCGGTGCGGGGCTTTCTGCAGGCGCGCACGCTGACCTGCTCAAACTTCCAGCCGTCCGACATCGTGGAGACCATCTGGGTCAGCTCCTCCTCCTGGCACTGCAACACTCTGTAAACATGCTTGGGGGGCACCTGCTGGGGAGCGAGAGGAGAGGGGGTTGAGGAGACGGGGGATGGATGAAGAGGAAGGTACAATGTTGTAAAGATAATCAAATACACAAAATTTTAATGATTGACTAAGAAAACATAACAAATTAAAGAAAATCTAATTAGAAAGTGAAGTTTTCATTCTATATAGCTCCACTGTAAGAAGCCAGGTCAACACTGTCATGAGGCCCAATAACATCACAGACACACAATGACCTGATGCTTTTTTTTAATCTTCCTTAACCAAATCTTTGGACAGCAACCACAGAGAAATAAATATTGTAGTCGGGAGCTAGCTACAAAACCAGCACTTCTATTTTCATATCTTTGCACCACATTCAACCCCAGGCAAACATTAGCAGCGAGTCCGTTGAAGTACAGTAGAACGCAGGGAAAGTGGGTGTGTGTTTGGGAGGGCAGTGAGATTATGTAAGTGTGAGTGCAACCACCCTGAGAAAAGAAGAGAAAGAAGAGAGAAACCAGATGTACAGCAGTGCTCTCTTTTCACCCTTCTCAAGCACAGAAGGGTGAAGTCACTACCAAAGAGAAAATGACAGCGAGGCTTTGCACTTACATCACTACAACATACAGTACAGTACATATTACAACTGCTATATGCAAAAAAATGCAATATGATTTGAGAATATTGATATAACTTGTGCTTGTTTCTCTATCGTTAACTAAATGTACACAAGATATGCTGTATTTGGTAGTTTTATTAAAAATGCCTGCAGTGACTGGTGCGATCTGTGTTTGATATTTAAAGCCAGTATAGCAGCATCATAAAAACCCTTGGACAAGTTCTGTGTATACCTGTGTGGCTTTGGAGTCCCTCTCCACGATCCTCTCCTTGATCAGTTTGATCAGTGGGGTGATGTTGTAAAACTCAGCCTCCTCCAGGACACCTTGAAACAGAAGGAACACGACTCACAACGCGACCCTCTGGTTGCTATTCACACAGTGTTGTTGTGTTCAGGTGTTACAGGTAAGTCAATATGTGGACATTTTTTAAATGATAGTTTTTCTTAATATTACTTTGATTAGTACTCCACAATATGTCCAAGTAATGCTTGGCAACAGCAGAAGCTGCCAAACGAGAAACTAAAGTACTGAGAGACAATCAAGAAGAGGCAGTATGGCGGCACAATATTGTCCTTATTTCCATCTGCCCAACAAATAAACTCATGCATCCAGAACCCATTTGAACAGAGTCAAAGCACATCAAAAACCTTCTTCGGCCAGCTCTTTGTTGTAAACCAGTTTGCCATGCCGCAAATAGTTGAGGATGGGACCAAAGTAAGTTGGGTCTCTGTCAATCACATAGGCTCCCGTCTCATCCTGTTACAGAGGGAGAATCAGAGATACAAACAGAAAAAAAACAGCCCATTATTATAACATCATAAACTGTATGCATTTACATTACTGCAGCAAGCATTTTGTCTCGTGTTTTTACTCATGAAACATGGAGAGCTGTTATTGGCCTGAACTGGGATGATATTCAATGTTATTCTATTATAAGACATGTATGTTGTAGCTTGTTAAAATACCCAAGATAACCGTTTTGTGGTCATGTGCCATTCAATGAGTTACTTTACATACAAGTTATTGCTCAAATATACTTTGATTTTCCTTCCTGAAGCATTGGAACTCTGTTGTAATCTACTGAGTATTTTTAGACCAAAAAAAAAAAAAACCCCTCACCAGCTGGAGAACAACATCCTGGCTGGCTATTTTCATCTTGCATATGCAGTGCTGGCTGCCCAGAGCGGATGCTGTACATAAGCAAAATGTATTGCATAGGCTGGCGGTTCTGCTGATGTTAGCATGATGTGAGGCATTATTGTTCTTTAGAAGTTATATCTTTCTCAAATATTCCATAAAAGCCTGTTGCTTCCTGTTTGAAACATTTTATTTCCCTTGAGATCTCCCTGCCACAGCAACAGCTTTTTGCAGCTAGACACAGAAGTTGCTGCTCACTGGCACTGTAGTGTAGTTATGGGTGACTTTGTTTTCAATCCTGTGTCCACAGCCTGCTTCTCTCCCACCTCCAGTCTACTACAAGCCTGCCTGGCTGTTACATCATGAGTACTGCCCCACCAACATACACACACATCCTCCCTCTGCTCTTCCTCGTGATGATCGCTCGAAGCAGAGCCCCCTTTTAGTGTTGAATTCACAAAAGAGCCACTGGTAGAAAAATCCATGCAAAAACATACAGGCCTTGAGGAGAGGGATGGGGGGGGGGGGGGGGGGGGGTGGTTGTTGGGAAGTGTTTGAAGGAGGAAGTTCAAGAACATCAGTTGCTTCTGCTGATTATGTGTCATTAACACATGTTCAATGGTCTCTGTGGACAGACAGGAAGACTGAAACTCAGACAACCTCACATCACCATCTTAAATTAAAAACATATTGTAGTAAGACCCTGAATTTTTTCACCAGTTCACACCAAAATCATGTTTAAAAATCAAACAGGTCTAGAACCAGTGGTTGAGTTAGAAAAGTTATATCAAGTAATTCACACTTTTAATAAATTGGGCCTGGGTGTGTGACTGAAAGACAGACAGACAGACAGACACAGTCAGAGAATAGGAAGATGTTCGTCAAAATAAAAGAACCTGATCTATTCACACGACTGATTCTTTTTTTACGGCTGTTTGCTGAACCGGCAACGGACAACCTTAGCCTCCAGCAGCATCGTGTATGGAGGCACGTTATCACTTTTATTAGCGGGTACTTACTCAATCATGCACAATGTAACACTCAACCAAACAGAAACCTCAAAGGCTGAATTCAGACAAAACTTTTCTACAGTGTTAAAACAAAAAAATACTACCAGTGTATCCAACATTCCTAGTCCTGTTTGTTGGTGTGGTTTGACTGTTGCAGGTAGACCTGATTCAGCTGCTTTAAATATTTTATGGGGCTTAACTGGACTTTCAGGTTGTTTTATGCTAATCTCAATTTATTTGGAACTGCAATATAATAACCTGTACTGTAAACAAATCGCTGGCTGGCAGCCAGTTCACTTCTCTTCATGTCTTCTTCCTCCTCCTGTATGGAGGTTGGAGCTTGGAGGTCACTCTGAGGCCTAAAGTGGCTTCTTCTATCACAGGCTCTCTGCACATGTGCTGCTTTGAGGAGTCTGGAGGCCAACCTGTGCTTCAAACCGCAGGTGGGAGGTGGATGCACCAGAGCTTCGGCAAATATGATCATGATAAATTTCTCATCTCATCGCCCAGCCCTAGTTTTTATGTAGAGATTAGTTGTTACTGAATCATTAAACCCAGTAACTGTTATGTGTAATTGTTGCATAGCTAACTGAGCTAACTTAATTGACAAAAACGCTAGCTTGCTAACACGTGACCGTTACAAGTAAAAAAGGTAATTGAGGAATATGATTGACACATCTGACCTCACCCGCCATAAAATGCTGTTTAATGATGTATGCTGGGAAAATTTTAAATTTCAAATAAATACAACATACCTAAAATAAAAAATATTTGCAGATGATGTTTGCTAAATGACGTAAAAGTAGCTATTTTAAATGTCAGGAATTCTACTATCACGGCAACGCAATGCTTAGATTAAGATTGACAGAAAAAAGTTTAATCTCTTGTCACCCCCCCCCCCCCCTCCCCGCCACAAAAAAATAAATAGTGATGGTAATTTAATGATGTGACAGTGACTTCCTGTTTATGTACTTTGATTGGACAGCATCAGATATTACCTCGCAACCAATTTAGCCATGGCTGAGATTTTCACTGGCTAAGACATTCCTTCAGTTTTAAACGGTGTAACCTGCATTAGCACAGAAGAACCACCTCCACAGAAACTTAATTATGGCTGGTGCAACCCATCCTGGAGGCAATGACTAGTCATAGTACACACCTCATCACACAGAGCAGATTCTAGATACCAGTAAAGCATCATGAATGCGTCTATTATGATGGGCTCCAACCCATCATCGCCAGTGTGACAGACTAATAATAAGAGAACTATTCTTGAAAGAGATACACAGCACACAATCAGGAGAAAGGGACAGAGGGAAGACATTTTTGAATGAGAGATGGTGTGTTGCCAGCCCAATTGGTATGAGGAGTATCACTTTCTCCCTGATACCCAAGTCTAACCAATCATTGCTGGCGTAGCGAGACAGGAGCTTCTGGTGAGTCATCCCCAATGTGAGAGATTACACAAATGCAAGAAACGAGGAAACCTGCATACCCCAAGTGGACGGATTCAGATTGTAAAGCAGTCTCCAGGATGGAGATGTGGCTGGATGAGGGACGGATGAGTGAAGAAATAGACTGATATATTAGGAGAAACAGTATGAAATAACCTCCTATTAGAAATTAAAGGTAGAAACACTTTCAAATACCAAAGACAACGAAACACAGAGGAACACTGCAATAGAGACAGAGGACACAGAGACATGGGATGGAGGGATGGGATATGAAGAAACAACTTACATAGACACAGTATTGTGTGTTAGAGGCTGTGTCTGCACTAAAAAACACAATTTAGAGTGTGGAAGGGCTCTGCAGCACAGAGTATAGACAGATGCACACACACACACACACACACACACACACACACACACACACACACACACACACCATACTTAACAAGCGAAGCTGCAGTGGAGGACAGACCAGCACGGCGCCTCATCGTGACTTGACTTGACAGTGTGGGCATGACAACACTGGCAAAAAGCTTCCTCGACGTGTCAGAGCTCGGTTTCCCTCTCGGTCTCTCACACATGCACGCACACTCACAGAATTACTAGTCATTTGTTGCGACAGACCCATTTGCAGTTGCAGTACGTTGACTTGGCTCACAAGATAATATTTTCAGTTGTTGAGAGGACACTACTGGGGTGAGTTAATGGTTTACAGAACATTTGTTCAGGGAAATAGGATGTGACTCCACAACATCTCCCTGTCGAGGTAAGTATACCCTTCAGGCTGCAGTATCACCAAATAAAAGCCCTGTTGACTTCTTAAAACACACACACTGGCCTGCTGCATCCACTGCAAAATGTTTTGTTTTATGTCTTTTTTTTTTTTTACACATTACTCATGCCACATTGTATGCCACATGTAACTTCTGTGGCTTCATTTGGAAATAATTTATCACTCAAGAGGCAGATTTAAGAAAAACTACAGCAACATCTACCCATCAGTCTTATTCAGTCAGTACTCAGTGATTAATCCAGGCTAGACTTGATGTAATTTCCTGGTATGGCAACCGTGGAAAAAAGGTGCATGATGGTATTTAATTTCTTTGTCAAGGATTTAGATTCATATTGTGAGAATATTTTGAAAGATGGGATGTTTTAGTCCAATATGTCTTCAACGAATTTTTATGCAGCAATAGCAAGAGCATCCCGATGTCTGCCACAGGGTTTTCAATACCACAAATTTCAAATTCAGCACATAGTTGCTTTAAATCTGGATTAATTAACTTATTAAGTAGATATTAGAAAGTCCCACAGTTTAGTCTAAGACATAAAAAGATTACTTTGCCACATTTAACTTTCTATTTTCTATAAAAGATGGCTGCTAAAGTACCACGATGGGTCTAATTTGACTTACTACATTGCAGTCTTTTTGCATTGTGACTATGACATATGCATACATTGTAGTGTAGATGGAGAAATGATAGTGAAAATGTGAAAACATACACATATTTGGCTTGTCCATGTAATTCTGAGCTAAATCAGCGCAAGGGTAATGAAAAAAAACTGAACATACAGTAAGTGTGATATCTTACTAGGGATCAGTCTGATTTGTTTAATTTTTTATAACCTTGAATAACTAAACACATAAAAAGCACTTATTGTGTGGCCCGAGACTTATTTAAGTATCCTGAGGGTTTAAAACGAAGAAGTCCACACAGTTCTGTACTGCTTATTCAAATAAAAACCTTGGTTCTAGAATTTTTTTCATGTTTACTGCCGATGCCTCATATTAAACATCTCAGAGCACAGATAAAGTGATAAAGCGAGCCCAGGCATGTGGTGGAATCCATGCTGACACTGTCAAATGGGACAAAGACTCCCACAGAGTGTTAAAGTAAAAAAATAACACCTGAACATTTGTACAGATACAGTACAAGTTGCACCATCAGGCCATCGAAGCTCAGCTGTATGATCCCTCTGGTCGCTAATCACAAACCTGTGCTAATACGATTGTGTGGTTATAGTTTGTAGTTTCAGCTAACATTGTCATCGCTAAATCTTAGCTTCATTATGTAATTGGCTTGGGACGGTGTTAGGTCAGCTTGGGTCGTATTAACGGCAGATAGCACTGGGTTTGAGTGCGGGGGGCAGGGCAGCTGAGGTGCTGGTAATCTCATTAAAACAGTCACAGCCTGCCAGACAGTCTGTGTGTATGTGGGTTTAAAAGCAGCCAAGAACCCATGAGGAGAAACACGCTAACATCAGCGGATTAGAGGGGACACCAGCACGGATAAAAATCAGCTTCTCTTCTAAGTGAGAGACAAAAACACACAGGCCCTTCAGCTTCAGATTGCCCCGTGTGCTAAACAACAGAGGCAGGTTCTGCTGGGAAAAACAGTAGTCAGTAGTCAAAGACACTCCAATATGTACTTCACACGCTTCCAGACCTAGTTTTGTGTTCAATTTATTGATTCCCTAACAGAAACACTGCAAGTCAATGACAGAGTTTCCCCTGGAAATTGTTTAGCAGAAGTGTGGTCAGGTCTGTTGATCCATTTAGTTAGTAGATGACAGCCTCAACAAAGAGAAACAATAATTCCATTTAAGGGTTTTTCTTCATAAAAGTGCATTTTCTTTTATGATTTTAGTGGAGATGATCTTAATTTCAGGCTAGGTGGCCCACCTCTGCTGTAAAACACTGAGGGAAACACCGGCGCCTTCTGTAGAGAGGTCTGCCAAAGTTCTTTCTACAACACAGGGTCGTATAACGTGACATCCCTTTATGCTACTCACAAAACAAAAACCAAACAAATGTATGAATAAAAATAAGTCTATTTTTGTGGTGGAGTGCAGAGGATGAAATGAGGAGTCTCGCGGCCTGAGGCAAGAAGCTGCTCTATAGTCTGGTGGTACGACTGCAGATACGTCTGTATCACTTGCCAGATGGTAGCAGGGGAGAGCAGGTTGTGTATGGGGTGGGTGTTGTCCCCTCCTCACCTCACCAATATCACTGATGCTTGGTAAATGGATGCCAGGGATATTATACTGTAGCGGTGTGATGTTAGTCAGCTGATGTTATGATGTAGCGTGTTACGGTTGGTCTGTAATATTAACTTTAATGGTTTGACAAGCTGAGAGGAATAAATTGAACTCGCAGACAGATCCCCCCCCCCCCCCCCAGTTAACTGTGCATCTAATCTGTTGAATCATTTATGCTTGTGTGCATTCACAGCTGTTAAGATCAGTGGGTATCACTGATTCAAAGCAACATGATTCTCATCATGAGGCTTCAGGGTAAAGCCGCTGAATAAAAACTCATGTTGAAAACCTTTTCCCAGTGAGTTCACTTTTGTACTGTGACTATTCTGGTGACTTACAATAGTCACTTACAAATAGTAAATACTGACTTAGATGGCTGCGTCTATGTCAAGGAAAAGGCAGCTCTGACGCTCCACAACCATCCTGTTCGTAGGTCACACCTCACAGAGGATTCAGAGCCTCGCCTACAGCTCAGTTCCTGTTTATTAGGATGATAGCAGTGTGATGGAGCCAGAAAACAAAAACACTGAAACGAAGTCTCTTGAGACTCAAGAGTTGGTGATAAAGAGCAGAAATAAAAGACGAGAAAGGACAAAAGTGCGATAAACATTCGCAGTGAGTCAGCCACTGAGAGCAAGGATGTGGAGAGGACAGGACGATGTGATGACGGCGATAGAAAGAGCGGGGATGAGAGAAGGAAAGAGACGTAGGTGTGTGTTGGTGCGTGTGCGAAAGTGAGAGAGAGATTCAGTGTGAGTGTGTGTCTTAAGGCGGTGCTGAGGGAGCTCTGGCTGAAGGTCACATGGGAATATTCTTTCCACAGAGCCTAGTGTTGCAGCAGGGGAACAGTCATCGACTGTCAGGGAAAAAAACCTCCCTACTCGCATTTTGGTGGTTGTTTTTGGTGCTTCGTCACTTCAGCTGCAGGAAGACAGGTTCAACCATAGACACGTGACACTGTTTGTTGGAGGTATGACGATGTATTCTGTGATATTATATAATTTAGATATCAATCAATTTGTACAGTCGTTTAGTATGTTTGGGTATATTAGACCATTATGGGTGATGTTGTAAATCAATGTGTAGGAGTGTTTTACAGCTATAATGAATGATTTTTGCAAATATTTGATGAAGTACCTTATTTTTCTAAATTTCATTTTATTTTAACATTCTGTTATTTTATCAATAAACACGTCTTCGAGTGATTTTCTAAACAACTTGGGAGAAGGATCCCTCTGTTGCTCTGTTTCTTCCATTTTTCCCTGTTAAAATCTTTTTTCCCTGATCTGAAATGAAGGTCTAAAGATAGAGGGTGTTATATGTTGTACAGATTGTAAAGACCCTCGAGGCAAGTTTGTGATTTTGGATATGGCCGATATGAATACTATATGATACTTGATTAGAGTTGCAACTAACTCCCTTCTCTTTCTGTCACACACATTGCATATCAAAGGCCTCAGGATAATAGAATTCTACATCATTCATGAGACTTGCCAGCCCTTCCTGTGTGTTCAGTCTACATGTGACTGGGAGACACACAATACATCTCTCTCTCCCTCCATAAGATGCCAGCTGTACAGCTACTGACTGTGCAGCACCCTGCAGAAGAGGAGGCACGTGTTCATCCATCTGACCCAAGCTACATTCACACCACAAAATGATGCTGAGACACACACACACACACACACACACACACACACACACACACACACACACACACACACACACACGGAGGAGAAAGACAGAGTGGAAGAGATTCATACTGCACAGTCTCATCAGCTGGTTATTAGACAATCTACGCCTACTGTGGAGCTGCATTTCCGGGCCAGAACAGAGTAGTAGTAATTGGTTTTGGGAATTGCAGATAACACAGTTAGAATATAATATAGTTAGGCCATTTACAGCTACAGTGATACCTCAGGAGATAAAACTCATCAATTATTTTACCAATCAGTACTGGATTCGTAACTGATTTCCTATCACCAAGGATCAAAACGGGCTACTTCATGCCAAGACATGCACACATATTTTAGCCAATCCCTTAGTCAGGTTAGAGAAATGCCTATCCAAATAAATCCCGGTGATACATTTTGTTGGGATAAAACAAATAATTATCAAGACACATTTCAACCACCAGTCAGGGTACAGCAATGTTATCACGGAGTGAAAAACACACCAACGTAAACTCACTACTGACAGCAAATATGAGTCACTGCCGGAATGTTATTAAATGTTATTGTGGATTTTTATACCAGATTTGTCGCCATTTAACGTTAACTTACAATTTCGCATACCAGCATTCTTTTGTAACACTCCTATGTGTATACGGAACATTACATGTTGACTAATTGAGACACTAAATAACAAATGTCGTAACAAAACTTTAAATCAGGAACATTAAAGCATTACCAAAGTCAGTAATGTAGAAGATCGATGTTGGCTTATTACCATGTGTCAAAGGCGCATGCTAAGTCTCTGTTATAACAAAGTAATAGCAATTGTTCGCCTCTGTGAAGTAGTGTTCACCGGAACCGGACCGGACTCACCGTGTCTGAGTGCAGGTCCTGCTGCTGGCACAGCCGGTACAGGAATGAAGTTTGCTCCTTGAGGAGCGTCTGCCGCGTCGTGAGGAACACCGTGCCGCCGACATTCAGCCGGACCCACTTCCCGTTATTCCCCCCAGTGGGGTTGATGACTGAGCCGTTACCGATGCTCTGCAACGCCGTCCCGCCGGGTTCGGCCGTGGTGGCGGTGGCGGAGGTAGCGCTTTCTCCCGCCTCGCTGTCTTTGTTGTTGTTGTTGTTGTTGTTGTTATTGTTGTTGCTGTTGCTGCAGCTGTGGTGTGGCGACAGCGCAGCGAAGTCCGCCGGTCCCCGCTGGTCGTCCGCTGTGGTTGCCATTAGGAAACAGACGTTAGACACGAAGGGAAGACGAGCGAAGGCGTCCGTCCGTGTCCGCCGTCACCTCGGCTTTTTCTCTCCCTTACCAACCGAGCACGCTCCGCCCTAAACCCGCACAAACTCAGATCAGCCGCGTGAAGTTTCCGGAAATGAGAAAGAGCATATTCGAGAATTACTTTCAAAATAAAAGCTCTATATGCAGTCAAAAAAAAGAGAGCATTTATAAAATAATGAAAATCTATTGTTGTGCATTTGTTATGTGTGTCATTTTTGCAGCAAACCTAACCCTTATAGAGTACAGAACTTTAAAGATGCATTGTTTCGTAAAATTTAAGTTTAATTACAGGCTAATTACAGGCCAATTATATATATAGTCAATACTTAGCCACTTAAGTAAATTTTTAGATAGATAGATATTAAAAATATATTTCAGATTGAAAACGAATCTTGAAGAAATTATTTGTCATTGTCCTACAATCACATTCTGTCTAAAGTATTCTTTAAAGCCCCAATGCGCAACTTTTGGTATTTTCGCTCCTGAGCACCCCTACGGTTGCAGGGTGTAATTACACAGTCGTAAAGACAAATTGCGCTTTGAGCTCCCCTCATAGTAGGGTTGGGCATCTCTGGTGTGAGGCCAATACATACCTATCTCGATACACTGTCAACGAACCGATGCATTAAAGATATATATGCAGCAACTACCGATCCGATACGATACAATTCACACCCCAATCACGATGCAATGCGATTCAACGCAATGTGATTCAACACAGTGCGATTTCATGCAATACAATGTGATTGGACGATGCAAAGGAATGATGCTACGCCATTCAATGTGTTTGATTATTTATTAATCAACAAAAAGTAAGACCTTTCACAAACTGGCCTTTTTTCACAAATTCTGTAAAAGTGTTCTCTGTCTGTTTCTAGTTTACAGTACACACTTTTAATACACCTGGCTCACAGAATTAAGGATGCTCAAGATTAACAAGAACAATTAGGTGC
>JBBPCS010000001.1:6905589-6916551 GCA_037974645.1 Hollardia meadi
TGTGTGTGTGTGTGTGTGTGTGTGTGTGTGTGTGTGTGTGTGTGTGTGTGTGTGTGTGTGTGTGTGTGTGGCAGGAGGGTGTTGGAGATGTGCTGTTTCATGGAGAAGATGCTGGCCAGCATGCTGGCAGACTTTGAGGTGAAAGTGCAGAAGGCAGTTCTGGAGCCTCTCAACAAGCTCAGTGAGGTGAGAGTGACTCATATGTACTGCCTGTTGTTGAACAGAAACTAGTATAAAACTTGTGATCCAGTCTGACCACAGTTGCACGACATTTGTAAATACGTACCAGAACATACACAGAAGTATATTTTATGAATAGGGTAATGTTTAATGTGGGTTAGTTTTAAGATCCATTATGGTTATAAAAAGTGAGTGAGTTACAGTATCTATGTATCTATCTTTGTCCTTTTCAATATCCCCACACTTTGTGTGTAGAAGTTTATATTCGGGCAGTGGACTAAATAACAAGAACACAATGCAGTACATCTCTATACAACAGTCTGTAGCTCAGGTCACAGCTAGATATAATATCAAGCAGTTCAAGATTAAAGGTGCAATATTTAAGATATGGCCATAATTTTAGATTCAAACGTTAACATATAATGTTCAGAAACAACAGCGTTGACGTTATGTCAAAGACGTCTATGTACTGCGTTGCAGAGATATCTACTGAAGTTAGCGTGCTAATCAGCTAGCCCCAGCCCGTCCTATCTTATAATAACAAGCTCCCTTAGTGTTCAGTCTAATAAATTAACAAAACAAACTTACAAAATTTCAAGAAAGAAAATATTCTCACACCATTTTTTCTTACTAAACAGAAAAATACAACCATGCACCTTCTGAATTAAAGTTTCTGTCTTTTACCGAACTCAGACGAGCTTAATTGCCTTGTTAACTCGTCGTAAAACACACAAACAAACTAAGGCAAACTAAATAAAACTCACCAAATCGTCCTGTGTTGTCTTTCCACAATCACCTCTGGTTTGCCCGAGGAAACTCAATTCACAGAGTAAGATGTGAAAATATTTAATCTCTACACGCTGTTCTCGGCTGCTGTTGTAGCCGACTCTGTCTCACTGTTCTGCCGTTTCACCTCACTTCTGTCTCTGCCCGCTGTGTCCTGTCATACCCAAAGTCATAGTCCTTGTCGCAGCTGCTGTAAATCACCACAGCACATTCCCTGTCATCAAACTGGCCTCCGCTGGTCTCAGAGGCTGTGTCCGTTCCCAGTTTGGTTTCCGGCCGTGTTCAGGCTGCGGTGACTCCCCCTTTGTTATGAGGTCACAATCTAGGCAGACGGCAGTGGGCTGTAGAGCCCCTAGCTCCACTGCTAAGTACGCTAACAGTCACTATGGCTACAAGCAAAGATAATTACACAGCCCCAAAAAACGAACTTACAGCAGACAGTATGGTGACAGCAGTTGGCGGTTACTCTGGTGGTATGCTGTCCCCTATATTTTTGGAGGTACCTTCAGATTCTGGCTATATTTTACAAATTGTACCTTTAAAAGACACCCTATTTATTGCACTTTTCTTGTATTTGGATGCATTATATTGTCAGTTGTTATTTGTTCCACTCTCAGTATGAATTCATCTAAAAGTGTACAGTTTGCACATGTGTGAAAGCCTTATTCTTTATCTCTGTCCCTGCTTTTTGCCTGAATAAATGCAAGTACAACTAGCTGCAGCTCAATGGAAATAAATTGGGGGTTTTTCCCACAATGCTTTTACTTGTTTCCCTTCTAGGATGATTTACCAGAGATTCTCAGAAATAAGAAGCAGTTTGCAAAGCTCACAACAGACTGGAACAATGCAAAAATAAGGTGAGTCACACAGCCTCAATCTGGGATATTGCTGCATTCCACTTAGAGGAGGTCCTGCTATTGTGCCTGTTGGTTCACTGTTACTGTCACTGGTACCGAGCCATTGTTACTGTTATTAAGTTCACCTGTGTTTTTCCTGTTGTGACAAGTCAAAATATCTGCTGTGCAACCAGTCCATTTATCCACAGTCAAAAAAGCTTATACACATTTTACTATTTTCTGTATGGTCAGGAGCCAAGCTAGCACTGGTCCTCAAGCAAAGCAGGATGGGCTCAGAGAGGAAGTAGATGAAGCTTGGAAGAGGTTGGAGAGCATCAAGGTACCAGCAGGCAACTACCCCTGGTGCAGTGTTGATGAGCGAGGCACTGAACCTGGAATCAGAAGTGTAGCTGTGACCTCTGACCCCTCTGTTCTTCTGTCTCTGTAGGACCAGTACTCTGCAGATCTGTATCACTTTGCAAGTAAGGAAGAAGACTACGCTAACTACTTCATCCGCGTGAGTTGCAGCTGTGATGGTTTGATCTTTTTGCAAACTGAACAATAATAATTTCATCCAACAGAAATAATGCACAAAGCTGTAGTCTAAAAACAGACTGCTGTATACCCATCAGTTGTGCAAATGTTCTTCCTGTTTCTCCAACTATAGCTTCTCGAGCTGCAAGCAGAATACCACAAGAACTCATACGAGTTCCTGAGCACAAACATCAGCGAACTCAAAGAGAATCACAGTCAAAACGGTGAAGTTAGTTTGCACCAGTCTGTGCATTTAGAGTACTTGCTGCACAGTCATTGCAATATTTAACGTGTCTTGCTGTTTACATGTGTTCTTAATTCCTGTGTGTGTGCTTACCTGATTCCTCAGGGCCACCACTAAGCCTCTCCAGCCAGAAGGTCTACGGGGAGCCTCTGCTGTCTCATCTGTCTCAAAGCAACAGAGAAATCGCTGCACCCATCCAGGAGTGTATTCACATGCTGCTGAGAACGGGCATGACGGAGGAGGTAGGACTGAGGGGATGAGACGACAGTGTTCACAGTGATAATCCTAACACTCAGATAAATGTGCATGTCAATTCTGTTTAACAGTTCTGTTACCTTTTAATTTACTTCCTCACCATCAGAGCATACAGACTTGTTTAAATGAGTCCAGTCTGTAGACCACACATTTATGTCTAAGACTTTTCTAGTGTTTATTTTGACTCATTCTCAGGTCCTGCTAGATGTAGACGACTGGGCATTTGGCACGTAGATACATTCAGTTCATACTGATTAAATGTCTCAAAGAATTTTATTACTTTTTGCGAAGAAATACACCCTATTTCTTGCGTAAAAAAAGTCGACAGCCATGCTAGCTGCTCTGTGAGACTGTACAGGAACAATGGTGCTTTGAACTAAATGTTAATGTCAGTATGGTAACATGAAGCAGGTATAATGTTTACAATGTTTACCATCTTGTGAAAGTGAAATAATCTCTCTTTAATTAAATTGTCTCGGGCCATTTGTTGTATAATCAGTCAGGGGAATAGAACATGTTTGCTTCAGGAATATAAAGAGTGTGCTGATACTAAAGCAAATGAATATGTATAGTTTTGTGCGCTGCAAATGTAATCTTTTGCTAGTGTTGATGGGCTACATTGCACTGGCTTCGCTCTCAGCCTTCTTTTTATCTGACCATGGCTAAAATCCCCCCAGACCTGGTCTTGGAGTTGACTTGTACAGCTGTGCTGCTGTCCCCAGCTCACACACTTAATCACTCCTTTTTCTCTATCTCTGTCTCGGCTCTCTCCCCTCTTGTTCTCAGGGTCTGTTTCGTCTGGCAGCAGCAGCCTCAGTGGTGAAGAGGCTGAAGATCTGTTTGGATCAAGAAACAGTCGACCACAGCGAGTTCAGCATGGACCCTCACGCTGTGGCCGGTAATGATGTGTCTATTTCTTTTTCCTTTGTATTTCCTCTTAGTGGAGTTTGAGTTTCTGTTCACTGTGCAGCCAACTTTTGCAGCCCATTCTAACAACCCAGTTCCTCTTCTGTTTGCTCCAAATACAGCCCTTATTGCAGCTTCCAGTAATGTAAAAAGCATTATTTCCTGTGTTATAGAGATTTTTTAGAGCAGTAATTTAAAAGCGTTCATGAGTTGAAAATAGCAAAGAAATCAGCCAAAATCACTACAATATCATGGGTTATTAATAATAATTCTATCTAACAACACAAAACTAGGTGTAATTTAGTTATGACCTCAACTTGTTTAATCACAGCAATCTCTGAACGTATTGTGACAGGGGCTCTGAAGTGTTACCTGCGAGAACTTCCCGAACCTCTGATGACATTTGAACTCTACAGTGACTGGTTTAAAGCAGCAGGGTGTGTACCGGTATATGATATCCACACTATTAGTTTCTCATTTTATTGTGGTTTCAAGCAGTTTTCTTGAGCATGATCTCTTTATTCACAGGGAGAAAGACCTGACAGAGAAGCTGGAGCAGTTCAGAGTACTTCTGAAGAAACTGCCACCTGAAAACTACAACAACCTCAGGTGGGTGTGAACTCACTATGTACATTTTTTAACAGAATCACACGATCAAACGTCAAATTTATGTCACTTGGGCGAAAACATATCCCGAAAGGGTTGTCATTAAAGGAGTGAAAAAGGACATTGTCATATTCAACTTAGATAGAATGCATTTTTAGTCAAACAGGCATCTTTGTGGATAGCAGTAACGCTCTGTCGGTAATGTTATTATACACACATTCATCGTCCCTAGAGAGTGAAATGTACTGTTTTTGGTGATCATTGCATTGCACTGGGACATGTTGACTTGTCAAAGCAGCAAAAAACACAGGTAGACAGTAACACTGGCTCAGTTCCATTAAGTGTCCCAGTTACAGTTACAGTGAACATGCACGAAAGCAGGACCTCCCCTAATTGGAATGCAGCAATCATTAATACACCTGTGAGTTTCCTGCTATTACATGTCACAATACTGTGCAACCAGTCCACCGGCAAATGTTAGCATGCTAACTAAACTAAGATGGTGAATACAGTAAACATTATACATGCTAGACATTTGCATGCATTTTAGCTTTGTCATTGTGAGCATGTTAGCATGCTGATGTTGGCATTTATCTCAAAGCAACACTGTTCCTTAGCACAGGCTAACAGAGCTGCTAGCATGGCTGCAGACTCTTGTTTGGGTTTTACAAAGGGATTTAAGGTCAAAACATGAAAATCCTCACATTTGGATACGTATATTAGTTCTCATCTGATAGCATTAATATGAAATCTAGAGGGTACTTTCATCCGAGGCACCACAGGACACTATATGTGTTTACTGTTAGACTGTTTGACCCAATAAACTAGGCCTACAACCTTTCAAATTTAGCCAGCTTTATACTCCACCTGGCTTGACTTCCTCTATTTCTCTGTCTGTCTGTTCTTTCTGCTTCTCTCTGTCAGATACCTGGTCCAGTTCCTGTCTCTGTTGTCTGAGCAGCAGGCTGTAAACAAGATGACGCCCAGTAACATTGCCATCGTCCTGGGGCCCAACCTACTCTGGCCACGAGCTGAAGGGTGCGTAGTGACCTGTGTGCACCTGGTGGGCACTATTACCATGCTCCATCCACACATGTGCACTGCCCTGCCTTGCTCATCCTCTTTCATCATGTTTGTGTCCTAATGTGAAGAGATGAGCTTTAGTGAAATGTTTCATCAACCAGACCTGCTGCTCACATGAAACTGAACCACAACATCCTGTTGGCAGATAAACTGCGAAAGATGGTTTGCTAGGCCGACTCTTTCTTTGAGGATTGTTCTTGTGGATTAATTTCAGTAAGAGACTGCATAAGGGGAAAGAGGTTTTTTTTTATTTCTTTGTTTCTAGCTATGTAGGTAATGCCACCAAATGTTCTTCTGCCTCTCTGCCTCTTTAGGGAAACGGCTTTGTTTGACATGGCGGCAGCTTCTTCAGTCCAAGTTGTGATGGTCATTGAGCCTCTTATTCAATACAGCTCCAGCCTTTTTCCTGAAGGTATACAGACACCAAACACTCCCGATGAACCTCCTTTATGTGACACCATCATTGTTATTCTGATTTATTACAACTTGGATTTTAGTTATGCAGTTTGGCATTTTATCATATTTTGTAAGATAACATTGTACTTTTCAAATTCATCACTGGGATCTAAAAATACGGCAACATTGTGACAACAAGTCAGATGATCAGACAGTTTTTAAACATCAGGGCTGGATTCATCTTCAAGGACACTCTCCTAATCTCTGTTCACTGTGTTTGTATTAGCTGTAAGTAATAATTAGTTTGTGGTACCCTGTTTAAGGCTAAATTTATTTAAGAATATATATGCTGTATGTGTACAAGGTAAACTGAAATAGTACTAGTTTTAAAACTAGATTTGATCTCTTCCAAGACAAGACCCTTAAGATTATGTATTTGTGCAGGTCCCATCTGAATCTAATTTCTTAATTACTGCATGACAGTACTTTTTGTTTTTGTCTAAAAACTTAAGCATAAAATGTAGTTAATGTAAATGGTGCCTCATTTTTCAACTACAACTACATGTACACAAAAAAAAGAAAAAAAGAAAAATGAACAAATCTTGCGGCACCCTTGGCCTATCCTTAAGCCACACCAGGATTCTGCTGCTGCTGCACCCACTCAAACTGCTAATCTGAATTTTAAAACGGAAAGTCGCTGCACCCACTGCACAGGAACTGCTAACAACTACTGCAAGTACAGCAGGTCAATGTTGAAACAGGAAGTCTGTCTGTAAACAACAGACTGTTTGGGTTGTTTAACTTTTCAAAATACATTTAGCTTACATGTGGGTTTGTTTAAAACCTGTCTGCTCATTTTACTTCTCCTAGTTCTTGCCCAATTAATGAGCACAATGATTTTAAACTAAACACATTAGGCCTATGGTGTAATAACCTACATTTATTATTTGAATTAAATGTTGTCTATTTGATCTAGCTCTCATAAAATAGATGTGTTTTTTCCCTTTGTTATATTTGGTCAGCTGTATCCTTTGAGATCCCAGACCTTCCTGAGGTAAGTGAAGGGAACCTGCCAGCACCAGCCCAGTCTCTGATCTCACAAAAAGAGAAATTGAGCAGAACAGTCTCCTCATCGTCATCCACAGCATCCTCCTGCTCCTCTCATCACCTCCCTCTCTCAAAGACAAGCAGGTATTATCATAGTGTTGTTGTGATGACAGCACGATAGTAACACAATTACTGTCTTAGATTATGACCATAGAGCAGTGGATCTCAATCTATTTTCTGTCATGCACTCCTCAGAAGCCAAAAAAAGTTAATGCACCCACCCCACATTTTTTATGAATAAATAGCATGATTGAACCACAGCTTTGAAAGGTTAAAGCTGCCCTCGGTTTGCATAGTGGCTCCAAATGGCAGCAAGAGATGACTGTTTGGAATATTTAGACCTCATATCAGTAAAATACAAAAAACATTACCTGTTGTGTATTTCCTCCCATCAGCACAGCCTCTCAAGACAGTGGCGGCTTCCTCTTGGTGAAATCTGGCTCTGTGAGTAGCAGTGGCACCTCCACATGGGCCAGACCTGCAGCTGAGACAGCAGCACCATCCCATCAAAACGCAACAACCAGCAGCTCGTCCTCCCTCAATCCCAGCAGCGTCACGGCCTCCAACACTTCCGCCGCGTGTAGCTCGACACCAAACCAGGGCCCTCCCCCGCTTGCTAAAGCAACAGGAGCAGCGCCAAACCCAGGTCAGGTCAGGAGTCCCACCCAGAGGCAGTGCTCCGATCAAGGCCAGCTGGAGCCAATTTTGGAGGCACCTCCACACTCTCCCATTGTATCGGTGATGATTAGCTCACCATATAAACGTAAGTCAAAGTACACCTGTTCAGTAACACAAGGCTCTTCATTTTAGCATTGCATTTTTGTTAATTTGGGTTGATCTTTAGAGACATATTTAAGAAAAGGTTGAAGTAACAGAGGCCGAGAGGCTTTCTGTCAAATGTTTGAAGTGTCAGCCTGAGCCAAGATAACGCTGATGACAACACTATGACATAATCAAGGCTCCTTTCAGAGCTACAGAAGTCAACTCTTCTCACAGGTTTAGTAGTACTCCTCATGATAAGTAAACCAATCTTCATGTGTAAAATTGGTGCAGTGCCCCTTAAGTGGCCCAAAACATATTGTCCCTACAGTGGCAGCAGGCCCTTCATTCAATGTTGTTTTTAGGCTGAGGGCATACGCGTGGCTCATTATGTCTTTCTATCTATCTTTCTATCTTTCCATTGTGTAATGCTGTTGCATAATGCCCCGTACAGATTCTTTACTTCTACCCTTTTCCTCTCACAAAGTCAAAGTGGTGGCTTGTGAGGTCATGCTGACAGAGAAACATTAATTTACTGCTCTTCTTGTAACAACCAGGAAGTACACAGGAAACAGGAACTCTCACACCATTGACCAAAATAGCAATCTCTTGGGTCATGCGTCATCTCTCACACATTGTTGTAATGAAATACTTTCCCTTATTTTCCCTTAAGTCTTTCCATCCTGATGTTTGTCTGCAGCAAAGTTTCACTGATTTTACCATCACGTCCCACTGAGATATTTTATAATGCTAGGTACAGAAACACTTGGTAGAGCATATACCTCCGCCAACATTGAACAAATTGGAGTACAGATTGTCTTCTAGGATTGTTTTTCTGACAAAATATCATTTGAATGCAGTAGTCCGTCAGACAAATGCCTCCTTCCTTAAACTTGAAAGCAGAATAGTGGTTGTCGAAACGCTAATAACCATCTAAAACTAAAAATACAAGGTCCAGACTGATGAAGTCAGATTGAGTGATCCATTATGTTTTGGGGGGAATATATTTAAGTTCTGAGTTCCACTGAGGACCTCAATAAATCTGTAGATGTACTCATCACATTGGACTGTAATAATAAAATTTATCACAATGCATTTTTTTTGTAAGAGCTTATATATGTATTTTTTTGTCCATTTTTAGTTAAAAAAAAAATTGATTACAAATTTTACATTATTTAGTGAACTTTGTTTTGGTTAATTTAATTCTTCTTTTTTTTTTAGCTTTATGTCAAATTGGTTTAATGTAATATTAGCATATTTTCCTATCACATTTTTCTTTATAATTCATTTTAAAGTGAATTTATTGTAACATAAGCTAAATAGATGCAGCTGTGGCCATGTGACAATTATGGGAAAATCATGCCAGTCCTAGAATCAGCAAACTATGTCAGTTACACAGCTCAGTAAGCTAACATTAGCTACTGTAAGCTACTGGTCATACCAGACCAAGTCAGGCTGCAGCAGCAAATCCTTTGAGTGTATTGAATTGAGTATGAATGTCTTTTATTACTTATGAATCTTACATTTGAACTTTTTATTTGTAAGAGGAAGATAAGTTTCTTTTATCAAAAGCCGCACAGTGTCACATAGCTAAAATAATGCAGTGATTTAAAACACTTAATATACAGTTTTCCTCGAGATAGTATCTACTTCCTTGGTTCCACAGATGACATGTATTATAGGTGACTGTTTTTCATCACAACCCTTTTCTTGGCTTCCCTTTAATTCCTCTGTTTTCTTTTTCCCATCCTACAGCAAAAAGATCTTTCAACACGACTCCATCTAACCAAGCTAACGAGCAGTTGACAGTTCACTTCTCTAAACCCAGACCTCCACCACCTCTCAAACCCCAGGTCCCTCCACCACCCACCACAGCCCCAGCGGCTGCGGACGCGAGGGCCCGGCCAACACCCGCACCCCGAGCTCAGCCAGCTAACCTCAAAAAGCCTCCTCTGAAAAAGCCTGGAGTCAAAGCCCCAAACTGCCCCCCACCACTTCCTCCACCATCACAGGAAAAAGCCGTTCCTTCTGTGGCACAGTGAGAAAAATGACGTGTGCCATCCATTAATCGTGTGAATTTTCTTGTTGTAGTTCTTAAGGAGGAACTTTTCAGTAGTTTAACTTTTCACCTGGCCGGAGTGATGTACAGCTGTACTCCAGGACGCCATGACATGACATCACTGTTGGATGTGGTTACAGGTGCAACAAGCATGCTTCTGATCACAACCAATGCTGTGTTACAATACCCATACTACCATATTATTTATTATGCCAGAAAAAGATCAAGTATATCCCAATAATTAGTATGTCAAATGTAATATGCCAAAAACACCAGAATGTCCGACTGCACCCGGTCACATTTTGCAGTATGCAGGCCAACATGCTTTTCTGACTATTCTGACCCACAATCCTCTGCGCAGAGGAAGATACATGACATTGATTGAGCTGTTGAGAGAATGCAAATAGATACCACCTCATTCTGTATGCTCTAAATCACCTAATTTTACTTTTCACATCAGCTACGGACCGTATGCTAATGTATGAGCAAGAGGGTCAAAGTTCAAGGCGCGATATTATGACAAAGTAGTCCTAATTGTATGCATAATGCAACAGTACATAGAGCAGCAGTACGCACTAAAAGTAAAAAGAAAAAGTATGCAATTTGGAACGCAGCCCCAACCACACCAGTCCCATTGATGCTGGCTGCAGTCAGAGGGGAAACAGGTTTAAATTTTTCAACCAAAACAAACACACAGCTTTCCAGCCTGCTGTTAAGTTACTCTTTAAACATGCATGGTTTTTTGCCTGGTTGGTTTACGAGCAGCTGATACACATTTGTGTATTTAGTGAAAAACAAAATCTACCCTTTGATATGTTTGCATTGTTCAATATTGTCAAGCTCATGCTGTTTAATACCATCCAGGATTCATTTGAAGTTGTTGCAGCTTTTTGGTCCACCAATTTTTCTGTAACATTTATTTATTCTTCAGTTACTGATGTTCTACTAACTGGTGGAAAGGAAGTCTTTTTGGTCAATAAAGCTAAACAATAAAAAAAAAAAAATCCTAAACACATTGCCAATTGTGGTGTTTTTAGGGTGGATTTTTTTTTTATTCACGTGAGCCAGTTAAGTCTAGGAAAATGATTTTATGAACCTTCAGGATGAACTGAGGTTCACTTTTTCAGTTGTCAAATGAAACCCCAACCAGAGTCTACGTGACACAGAGGACGACAGCTGTGGTGAGCGTGAATCCAAGTCCGTTATAACAC
>JBBPCS010000001.1:6916651-6932957 GCA_037974645.1 Hollardia meadi
TATATATATGCGATATGAAAATAAGAAACTTTTTACAACCACCTTTCAGGTCTACCTTTAAGAACTTAAGGTGGAATATTCCTTTAAGCCAACTTTAAACGTTAAACTTGAAAAACTAAATAAATGAATGTTCAACCTAATTAAAAACATCTTTATTTTCAATTTATATCATCATAGTATATCATTGGTACTGATTGCAGCATATAGATGTGAATTGCACTCTTTACTCAGGTGCTCATACTGTAAGTACATATTTATAGGAGGTCAGTTGATATCTTCATGTACAGATTTTTTTTTTATAAAAACATAAATGACAAAGATTCTTCTATAAAAAGCAATATAGGAGTCAGACTTCATAATCATAAAAGGTGCACTATATAGATGGACTGCAGCTTAAAATGAGCAATTATATGTTTCAGGCTTTAGTTGCAACTAGCAAAATACCAGTAATACTTGTCATATTCCCTCAGTCCATGTAGTTTAATCACTGAGATGTTTCTCTGATTTGAGGCCTGAGATTCCCGATCTCTTATTTTCTTTTCCTTTTTGTTTCCTGGTAGTGTATTCCTGAGTGAAAAGCTGACAAGAGATGGTAGTGAAAATTGTAACAAATAAAAATAAAATAAAAAACATACTGAAAATAATATTACATATATTCCCCACTTCCTCTGTGTGTGATCAGGACTCACAGAGAATCGTTTCCCCTCGTGTGTGAGGAAGTGTATGAAGCATAAAGTGAATGACAGGCTTGGTAACTTCTGCATTGAGTAATGTTGGTGTTTCCTTTAAGACGATCTTGAGCACATTCTCTGGCACATCCTCACTTTCTATACCTTCTCTTTGTTTCACTCCTTTTAAGTCAAGACCTATTGAAAAAAATCTCCCTTTCTGTGCTGAGCTGGGAAACTTGCAGGTCTAAGTCTTTCACTGCTTTGAGATACATTCAGCAACACTTTTGCATTAAAACTGTACATCCTTGAAGCATGATTGTATAGAAGTAAAAGATACAATATTAAGGACACTGGATTCCCACAGTCATTTCTTTAGTGTTAAACCATCTCTGACTTGCTCATCTCAGACTTTGATTTCATCTTCGTCGTCCATGTAACTGTAGGACATGTTCTTCTTGGGCTGGCTGATCATCATCATCTCCGAATCTGCAGCTTCCATCCTGCTCTGTCCCTTTAAGTGGCTGACACCATAGTGGCGTGCAAGCACATCTGTAACACTCTGGAACCGCTCGCTCTCCATCCCCATCCCCAACCTCACTCTTTCAGGAGACCCCATCACCACATCAGGTACTTTAACAGAAAGCCCAATTCCATTCACCTCCACCGCACTCCCTTCCTCTTCTTCCCATTCGACCCCATGCGGGCTCTTCCTGCCCCCGCAGTCCTCCCTCAGCAGTGAATCCACATATGAGATAGTAGCCGAGTCCATCTCCGATCCCTCATTGGTCAGCCCGCATGCTGACCCCGCCTCCTCTCCATCCCAGGCGTGGCCATGCTCCTCCAGGTGGCCATCGATCAGGCTGAACACCTCGCTCATGAGGGAGGGGCCGAGGTCAAAGGTGAAGGTGTCCAGGGAGGTGAGGGAGGGAAGGGAGTCAGAGTAGGCCGTGGTGGTGGGTTTGGGGTCAGAAGTCATGCAGGTGGATAAGATGGCGTCGGTGGGGTCGGTCAGGGAGCCGCGGTGGATGTTAGGGGAGCAGGAGGTGGGGAGGGAGATGGAAGGCTGCTGACGCTCAGAGCGGGAGAGACGAGGCAGAGTGACGAAACCCGACTCCAGACCTGAGGAGAAGACACAGATACCAATACATGACATTCATATTGTATTAAGGGATTTGTCTCATGTACTTTTTCTATTGTATAAGTCTACTTTTGAAAGGAGTGAATAGATATTTTGAGATATTTGCTTCCTTGATGAAAGACAGACGAGAAGCTTGTTACCAAATCTGTCCATGAAGTTTTAAACTACTGCCAGGGGACGCTAGGGTTAGCTTAGCCAAAAAAAAAAAAAAAAAGTAACGGGGGAAGTAGCTATCCTGTTCTGCCCAAAGGTGACAAAAATAAATTAACACACACCAGCACATCTAAGGCTCACTAATCAAGACATTACATCTCATTAGTTTAATTTGTTAAAAAAAAAAAAAAAACAAGTGTAAAAACAACAAGCTGTGGTTTTCTGGAGGGTAATGTGCTGGACTACTTCTTGGCCGGGTATGCTGGCTTCTTGTAGTCTCCACTGGCAACTTAGCGGTGACAACAAGACCAAGACATAGTGCAGCAGCCCCCTGTAAAACCACAACTTGTGGTTTTTACCTCTGTTTTTGGACATGTCAGAGAAACAAGATAGAGCTTTATAGGTGTTAGTTGGCAGATCTTTTTGTTACTTTTGATCAGAACCATGCTAGCTGTTCCTGATCGGTCTCTGTGTACCATGCTATGCTAAACAGCTGCTAGCAGTAGCTTAATTGTTTACCAAGAAACACGAGGGTGGTATTGATGTTCTCATCTAACTTTCAGCAACAAAGCACATTTTCCAAAATGGAGAACTTTTCCTTTCAGTGCAGATGGAGAGAGAGAACATCAGACATGAATACTAAAATCAGCTGGACACAGCTTCCTCAAAGGATCAGATCCAAACCCAACATTTCAGTGGCAGTCCAGTTAATACATTTGAAAACAATCTCTCATGTTACAATGCTTTCCATACACAGTATATATTACTAATGTCATATCTCAAACACTAAGTAACACTCTTTAACCTGAATTATCACACAATTCCAACAGGGGGCAGTGTAAACACATCTGAGAACATCCTGTCTGATGATGACAAGGCAACAAATTTGAAATTACATGCTGAGTTGTTCTGCTCTGTGAACAGTGAATCATCTGCGCGACCCTGCCAGATCACTTAACAAGTCAAACACTGCTGCCTCCGTGATCCAAACGGGTAAAATTACCCGAGCACCTCTGAATGCCAGCCACAAAGGGCCAAGAGTCTGGAGGTTTTTCATACCAACCAAAGAAAACAGCGTCAGATTTCACAGATTAACACACTATAACCAGAAAGCAAGAAAGACGTAATCAGTGAACCAGTATATGGAGGGTTCAGTTGGATGAAAACCAGCAGACTCTCCAATCCAAGTGTCATAAAGAGTAATTACTGGGCAGTACTATAAAAATCACCCGTGTATGTGATTTTTTAAGGAAATTAAGATTAAAAAATGTCTTTAACAGCACACACACCTACGTCCACATAAAAAACACACAGATTTCAAGGATTAAATGTCACTCATACAATCTGATCACTTTCAAAAAAGAATACTTTTGACATTTTAGAAAATCCTTTTTTTTTCTTCTTCTTTTTTTTTAAAGATTTCTGATAAAGAGTGAAATGAGAAAATTGATAGAACACTAACCTGGCTGAGTGGTATCAATCTTCTCATCTAGACATAAGCGCATTTCTCAAAATGTCAAACTGTCTTGTTGACTGACGTATGTTTAAGACATTTACTTTGCCCTGTGTTGCATTAACATTCATCAAACACACACACACACACACACACACACACAGGGAAGGCTGTGTGAGCCATGCCTGGCTCAGACAGCTTGTTGCCATCTCTGTCTGGATCTCTATTATCAGTGTGAGCCCTGTTGATAATGAACCAAGGTGATTCATAAGGACATCTGGGGCAAATCTGTCTTGATTACTGGGTAGAACTGATGGATGAGTTTCACTGCAGCTCAACAGATGGTTACAACTTCTCTGCAGTTCCCAGTTAACTCATTTGACCTTTGCAAAAGTGCTTCACGTTGTTTAACAACAGAGTCATTTAATTTTGAGGGAACAATCTTAGGGACTATTTTAGGATTTGGTGGTGTACTGGGCAAAAATAGATGACATGATATCATGTTGAAAAACTTCCAGAGAAGATATATTGGACCTTTTTAGTGATCCAAAACACTGATGGCTTTAGATTAAATTAGATTAAAGAGCAAAAGATTATTTCAATCATTTTAAGGGCTGAAATTCATTTCAAAGGAAAACACAAACAAAGCCTCAATACATCCTGTAACAACATTTTTGCAACCAGTTCAGGCATAAATTGTAGTAGAATCAGTTAAAAGTTTAGCTGATTGCCATCAGGTAATGGGGACCCTTTGAATACAAATAAACATCAACATACTCACCATAAGAGCTTTTCTTTTCCTCTGGCGTGCATTGAGAACTGGGGAAGAGCACTTTGGTGGTGGGACTCCCATTAGGCAGATCTACATCCAGCCTGGGAAGGGAGATGGCATTCTTGATGATGGGAGAAATGACGGGAGGTGGCGGCGACAGATCCTTGGATGCTTCTCTGGGTCGGTTGTCAGAGCTCCTCCTGATTTGGCGGAGCGTCCTCGAGAAGAACGCACCAATCTTGTTGTCAGGGGTGGAGAGAGAATCCGTTTCCCCATTGTTCCCATTGGCCGTGCCGCCATGGTTGCTGAGGAAGGAGGTGTCCCCGAATACATCGCCACCTCGGCCCACGTGCATGGTGTGGCGGAAGTCGCCCAGAGGAGGGCTGATCATGTCCAACGTGAGGTCGCCTTTGAAGCGCCGCTTGCTGTGGGAGTGGGAGACCAGACCTTTTAGGCCGGACAGCTTTTCCTGAAGATTCATGGTCAGAAGAGATCACTGAATATTTCTTGAAAATCAGCCCGAAATAATGTCTGAAATTGCCTTTAATCCCACTGAATGGCGAGACTGAACGAGCTAAGGTCAACTTTTCTCCTCATAGATTTATGCCAAAATCATTGACAGTTCAGCAGTCAAAAAGGCCGTGTAATCCTTGAAACCAGGTTATTTGTCAAAAAAAGAAAAAGAAAGAAAGAAAAAAAGTTGAACTCCAGGCATGCAGCAGCAAATATTTCAACAGAATAGGCCTATTAGCTCTGTTTATTATGAGCAGGCTAAACTGTGTCCCTGTTTTTGTAGCCCGTTGTTATGCATGGCTGGCTGAATAACATAAATTGAGAAGAACACTGTGAAGTTGTGTTCTTGGATGTAGCCGGGCCAGTTGGATTGTGGTCAGGTTGCCTGGTTCCCCTGCTTGCCTCGGGCTTTGGCTTTGTCGACATCAGCTCAGAAATAGATCTCTGGAGTCCAGCTGTAAACGGCCCTGCGGTCGTACCATGGAACCATCTATTGAGAATAAAAAAAGGAACAAAAAAACATCTTTGAAATGTAGATAGGGATCTATTTGATTTTGATGTATGTTGAGAGAAATTAAACATTTGCAGTTTATTCTGTGGAAGTTGAGGTTCAGTGAAAGACAATGGTGCTTTCCCATTCTAAATGCTGTATGGAGTTGTAAAGTAACCTCACTGTATTTTGGACATATCCATCTTTCCACGGGTTTTAAGGTTTCCGCGTTCCAAAAATCCGCTGGTCTGGAACCATCTAAATTTAGACCACAAGTCACTTCTCTGTGCAAGGAACAAAAAAGTCTGCTTCTTATCCATAAAATAGTTGGACTTTCAGGGAATTCCTGCATCCATTTTGTCCTGTTTGTCTGGTGTGGAGGTTACACACAGTTAATTTTACATTTCACCAACAAGACTTATCACGCTTTGAAAGCCAACAGCAGCCCTCCTTCAACAGGCTTAGGTTTGTTTACGGGCAGGCAAAGTATGCTTGAAAGGAAAAGATAATGAAAATTTCCTGATAAGAAATCCGCTGCTGTTGTATGGAGCCCCGTCGAAAGGCAGTAAAACACTTGAAGATGACTAAAAAATGGATGAATGAATTATACTATAATTAAAATGGAGTGTGAAAAGAAATGTAAAACTTTATACTTTTTATACTCAATCGGTTTGCACAAAAAGAGAAAAACTATTTTTCCTTTGCCTCCAATATGTTGTTGAAAAAAAATCAAAACTTAATTTCACTTATTTATTTTTCACTGGCTCAATTTAACTTTTTTAGGTTTCCTATTTTTGGTTTTCGTACAAGTCAATTATCTATTCCCTATTTTCCTCATGCAACAAATCCCATTTTCAATTGACCTCTTGCTTGTCTGTGTGTGTTTAGGGTAGCTAGCTAGCAGTAAAGGCTTTTGTGCAGTAATGTTAAATAGCCAGCTTCATTCTGCTGTAGCATTACTGCATACAAACTCTTATAATGGTAGCTAAGCATTTTGGTTAATGCTAACAAAGTAGGCTAGCTAACGTAAATTAACATTTTCAGACACCATATTTATCTGTCTCCATGATATGTTTCATTAGTTGCAACATTATTTGCAGCTTCTCTTTTTTTACTTTTTACTTTTAGATTTTAGTTTTACAAGAAAAAAGAATAAAGCTTTCTATTTCTTTTTTACATTCAATTTAAATTATTTGACTAATAGTAGGCTATTATGAATTAATGTATTCAGTTATATTTTTGACTTTACCGTCTGTTACTGCCTTTTGTCTCATACCTCCATAAGTCTGTAATGAAGGCAGACAAAAGTTGGCCTTTTCTCACGTGTTGTTCTTTGCCAGCAGAGTAATGGATATCCAGTTCTAAAATATTTTGATAGCATAAGGCAGCCCTAACAAGAACCTCTGGTTCTCTTTAAAAGCTTTCCACTGCAGCAGCTAAATGTCTGCGGGCCTCCCACACATGCACGGCCCCGTCTGGCTTCATTAATGATCTGCTATGGTTCAAGAGATGGGGATTGCGTCAGGTCCAAGGCAGCCCTTCTAATTTGCTGCTGACCACAGTCGCAGGCCCTCCACTCCACTTCCCCTGGCTGCAGTTTTAAGAGGGGCATCTGGGAGCAGATAGGGATGAAGCATGCCACATACCAGCACTGAGAAGAGCCATATCAAGGCTCACAAAGGGACACTAGGGACCACTATACCAAGGTGTGATGTTGAATCTAATACGGCATGAGCCTGCAGGGACCTTGTGCACGTTCCCATGAACTGCAATAAAGCAGCAGGCCACCTCTCTGATTACAACTCCCCAGTGACGGCGGTTACAGACACAATGGCACTGTGCACTTCCCAATAAGGGCAAATGTTTGTCATGCTATATCAAGATTTAACAAGAAAAACCTCAGTCTAATTGATAACCTACAGTATTACAGGAATACACATGGGGCCGTTAATTATTTTGACTGTGTGCTTACGGAAAGCTCTGCTGTTTTGTCTTAGCCTGTAATCCTGTAAGACCTTTGACCACAGCTCAGAGGGGGTCGCTCCCTCCGAAACCTCTTCTGTATCAGAACCCTCAAGGCAAAGCTCATTTTATCTGCACATATGCTTCTAACCTACTGAACTCTCCTTCCCTCCTCTCTTTTACCCTTCTTTGCTCTTGCTCCTATGTTTTCTGAGTTACCCAAATACAGCAGACAGCCCCCTCAGATAAAATGGCCTGAAAGCACCACAAGGGCCAAACCCCCCCATATTTTAAGTTTTTTAAAGGTAGTAAGTTTAACACTATAATCCCAGTAGCAGCCTGCCTGCCTGCATCCTGGATATCAGTAAAGAATATGGGACCTCTCAACAGGAGGTTCTTGGACGTACTTTGGATTATCCTCTAATCCTTCATCTCCTCTGTTACCCCAAGCAGGGTGCCTCTTTTTGGGCAAGGCCTGGCTGCTACCACCCTGGTCGAATGCTCCACTGGCTCTGATTCCTGTCAGAGAAGAAATACATGACAACATGAGTTTGAGGGAGGGAGGGTGTCCATTGAAACTAAAACGAGGCAGGCTGAGAAGTGATGGAAGGAAGAAGGGGATGAATAAAAAAAATTTATTTTCATTTCCACAAAAAGGAGTGAAGCTGGTTGGCCACTCGGGGCAGAAATAGATATGACAGGAATGGATGCTGAGAGAAATGAGACAAAGAGAAAAGGTCAGATGAGGAGAGGAAATGAGGGGAATGCAATGTGAAGGGAGGAGGGCAGTATAATAGGCCATAAGAGGGGAAAAAATGCATACAGAGGAAAAAATATATCGACTGAGACATAAAAGACCCTCTAAGATTTCAGTGAATGGAACAAATCAGAGGATATGCAGTATATTGATATTATCATCACTAATTAGCATCACTGATAATTCCTATCATATCTTTTTTAACCTTTCTTAGCCACATTCGCAGCGTGTCAAACTGTTGGATGTATTGCTGTAGAATTTTGCACAGACTGTGGTTCTCAGAAGAATCCTTTGGTGATCCTCTGACTTTCACTTTTGCGCCACCATGAAGTTGGCTATGTCTATTTGATGGATTGCCTCACATTTATGTTCCCCTGCTGTAGTAATAATTTTGCTGATCCCTTAACTTTTCCTTTAGCACCATCATCACTTGCAAATTTTTATTTGCCCAATACTTTGTTTTATGACCAAATTACCTGCAAAGCTAATAACATTCCAGTCAGCCTCAGATAGCCTATAAGTAGTAATTAGCATGCATGTAATTAGCAAATGTTAGCATGCTAACACGCTAAACTAAGATGGTGAACATGGCAAACGTTACACCCGCCAAACCTCAGCATGGTTATCAAATCTTTTTCAATGCTGTACCAGACAAATCTGAATAGATACCTCTAAAGGTGGTGAAAGATAACTGCATGAAAACTGTCGAACTTCAATACCCAGAAATCTTGCAACATGAAGGCCAGTCAGTGTCGATGGGAAAACTCATCAATGCTCATCAGCGCCAGTTTGTGACAAAATGAGAGCATTTGTGCATTCAAACGTTTTAGTTCTTTTTTTTTTGCTGCAGCTTTGATTTGCTTTCTTTGGGCAACTCACCATTCGGGGGATTTTGAGAATTCATACATCACAGACAGGCTCAATAAAATATTTCCATGTCACTATGTACTGTATTTGCTTGAGGTGGATTTGCTGGATATAAACCAGAGTAATCACAGTCTAATAGGAGCCGTGTGTGTTGTGTGCTGTGTGTGTGTACGAACACATTCCTGAGCGGAGCATCGGTTCGGTGGAGTCTTTCTCTCGATTTCGACCATCAAACATCCTTCTCCTCAACCTCGACGCTGATTGAAACCACGTTTCGGTCTGAACAATCTTTTTTTTTCTTTAATTCTCTCTTCTTCTATTTCCTCAATTTCTTTCTCTTTCTACTTCTTTCAATTCTTTCCCGTTCTTGCTTTCTAATATTTCATCTCTTCTCTCTAATTGTCTCTTTATCTTTTCTTTCTTCCTTTCCCCTGTCTTTACACTCATTCTGAACCTTTTCCTCTTTGTTTATTTCTCCGCTGTCCTCTGCTTATTCTCTCTTTCTTTTTTCTGTCCCTGTTTGTCTCTTCTACTTCTTTCCCTTTCATTTCTTTTCTTTGCCTCTCTTGTCTTGACTGACTTCAGGAAGACTGAAACAGCTGTCGGGCCCACACAGGCACACACGCACCCATCAGTCTCTATTTTTGATGGCTTTAACTCAAAAATGTTTACACTGCTTATAGTTTGTCTTGAGTAAAATCAACGCTGGACTTTCATCGTGGGCCTTCCCCTCCCGTCTCTCTTCTCATGTCCTTCACTCACTAACCCCGCTAACCAGGTGAACAAACATACAAGATAAGGCCACATTTTTTCGGCTCAGCCTTTGACTTTCAATTACGTTCCTATTTTCACCGTCCATGCTCAGTCTGAATCCAAGCAAAACACGGCTACACTTCCTCCTTAGCCAAGAAAATATTTTCATGCTTCAACAAATATCCATACTCTCCTCAGCTTCCTGCTTCCTGCATCTGCTGGAACTGGCAGTCCCAATTTGCCCTCTTTGTTGTCTCTATTTTTTCGGTTTATAGCTCTTCAGCTCTCGTATATAAACTTGTATAAACTCACTCACGCACATTCCCTCCTTTTTCATTTGATATTTACCAGATTACATACAAGTTTTACAATGAACAGTTTACCTTTGAAGTGATGAGAGCATCCTGCGGTCAGACTGAAACATGTGCATGGTTGACAAGATTTTATTTTATCATATATACTATACATTGGTAGCATTGTACATGTTGGCCAATGGAAACACAATAGAAATAGTCACAACTGATTGCAGTACCAGAATGCCACAGATACATTTAAGATCTTTTTTTTTTTAAAGTGTCACCATTACATAATTTGCCCACCAGAGAGCAGTGACAAGTTTGTTTTCTGCAAAATGTCCAGCTCTGTCTTTAAACTGATATTTGGACATTTTGGGAAATACTTTTAATTGCTTTCTTGCTGAGAGTTGCTGAGAGGATAAATACATAAGAAGCTAGAGCTAGCAGCTGGTTAGCTCAGAACAAAGATAGGAAACAGAGGGAAATTACATAAATTGGTTAATAAGTCAGCTTTAGAGGTGCTCGTAGGGCAATGTGCTATTACCTCTGGGCTGAGCCAGGCTAGCTCTCTAACACTAGTTTCTTGCCTTTGTGCTAAGCTAAGCTAAGCTAACCAACTTCTGGCTGTAGCTTCACATTTACAGTAAAGACGTGAGCGTTATAACAATCTCATCTAACTCTCAGCAAGAAAGCAAATAATTCCCAACATGTCGAACTCTGGCTTTAAATATTGATATCCAGTATCTAATGGACTCTAATTGTCACTGTGGGTGATGATAAGCAGCTGGCACAATTTCAAAAGTAAAAAAAAGACTAAAAGTTAAGTTTAAATGTTGCTTTTGCATTATGGTCCATCTAGCTACAATCCCTCAACATGAAAAGCCTTGGAGCAACAGATTTTGTCATCTAGGTTCTTATCATTTACACTGACAGCACAAATTGTTTCATATTGAAGTTTTACTGTTTCTTTGTATAGTTTCAGGAGGAAGGAGGCATAGCCAGAGCTGGGAAAACTACACAATCGTCCACTTCGATGGTCTGAAAAGTTCACATGCAGTCAAAGTTTGGACAGCAGCCAATCAACAAACAGACCTCAGCATAGCCCTGTTTTTCAAACTAAAAAAATCATGGTGGCTTGGTCAGAAATGTCCTCTTTTTTCATCCACACATTTCACTAAAACCTCTTTTCTAAAATA
Source organism: Hollardia meadi (assembly GCA_037974645.1). Classification (NCBI taxonomy): domain Eukaryota; kingdom Metazoa; phylum Chordata; class Actinopteri; order Tetraodontiformes; family Triacanthodidae; genus Hollardia; species Hollardia meadi. Next base: position 6,927,673 of record JBBPCS010000001.1, read on the forward strand.
TCTGAAGAGAGTTTTAAAACCATGATAACTACTACTTTAAGTTTGTGGGAGTAGTTCAGAGACAAAGAGTTTCCGTCCACACAGCAGCTGACCTCATTGACCAGTCTCTTTAAAACTTGTTGTCCTTTACTGGAGGGTTGTTGTTAGAGGAGTGACTTGTAACCATTTGGTCACAACAGACCATGATTGAGCAGTTTTCCCCAACATCATCATGTGTGGCAAAAAAAAGTAAAAGAAAAAAAAAAAAAAAAGCCAGAGAACCCTGTGGTGTGAAAACAAATACAGCAGCCGAATTCAGAGTTCGCACCTCTGCTACTGACCCTTTCCTGGTTGGTTGCGTCAATGACACCCAAAGGTCACAAAAGGTCCCCCTCAAAGGAATGTAGAACTCAGGTAAAAAAAAGAAGAAAAAAAAAGAATAGGAATAGACTGGAAAAACCACAGGGAAGGTCTGCACTCATTAACTAGTCAAATGCTTTGTCCCGTATCATTAGTGAAAATCATATGTGGGGGACAAACAGGAAATATATTGCATGCATGTGTTAATCATCTGCTGCTGGCTGAGCTGAGTGCAGGACAACATAGAATATCAAAGCATGTACTCAAGAAGGATTTACTGTACACCTACTCTGGGGAGACTAACTGGAGGAATTATGGATCCAGTTAAACATGGAAAAGTCACACACTGTGCACATCCACAGTCCAGGCTGAATTCATCCAATGCGTGGTCTCTATTGAATTTCGTGTTATCACTGAAGCAAGCAGGCTTTTTATTGATCATTAATGTGCATGTTTGTTTATTGCCAACAAGCTCTTCAATCAATCAATGTGTGTTTGAGCGTGTGTGTGTGTGTGGGGTATTTCACATGGTGGCCTCCCTCGTGGCCTGCTGGCAGGTTGCAGGGGTCAGAAGGCCACTGCCCCCAACTTGTAATGAGTCCAACACTGTGCCGCATGTTTGTCTCCATAATTAAACACCTCAAGGTCACCAACTTCAACTTCACCGTGTCACTTTGCAGCGAATCAGAATACATCTCGATAATGTCAGAGACATGTATGAAAGTTGATGTCATGTCATGTAACTGCAGGAATTACAAGGCAAAGTGATAGACCTCAAAGCAGTGGCAGTTTATTCTGACCATGGCTACAGTGGGGAAATAGTAATTATATACTGCTGCTGAATATAAATATGTTCCAGAGAGGATTGAGTTTCATGTCAGACATCTGAGAAAAGACTCACAACACTAAAACAACTTACCCACCAGTGTTAAACAGTATGACCATTAACGGCATGTCTGATAACAGCTTGGTTTCAGTCAACATTTGTACAAGTCTTAATGGTATTACCACGGTATTCCCACTCCAAACAGTAAAAAAATATGAGGAAATAATACAAATAACACAGAAAAAGTAAAATCCCTTACAGGAATGTTATAAAAAAATGTTATAGGAATATTATATATCAACAAATAAAGTCTCAATATGCACCAAAAAGTCACTACAGATTCACTGTACATACTGCACACTCTCAGATCTCGACATGAATATTATCCTGTATAAAATAGCCTAAATATGCGATAAAGTCCCCGTGAACTTACCACTGAGTATTGCAGACTCGTTGTGCGTCTTTCTGAGAAACATTTTTAAGAGATTTAACGTTAAAATTAAGTACAAACTCACCAAAGGAAACTGCGACACAAAGAATATGAGACTGGTTGACTCCGGTTCAATAATGTTTCCAGTAGAAATGTATTTTAGGTTCGTGTGGTCCGAGTGAGCCGGTAGTGCAGCCGGACAGTCCCGCTGGTGCGCCGGGTGTGCGGAGCGGCGCAGCGCGGAGGATGAGGAAGGGGGCGGGGGATCAAATACCAAGGAAACCCTGAGAGGGCCACACCGGGAGCTCCCACACACTGGTTCACTTCAATTTGATGGCTCTCTACAAGGTACCAATTGAGCTGTCGATACGATTTGAAACCATAAGTAAACATCAGACAGTGCTTTTAGAGCCGAACTAGGGGGCGCTGTAACGTGACTGTCATATCAAACTTGTTCTTGAGGCTCCCCCATTTCGAAAAAGACAAATTTTGAGGTGAGATAATGTAATATTGATAATGTTTTTCATTGGTCATAATAAAGAAGTGCTAATCATCAGACCTTATCAGCTGAGTGTCTGCTGACAGAGAGAGAGAGGGGGAAGCACTTATGAAATTGTTTCATGATGACTCAGTTTGCCTCAATGAACCACATGCTAATATGAATTAAAACCTAAGTGAAACTTTAACCGTCAGGTGATAGCCTAGTAATATGAGCAGATGCATTTAAAGGAATAATTTGACATAGGCTATAGGGTATGCCTTTTTGCTGAGATTTATACTACTCTCACAATTAATAATAATAATGAAAACTTGAGAGCCCCTAAGACTTTCAGGCAGACTGTTTCAGAGTTTTATGGCATAATTAACAAAGGCTGCCTCTCTGTGTCTTTTAGTCCTAACCTCAGGAATGATCAAGAGGTTTGAATCAGAAGATCTAAGGGAACTAACAGGCACATATGTTTCAACCATGTCAGCCAGATAAGACAGGGCAAAACCCCTTCAGTGATTTAAAAACCAATAAGAGAAATTTTAAATCAATTCTGTGACAGACAGATAACCAGTGTAACAACTTCAAGATAATGTAGGCTCTCTGTTTTTTCTTTCAGAATACGTGCTGCTGCATTCTGTACGAGCTGCAACTGACCAATAGCTTTGTTAGACACACCAGACAGAAGAGTGTTACAGTAGACTAGCCTGCTGGAGATAAAAGCATGTATTCACTTTTCTGTGTCTCAAATGGTCTGACTCTGGCAATATGATCAAAGGACACTTTAGTCACGTTTCTAATGTGACATTGAAAATTTAGGTCAGAGTCAATGATAACACCAAGGTCTTTGACTTGTTCCTTGGTGTTTAGTGCAAATAATTTCAGGTGGTCAGACAGTTTCTCTCTCTCAGCATTTGCCCCAATAACTAGGATCCCAGTTTTTGTCTTGGTTTAGCTGAAAGAAGGTTTGAGTCATCCAGAGACTTATGTCAGAGATGCATGTGATCAGATTCTTAATAGAGCTGTCATTCAAGCTTACAGAGATATATAGCTGGGTATCGTCTGTGTATTTATGACGTTAGGGTGTCTAATAATGTTGCTGAGTGGTATTCATGTTTGTATGAAGCTACATCTTGGAGAAGGTTAGCTTAGCTTAGCATAAAGACTAAAAACGGAGAAACAGCTAGTTAGGCTCTGACCAACGGTAATAAATTCTACTCAACAAGCTACTTGTTGCCTGGTAATTATGTCGTAAGTCGTTTTGGGGTTTTAAAAGCTGTTAAAAACTCCCAACAGAGGCTTAAAACTGCACTATGGGCATATTTTGCATGTTGCCACGTACCTGTTTGAAGACTGAACTGAAATCCCTTGAAATGCTGAAAGAAATGAAGTCAGTCTGCTCATGTTGTGATGCTTCGACTAAAGGAAACCACATCAAGTGTTACATCTGGTGAGTGTTTGGACAAATGGAACAAACACAATAAATCTACAGCATTGGGTTTTCATCAGAGGGACGTTGATTTTCCTCTATTCCAGATCAGATGTGTAAGGTAGTTATGATGGGCCCCAGTGCATGCAAGTTACTAGGACGCACACGCATACTCAAGCAGGCATACTGCTCGGAATAGTCTACCTACCATCTGCTAGGCTATTAGGTAGCGTACCTTAAATTATAAGATGGCTATCCTTCTGGTAGCAATCATATAAATTATTCATTTAATTTAATAGTTTTTACTATTAGTTTATTTCTACTCTTTATAGTTTCTATAGAATAAGCATAGAATTTTGTTGTGGATTACTCCTGCCATGTGAACAAAAAACAAAAAAAAACATGACGGAGATGGGTTCTCTGTCTCTATGGCTCCCCGGGGCCCCAGACAGCTGCAGTGCCTGCACTGTTTATGTTTACTGTCGCAGATCCACTTTGAGTCTGAATTCTGATGCGGTAAGAAGAGTTTTACATAAAAATCCCAGCAGGTTCAGCAAAACTTAAGTTTGTCACGACTGACTGCTGCAAATTTTCATCTAACACTCAAGAGATCAACAGCCGTCAGATGTGTAGCCCCATAAAGTGGACATGCCAGTGGTCCCACGCTGACCTGTCCAACAGGAAACAGAGTCTTATCAACAGGAACAGAAGCATCCTCACCCCGTCCTCAAAGGCTTCTAACAGGTCTGTCTGTAGTTAAAGCTCCGAGGTGGTCTGTAAGTTTGCCAGCATACACCCCGACCAATCACAATGCAGCCACATACCTCCTCTTAGTGCTACAGCACCTCCCTGCTGCCCCTCCCCGGTACCACACACACACACACGCACAAACACACACACACACTCACACACACACACACACACACACACACACACACACACACACACACAAACACACACACACACACACACACATAAGTTAACACGTAGGCAGGCGGAAGTAAACACAATCACACACAAATGGGAAAACCACCATCCTTTACTCTTTCAGACAACACCCTTCCTCATCTCACGAGACATAAGTTGTTCTCTTTGTTAAAGATTTTTAAGAAGAAATATTTTTTTGGGTGGTTAAATTTGCAGTTGTTGCATTCTCAAGTATCCACCATTTTTACAAGATGTTTTATAATAAATGCAGTATAGCTCTTCCTGATTGGCTCCCATCAGTAAGGTATTACTAAAATCTATCCAATCAGAACACTTTGCTGCATTTTAACCAGAACATGTTCAAACAGGAGGTTTAAATCATGGTCTCAAAACTGTCCGTGTGTTCATTCCTCCATTTGTCCTCCATCATGTTGGATAATATCTCACACTATTTGGACTTTGATGAAACTTTGATTGGACAAAACCAAGTGTGGTTACTCGTTCCTGACTGGTACAGGGTGCCTGGATGCATTTGTTCATTTGTTGGAACAACAGGTTTGCTTGTCAGCCAATCAGGCTCCTCTCTTTCTGAGAACTGTGCCACCAGTTGCGTTCAGTATGACTCATTTTATTGGTTAATCCACCTTATCATTAGAGCATCAGATGATTCATAGTTTGTTTAGTGACAGAGGAGCTGAATGTCCTTAAAGCATAGACACTGTTTAATACCCACCTCTAATCTGTTTATTCAGTACTGGAGGGCATCTAAGGATTACTGTGTGTGTGTGTGTGTGTGTGTGTGTGTGTGTGTGTGTGTGTGTGTGTGTGTGTGTGTGTGTGTGTGTGT
>JBBPCS010000001.1:6933057-6958446 GCA_037974645.1 Hollardia meadi
CTGTGCAACATGAAGACACCAACAAACATCTCTCCACACACACACACACACACACACACACACACACACACACACACCAGACATGCCTCTTTTCTGAAGCATGAACAAAAACATGCTAACCAAAAAACAGGCAGTACATGCTCTCTGAGTGTTTTGACACATTTGTCAACAAGTGGATGCTGATCTAAGGCCGTCTGTGTTGGGTGGCGCTGTCGGTGTGAGTTCACTAACCTCACTGTAATTAGTTCTCAGTATGTTTGGATCAGTGGCATCTAAATAACAGTGTGTGTAGCTGCAGCAGTAAGGATGTAAGTGTGAAAATGGTATGTTTCTATTTCAGTATGATGAGGAAAAACAGGTTTTTTTGTTATGTTCTTGGTGTTAATTATTGCTTGCAGTTAATTGTGATGACATTTCTGTTTAGGGAACGTACAGGTAACTAATGTTTTCAAACTAAACACTGTTGCTCCAAAAGTTTAAAGTAGCTACAAACAGCTTAATTGAACAGATGTTTCAGATTAACCCTGCATTAATTTTTTTTTTTTTTGCCAATTGGGGCAGCGTAACAAGCTGTAGACACAACACTGACACAGTATCATTTTATAAAATTGATATGACTAACATGTTGCTTATTTTAACACATCAAACCCATCTCTGGGAGGACATATCTGGCTATTTAGCTGCTCAATGCCCTTGTATATCCACCAGCTAGTTGCTATCTTTGTCTGCTGTCTGCTGCTGAGCAGGTAGTGTACAGTAAGTGTATCAGAGCTTCACTGGAAACAGCGGCCTGCTGCTGGAACTAAGGTCGATGAGAGTGTTGAGTATCAACCAAAACAGTATGCTGTGGGTGAGAACACCAACACACTGAGCTAAAATACACTAAAACTGCAGAGTTGGGTGATAATTCTCTGTGGGTTCGACACCACTAGTGACTGCTTTAACAGTACAAATGATAAATTTACCAGAGACACATTCAAAGCTGATGCAGTCTGTGTACTGCATGGTGGACATCTTGAGGAAACCAGTGGATAAATGTGTCTCTACAATGAACCTGTGCCAACACTATAAAAATGTTTTAGTTGACTCAACATTTTCAAACTCCAGGGTTGCTGGGACTACAGATGCAAGTGTGTCTATATTTCACCAGCACCTGCTATTAGGGTGTCATCTGTCCTCCTCTTAGTTTCTCACAGTGTTTTTTAATTATAAACCAGGATTTCTTTGACATGTTTGGACAGCACAGTGAAAAAGGAGGAGGCACCACTGGTACGGTGACAGGTACAAGTTAGACGACTTTAGCAATAAAAATCTCGTCCATCCGAACTCTCATTTTTCTGCTCTTTGCGTCCTTTCTCTTTTTCTTCTTTCTCGTCTCCCTGTGGCCCGATGCCCAGCCACCAGTGGGTAGCATTCCTCAGCGTGAGCAAACGAGAAGAGAGGGATCGGAGGAGGGGAGGAGAAGAGAAAAAGGACAGATGGAAGGAATGAGAAAAAGAACCACAGCGGGTCTCCTTATATAGAGTGATGTTATATATCTGTGACCTCGCTGTGGGGACGAGGTGCAATTTCTTCTCCAAATTGTTTGTCGCCTTGCAGCCTTTTGCCCATTTGGTCATAAACCAGCCCTTCTGTTTATAGTCACATCCACGCAGTCTTAAACAGCCGTCTGCTCGTTACAAAACTCTCACTCAGGCCACAAGGTACCCACACAGTTTGACCACGCAGGGGTCCACTTAAATATACATAGCATACAAATACACACAGCCTTTCTTTTTTTCAAATGCAGTGCTATATCTTGAAGGTAAGTTATGATGCCTGCACGCCTGCTGAGGTGCAAAAATAAAAGATTTGCTGAGGAAGCAAAATGGACTCCACCCTGCCCTTCAGCTCTTATTTCTTCTGAGCACTTCAGTTCGTGTGTGTGTGTGTGTGTGTGTGTGAGTTTTGAGGCTTGTAGGAGCATGTGTGTGCAGGCAGTACAGAGGACTTTGTGTGTGTGTGTGGCATCTCCTCTGGGAACTGCTGGCAGATGTAGCGTTCAGACTGTGGGTATAGAGGGAAGGATAAAGTTTGGCCAGCCTGCAACAAAAGCCATATTTGAACAGAAGAGCCATGCATGCAGTTCTTTCTCTTTCAATCTCTCTGTTTTTCAGAAAGTTAATTTCCACAGTTGTCTTTACTGGTTTAACTAAAAATGAATCTTCATCTTTCTCCATTCAGCACACTCCAATCAGACGTTTCAATCACACGAATACTCATCTTTTTAATTAAATCTTTTCTTGAACAGTCCTTTCATTTCCTGATGTAAAAAAAAAGCTTCAGGTGAGTATAGCGTGAATCCTGAGGCATTTGCCATTAGTACTTTTTCAGTTATGGGATGTGTGGGAAGATTTTGGAGTCAGTCAACTAATTTGAAAAAAACATATACAGAAACAGATTTTATGAAAAATATATCCACATAGTTGTGTTAAGGAGGAAAATAAACATACAAATATGATTTCGAATTGGTGTGAGGTAGCAGCTAGGCAGTTAAAAGTAAAAAAATGACTAAATGTTTCAGTGACAGTTTCATTGTATGAAAAGAATAACAAAAGACTATAGCCTACTTGTATGCATACTTGAAAGAATACATCCATTATCTATCAGAGCTTTTCCTTTGCAGGGTCATGGGGGAGGCTGGAGCCTATCCCACCTGACATTGGGCGAGGTAAACAGGTCGCCAGTTCATCACAGGGCTGACACATAGAGACAAACAACTACTCACAATCACACTACGGGCAATTTAGAGTCACAAATTAACCTAACGTGCATGCCTTTGGACACGGGGAGAACCTGCAAACCTGCCCTGACCCATCCCAGGACTTTTTTGCTGTGAGGTGACGGTGCTAACCACTGCACCACCATGCCACCCCTACATGAAGGAATAGCCATGGGAAATATGCTCATTTGCTTTGCAACATGTTGAAAAGAGTGATACCACCCTCAAGTCTGTACGCTACATACACATGAAGCTTGTGCGAGCAGATGGAACGAAAACAACCATCTTCTCTCAAAATATAACAAAATTCACCTCATGATTTAATTAATAATTGCAATTGCTTCAATGTTGTTTGTTTAGAAAAGCTTTCAGAGAAAGATTAGCTGTTTCCAGTCTTTGTGCTTAGCTACGCTAACCAGCTAGTGGTGGTAGCATCATATTTTCCATACAGATATGAGAGTTGTATCAATCCCCTCATCTAACTCCTGGCAAGAAAGCAAATAAGCATATTTGAGTATTTCTCAAAATGTCAAACTATTCCTTTGAAAATGTTTAAAAAGTTTAAAATCATTTAAAAACTTACTTGGAACGTGACACGTGGTGTACATCAAAAGCATCTCATGCAACGCTCCACTCTAATACAGTATGAGTGACACAAGCTGTTTTGCTGCAGCACTTGTTTGAAGTGAATAAGAAGACTGTACGTTATTTGGTGGGTTATGAAACAATGGCTACGGCATTTCTTTGCTCCCTATTTATAATCAGCAGTCCAAGAGGTCAGTTTATGACCTGAAGATTACCACTCAAAACCCACGCACTGACAGTGAACACATCGCCCTGCCTTTGCCTGGTCGCACTCATGACCAAAAACCCTGCAACTCTCCCAGTGGAGCAGTTCAGTGGAGGAGTGTGGTTTGACAGAGCAGTGCATGCCTCTCAGCTAAAAAGAGAGGATAAAATGGGGAATTGAGAAATGAAAACCAACAGCAAGGGTTTAGCTTGTGCATGTACCCTGAAAAAGTCAATCAAGTGCTTTTACAAATTGCAGGATAAAAGAGTAGAAAATAATAAGCTTTATCAGATTTGGTACAGATGTTGTGGAATTCACTTAAAAAGCATTTAAACCAGTGAGAATATGCCAATTGATTACACATTGCAGAATTCTCATGTAAGGGACGATCTGTAAATGTCCTTCTGGCAAAGATTTATGTCATCTGATATGATGTCTTTTTAAATCCACAACAGCTTTCGAGTTTAAGAATTCATGCAAAGTGAAGTGCAGTTGCAGTTTTAATATGTTTCCCCCTTTGAGCCACTGAGGAGAAACACAGAAACAATTGCTTCATTTTAACCGTTTGAGATTTCTTGCCAGCTTCACTTTGGCAGGCAGTTCGGAGCTCATGTCCATTTCCCACAGCAGTGATCAGCCTGATGGAAACCCAGTCCAGTGAGAGATCCTCAGTTGGCTGCTCACAGGACACTGTAATACTCTAACCAAAGATATCTGGAAGTATTTACAAAGGTGTATAATTAGATTGGTGGCTTTAGGCTGCAGTGGAAAATATTCACAGCATAATGTAATGACAGAGAAAAAGGAAAAGAAACAGCTGGACGAGTGCTCACAAAAAATGGGCGCAGGGTGCACCAGAACCAGCTAACTTAAGATTAATTAGAGAATGAAAAGGGATTTTTATATTTCCATCAGTTTCCCTCCAGATGCCTCCTCCATCAAATGATTAATTTAGAGTTCAGCCATGTGTGCTCACTGTTTAGTCTTCAGCTTCCCTGGGTTGTCACCCTTGACCCAAATAGATCAACAGAATACCTCTGAAAACCATCAGAGATCTGCTAATCTAAACTGTAGAACATACAAGTACCAGGACCAGCCTCCTCATTATTCAAACTCCATCCATCCTTTCCTCCGTCAGAAGCCAAACTCCACTAACAGGAGACTTCTTTTTCGTCAGTGTAGACTCCAACAGGCTGGACAGGCATTTCCTGTGGGTGGGACCTGAGAGCAGAGACATTCTTTGGGCCAGGCACCTCCACTTCCTGTCTCTGCTAACAACACACTGAAAGACATACTGTCTGGGCCTCTTCTTATTTTACACTTTACTTGACACTCTTATCCAGCAGTAGATTGAGTTTAAATTCCAAGATTACTACTGTTGCATGTAAACAATAGTGAGAAGTGCAAGGTCAACGTTTCAGAGCTCAGATAATGGAGGGAACAAAACAAGTCATGATCTGAGACAAAGAAGTGCTAGGAAAAGATAGAGGTACAGTATACGTAAAACATGAAAAAAGTAGAATCCTCAGACAATTATATTGTAGAGTGAGTAAAAGGGTGTCAGGGAGTGTTTTCTTATGTGTGTGTGTGTGTGTGTGTGCATGCATGTTTATGTGCACCATAGGGAGTTGGAATAGGTCTGACAATCAATTTCTGTCCTCCCAGGGGTCAACAGCTGCACCAAAGTGTTGGTATTCGACAGCTGGACCATTTTGGAGAAGCAATGTGGGGATTTATTATGGATGCGAGTGGGGTGTATTGTAGGGGGTCCTAGTAAATCCATTTACATGTGTGAAAGTTGTCATTCATTGGTCCTGTTTGAGAAATTTCTTAATTTTCCTAACCTCTCTTAAAAAGTTGGGATTATACCTAGCTATGATTTCATGTCACATAAACAACAGTGTATTTATTTTTTCAAATATTTTTTTTGACTTCATATACTGGTGATATAACATGTTCTGTGTGGGAACAATAATCACAAAAATCCTTAAATGGCTAAACTTCCTTAGTAAACTGATGTCATTTCATTCATTAAAAAATGTTTCTTTTACAGTTAAAGACCACAACTTCAAATAAATTACATTACCTTAATAGTACTTACTCTAACTATAAGTTTAAAGAGTGTTATTTGTGTTTTGCAAAACTAAAATGTGCATGCATGTTGGATTTTGGTAGATTCTTTCCTCTGTGCCTGACATTGGCCCAATCTGAAATTGGGTTTGTGCTGTATTTGTGTGTTATGGCTGCCCTCTAATGGCGCGTTGTGAACAAGACGACTCCTCACTTCACAAACTTGCAACATATTTATTCAACTCGAGGTCATTCAGAGAGAAAACCCACTGAAACTGTTCCCAAAGTGATTAACAATAAAACAAATTCTGGATCAGGCTTAACCACCACCACTTTGGTCCTTGACAAACACTTAAATTCTCTTAACAGACATGTGAGCCGTGGTTTTTCGGGGGTTCAGGTTTATAGTAGTGATTCATCAGTAAGGGTGCCCTTTATTATTTCTCACAGAGGGAATAGAGAAGTTCAATCTGCTCCGCATACTCAAATCCTGGCCTGTGGGGAAAAGACATAGCAGTCATGTGAAAACTGAACCTGAAAACTTTGAAAGCCATTAGCTCATAGTGACATCCATTCCAATCATTTCTTCCTTAAATACCCAGAAAACATAACCCAGTCAAAGACAGTGCACTCTTTTCCTTGTCTCTGCAGTTATCTCACCGTCCAGGTGTCTCCAGTATCAGAGGGATGTTGTCCAGTCTAGGCTCATTCACAATGTCCCGGAAAGCAGAGATTCCAATGTGGCCTTTCCCGATGTCTTCATGGCGATCGAGATTGCAGCCTAGTTTGCCTGCAAAAAAAAAAAAAGGACAGAAAGACTTTACACAGCAGAGTTAAATTCATAAAAGTCACAAAGATCATACAACTCGGTGAACAAATCATCTGTCTAATCGAGATATGTGATTTTTGTTTTGTGTGAAAGTCCTGGCTGTACCTTTGGAGTCATTGAGATGGATGGCTCTAAGGTAGTGGAGCCCCACTTCCCTATCAAACTCGTCAAGCATGGCCTTCACTCCCCCCTCTGCAGCCAGGTCATGTCCTACAAAGACAAGAAACAACACTTGAGGACAAAAAGAAACAACACCTGCAGCCCTAATGGCAGTTTTAATATTTTATGGCTTTATATGCGTCTCTTTCACATCAATAGTAGCCTTGTTTTAAAAGCACAGGTTACCCCAAAAATCAAAAATGCATATTTTTCCTCTTACCTGTAGTGCTATTTAGCCATCTACATTGTTTTGGTGAACTGTCCCTTTAAGTTTGGATATCAAGAAAATTTTAGGTTCATACCATGGAGTTGGAACCAACTATGAACCACAAAGTCAATAGCTTTCCCTTTAAGACTTAACTACTAATGTTGCTGGGGTAGAAATGGTGCTGAACACAGATTGTTGATAGGGCTGATATCCGTCAATTTTGTGGGACAAAAAAATGAACCTCAGGTTTCACTCACCCGCCGCAAAGGCATGGCAGGTATCCAGACACACTCCCACTCTGGTCTGGTCTCTCACTTTGTCTATGATGCTCTTCAGCTCTGAGAACTTACCACCCACCGTACTGCCCTGACCACTCATGTTCTCCAACACTGACCACATGGAGGGCAAAACAGGAAAAGAGGCCACCATCAGTTTGACACACCCATTCAACCTATCTGCTACAACACCTGATACACGTGCAAAGTCGGTTTGCCTGCACTTGTTCATTCCTGAAGCACAGCCTGAGGGCCCGTTTTACCACTGCCTCACTGTTTTCACAGGCATTCCGCTGCAGTGTATTCTTGTCACACCAGCGGCATTTTAGGTATGCGAGTCAAAAGGACTGTAGTGGTGTGTCATGAATCACAAGTAACACAGCGCCGGTGTCAAGCCTGCAGTCAGTTCTACAAATTCAAAGTTACATATTAACACAAAAGTCAGTCTGAGGTCAAATGGTTTTGTATGAGAGGATGATATGCAATTTGTTTTTTGTTTGTGGTAGTGAAATATTAATCCTTTTGAATAGAGTCAAAATATTTTATATCCCAGTTTTATTAATTAGATGCAAAGGGATTAACCCATCAAATGTGATTATAGTAACATTAGTTTTTAATTTGTGTGCACTTAAATACTTGTGTTTCTTAAATACTAAATAAAGCATTGTCTTGCAGGAAGTTCCTGTTTTGGTGAAGCTCATAACGTTCTCTGCTTGATGAGGCCATCAACAGGTATGGATTAAAATCACAGTTATTGCTAAAGCTGTAGTTTGTGGTCTTTGCTAAAGCAGTTTTCCTGTATGTGGCCTATGTCAGTGTGTCACCCTCTTTCCTTTACAACCTTCATGCTTTGCAGTGTTTACTACTGTTGCACTATCTGGCCTCATTTGACCTCTAATTTTCTATCTGTCTTGGAAATTAATTTTTCATAATAGTGATTATAAGACTTTGGTTAAAGCTGACAACCACTGCTAATTCAACTTAATATGCCTTACTGAGGTAGCTGCCTTTGTAATCATGTTTTACAGTGGTTCTTAGATGAATTGCAAATGCTTAAGTCTCAAATATAGCAAAATTATGTAACACAGCAAGCGGAGAGTCTCAATTTAAAAAGAAAAATGCATCAGTAAAAAGGAACAGTGGTTGTAGATTGGCATCATCCTCACATTTAAACAGATGTTTTTAACGCTACACTTACAACATATAAATAAATAACCCTTAAGTTGTATCAGTACCTCTGACAGCATCAACAATTTCCAGAAAGTATAAGCTTTCATCAGAAAGATATTGACTGTGGGGCTACTGCATAATACTGGGTCTTTGTGTTATTTTGACCACCCCCTGTACCTGTAACCACAACAGGTGTTTGCTGGTGAGCATGGTTAATGGCTCCTGCTATCTTTTCCACACACTGCTCAGTGGTGATGGAGCCCAGGGAGGAGCCAGGGTGGAAGTTGTAGAGGTTAAGGCCCAGAAGGCTGCAGCGGCTGAGTTCATCCACCAGCAGGGCCTGGCTCTTCTCAAACACATCTGGGTGCAACATGGAACACAAACCAAAGGAGGTTGTCAGAGGGGAAGAGGAGATGAAGTCAGAGAGATCAAATAACCAGTGCAAGACAAGGGCAGGTAACTGAGTGTGATAGACCAAGGGATTAAAGTCACAGACAGAATTTGCAGGAGGAGACACCCATCAGTGTCTGACAAACCCTCTTTAGGAGATCCACAGTTCATCAGGTAGGACCCATGAGGCAGGATGTGAGCTGGGGCAAACTCCTGTATGGTACATTGCTCCCGAAACTTGGCTGCAGCTGTCTGGTCCAGTGCAGGCCTCTTCCATGACCGCTGGGAGCCCAGAAACAGGGCGAAACTGCTGCCACCCATCTCTGTGCAAGACTCCACAGCTTTCCATATCCCACCTGGGGGCATATAAAAGATACAGCACAAGAACTGTGAGAGTGTGTTTTAATGACTTTAGGAGAGCCTAACAAGAAGGCACTTAGGCCTCACCTTGGATGCCCACATGAGCTCCAATGTATTTCTTATTCCCACGGTCCTTCCTCCTCTTCCTGTCTTCGATCTCCACAGCCTCCTTCTCCTCAGTCTCCCCCTCTTTTTCTGCTTCCAAAGCCTCCTCGGTTTTCCTCTTCCTTGCTCCTCTCTTTCTCGGACCCATGCTGTACAGGGAAAGTTAGGAGCAGCACTTATATGATCTCTGTAAAAGGATGCTGGTTTAAGCTATATGCGTTAAGGGGTTCTGTTAACGTACGAAACACGCATAATGGTGCTAAGTTTGAGTGTCAAAAGTTTTTGAAGGTCAAAATGCGTTTTTATGCATCCCTCCCGGTAGAAGCCAGCCAGTCAGAGGGCTTCCAGGCAGCTGCCACAGACTGGCCATTGGAGACGCTTCATGCTGAGCAGCAAAATGGCCGCCCGTCAACCGACTGACTCCACAGCGCTTTGAAATTTAAATTCTTCTGCACATTAGGGTTTACACTATTACAACGTTAGTACTTATTTACAAACCAGTAGCTTATTACGCGTGTATTTTCATCATCTGCCACTTACTTGACTACCCGCTCAGGCGTCGCTGTTCTTGTAGCCTCGACGAATGCCTCAAAAAGCTAAGAAAAAAAAGTCGCACTGAAGCACTTTAGCTAAGCTAGCTAGCACGTTATCTTTTCTTCATATGTGATTCCTGAGGTGAGTAACGTCAGTTGGAGATATACGGAACATGAATAGACGTTTTAACATTTACTAACTTGTATGCATGCAAAATTAATGCATCATGTTCAACAAATTGTCATGCCATTGCGCTTGCTAACCAAGCTAGCACCGTTAGCCTCGCTACTTGTAGCTTATGTCTGCAGGTATTAACTCGCTCCTAGTTAGCTAACGTTTGATAGCATTAGCACTGGTATAGCATTAATAGTGATTGTACGTTAGCTGTTGTGGATATGTGGCTCAAGGCTTGGTGTATTTGCTGTTTAAGACTTATATACAGAGAACAAAGAAGTTACCTGACTTGTCTGTTGACAGCTGATTGATCTCGTTAACGTTAATTTGTTAATGCGGGCGCTAATCTGTGTCTGCGTATTTCACAAGTAACGTTATTGGCAGAAACCACTCCTTAATGTTAACGGTAGCCATCGACGAAATATTTTACCAGCAGGTTGTGTTAAATCTGTGTAAACTATAACATATGGACGAAGGTGTTTGGTCATTAAAACGGACCCATTTATGCACAGTTCGGTTTAACCAACTTTAATAAGCCGTGTCTTCGATTTTCGAGAAGGGTTTTTCCATTTTTAGCATAAGAAAGCTCAGATCTTGGCAAACTCTAGCTAACAGCTAAATGCGGATGAGCCTGTAACAGCGTTGACAGGACAACACAGGTACGATAAGACTCGCTGGTGCATTTTACATAAGTGATTTAAAGGGTAGCTGGACAGAGCTGAATGCAAATCCGACAGCTCGTAATAACATACGAATTGGTCTGGCTTTCTGATCTGCCAGGCCTGTGGTCAGAAATGCTTCAGGAAGGATGTGAGGTTCGTCATCTGTGAATCTAGGAATCTAGCCTGCTTGAAGTGCAGTGGCACTGAGCAAAAACGAAACCAACTAAAAACAGACACCGTTGGGTCGTAGGAGTTCAGTTAACCCGTCTTTTCTTTTCTGAGTTAGTAAACGGACGATTTTAGGATGGTAATCTGTGCATAGCTATTTTGTGGGGTTTTGATTATTTTGACATATTGTAAGATACTGGTGTTTTAAATGTGTGCAGGTCCTGGTCCCTTTTAAGCAACTGCCAAAGCTTAACATAAATTAACAGTGAATACCTTGACCTGTTCAACCATCATATCTACATTAGTGATGTTTTTCCTTGGGAATAATACAAATTCTTTTAACTTAAAGTGTCAAAACCTAACCATAAAATAGCATTACAGTGTATCAATATTGAGGTATCTGATCAAAAATATTATGTTAGTTTGTTTTGCCCATGTTTGCCCGTGTTTCTCTGTTGGGGGTCTTAAAGATTGAGTACATTATGTGGTGTTCTTGTTTGTGTTTCTTGCCTCAAAGCTGTTAAAGAACAAGCCCTTTGGAACAATTAAAGCATAAGCATGGGTCTAAGACTTTGAGTTGGTCACTTCTGGTTCCCATAGCCACAAGCAAATTCAGTCAGTCTGCAGCACTGATGAGATGAGTTGGCAGACCAAATCAAGCTCCTTATAAAGTGTCTAAATTGGTTGAACTTATCAGTGTCAGCTTCCAGTCTTGTGTATGCTTATGATAGGGATAATTACTGTGTTTGTTGCCCACATGTCCAGCAGTACTCTTAGTCCTAGCACCTGATGGCTGATTCATCCAATCAAGCATGCTGTCCATTGTCACTTGCACACACGGATGGTGGCTCACATGGCCATGCAGCAACTGTGACTATAATTTTTGCTGTAGTCTATTAACTGTTTCTCAGTGTTGTTTGAGCAGTGATTTACTTTACAGCTAAAAGCCATTAACTATACAAAAAATACTCCCATTATGTGAAAACGGTAAATGTGTGACCACATTTTGGAATATCTTCTTGTTTCTCTAGAAGAAAGGAGTATCAGGACAGGAGCAGTAGTTCATGGAAGACAAGAAAAGGAAAAAAGACGACAAAAGGAAAAGGGAAGCCTCTCAGAAGGTGAGCATGTTCACAATGACTTGCAAACTCCTCCATCTTGCTGCAGCGCCATGTTCATCAGCAGTTTGATAAGCTTTGAGAATTGAGTACATTGTAGGCCATTAAATTTTTTCATTAGGGGTGCTATTTCTGCTTATTTGGGGATGTATGTTTTTTGGAGGAGTTAGGAGTATACTGTAATCATATTTTCCAACTTTAAGGATGTATTTATGAGCACAGAGTTTTTCCTGCATTTATAAATTTTATGGTGCCACCCCAAAGAGCTTTTAGCCATCCCCAAAAGGAAAATCGTCAGCTCTAAAATTATGACTGATATTTGAGAATGAAGATAGTAATTCAAATCCTTTCCAATTGTGTTAAATAACAATTTATCAAACAACTGATGAACTTGAACTATCAGAAAATGAGTGTTAAATTTTTCACCTAACCTTTATCACCCAGGCCTAACTGTGCATGTATGGATCATTCTTACTCTCGTGCGTCGTCGGGGGGGGGGGGGGGGGGGGGGGGGGGGGGGGGGGGGGGGGGGGGGGGGGGGGGGGGTGGGTATTCACCCCCCCCCCCCCCCCCAAGCCCCATTCTGAGCCAGGAAAACCCAGGAGCAGTTTATATTTACATCAAAGAAAGTGATTCTATCACTCTCATGAAAGAATTTACATAGGTAAACCTGTATGTGTGAATGAAAATTTTGGAAACTTCACACAAAAAGGTTCTGATCCATACTCTTGACTAATCTGCTTTATTAGAAGCACACATACCAACATCTCTACATGCATGTGGTAATAGTTAGTGTGATGTCAAACATTTATGTATTTGTTATAATTCACCTCAAATTGTTGTTTTTTGAGGAAGGCCGAGTGAAGGCAAAATAAGTTTGCATTTAGCGCAATTCTCAAAAGGCTCTTCTCATTTCACTATTTTGTGCCTCCTCGTCTCCACTCTCCTCCGTCCACCTGCCTGTGACCTGGAAAAGGATCTCAGTGCGTCATCTTGAAAAATGTCTCAATTTCTAAAATGCATCTGGAGGAGAGAGGAGGTTTGCACAGGTGTATCCTTTGGGAAAGTTTTTTCAGCACCTGTGACATAAAAAAAGCATGACATACAGCTTGAATATGAACAATGGGCAGGAGCAGGACTCTGCAAATGTGTTTCTTTGGTATCATCATCAGTTGTTTAAGATGATCAAAACCAATTAAACCCTCTGCCCTTCACTGTTTGTGTAGCGCCTCGTAAGGTACTGTTCTCACCGCATTCCATAATGACATTTCACCTTGATATGATATTAATTACAGTAAATACAAGTTGCCATGTACACTGTTATGCTCATGTGGCATAGATCATAAAATACAGCGGTAGGCTATAAGAAAATGGACAGCTGTGCTACATGTCATATTTAATTGCTGTCATTTTAAAATAACTGCTCCAAAGCACGGATATCATTTGTGCCTATTGCCTCGACTCCTCCACTCGCATCTCAAGTCGGAGGGACTAAGATGCGAGGAAAGGAGGCGAGAAGAGGAATCGAGGTGTGATTAAAACCCCCAAGCAGTTTTATTTTTGCACTGTTTTGAAAATATGACACGGAATTAATGGGAAGAAGACCAAGTCATGACAACATTGATGTTTGGATTCCGCCCCCTGTGTATTTATTATCCTGGCACTCCTAGATCTTTTATTTTTTATCTAACCACAATCAAACTTGAATTTTTGTAAACCTGATGTCTCCTGTCCTATACTTTCTTTTTTGTCTTTGCTAGGTGCATGGTGTTGTACTAAGTTTTGACATCTGAATGAAATGTAATTTTTTTTGTTTTATTGTGTCCTAATTTTGATGTTTTTTACAGAATGATTTCGTAACTAATGTGTTTTATCTTCATTTTAGGTCGCAGAACAAAAAAACAAAGGTAAGCAGCACAGTGATGTATGTATATATGTTAAGATATAGGGGTCGAGGTTTTGCTAGGTTGTTAGGTTTTTGTTCAAATCGATTGTGATAATGCCTTAATTGTAGTTATTGTTGAATTTCATATTTCTGAGATTGCCATTCTTCTGGAACAGTAACCACCGTGATGCTAGAAAACACTTCATGACTTGTCTTAATTTTGAAAACTTCTGTCTTTTGTACCATTTGGTGGTTGCAGTTTTGAAAACAAAAAAAATCCAACAAGCAACAATCATGAACCCAAAACTTTTGCATTCTTTGTAGCATATTCCCCTTTCCTTAAGATGTGCTCAATGAAATAAATGATGCTTGATTTAATCCCCTCTCTCTCTGCCTTCCCTTCCTGTAGTGCCAGAGTTGACCAAGCCGGCATCTGCCCAGTCTTCTGCCACTCAGAGCAGCTCTGCCTCCCCCAGCCCTGGACCCACCCCCTCTGCCTCCCCATCCCCAGCCACCTTGGGCCCTGGCAGTGCTGCCACCCCGTCACAGGGAGGCAACAATGCCAAGCGCCTGGCGGTGGCCAACGGACAGCCCACCTCCACCACCATTTCTTCCTCTTCCGCTGGCGGCCCCGGTGCTGCTGGAAACGGCAGTGCAAGTAGCGGAGCCCAGGCGCCTCAGCAGCAACCACGCTACATGCCGAGAGAAGTGCCACCGCGATTCCGCTGCCAGCAGGACCATAAAGTGCTACTGAAGAGGGGTCAGCCGCCACTGTCCTCCATGCTGCTGGGAGGGGGCGGAGGAGGGGATGGCCCCAATGCAAACATGGCTGCTGTCTCTGGTAAGTGTTAACAATCCTTTAGGTCAGATTTGGAATAGATCCATTCTATGTAAAGATTATTTAGATCATTTTTTAACATCCCATCTTTTTGAGCCCTAAAGTCGCTCTTTTGTGGGATTTTTGTTTTCAGATTCTGGTGCAGCTGCCTCCTCATTGGCCCTCACCTCATCATCAGTTGCTGCTTCTACTACTACTTCTAATTATGCAAATTCCATGTGGGGGGCGAGCTCAGGCAGCCAGACCTCCTCTCAGGGCAGGGAGAAGGTGATTGTTGATGGCAATGACCTGGAGGAGTGGCCCAGCATCGCTGGCAGTGATGGGGGAGGAGCTTCTTTCACTGGGGCTGGAGGGGGCAGCAGCAACAACGGAAAGCCTGTGAACAGCATCAGTGCCTCTGGCAACCAATCCTCACCCACTTCCTCGTTCTCTTTGCCCAATGAATGTATCCAGTCGTCCAACGTTGTGGTGTGGGGGATGGCTGCCTCCCAGGGTCATCTTGGAGGAGGGAATGCAGTAGCTGCAGCTGGGGCTCTGCTACCACAACCCTCCTCACTTTCCAAAGCTTCCGCTGTGCCAGGGAGCCATGATGCCAGTGGCCCCGTAGACGGCAGCAGTGGGATTCCAGGTGCCAATTTCAATCCAAATGCCAACCCTTCGGCCTGGCCTGCCCTGGTGCAGCAGGATGGGCCTGCTGCTGCAGGAGAAGGAGGTCAGTCTTCCTTCCTTCACCAGGGCCCTGGAGGGTCTTTGTCTGCCAACAACTCTGCTTCCCTGGGCCTAGGGCTGGGAGGCGGGGCAGCCGGGGTGCTGGGGGGTCACCTACCTTTATCTGTGAATCAATCAAGCACCCATCAGCGCCAACTTCACCAAATGCAATCCAGAGACAGAGAGATGGGAGGGGGGAAGTGGGACAGTGAATCAGCGGGACCAAAAATCACAGGGGGGGAAGGGATTGGGGGAGGAATGGACCGTAGTGTGGGAGGAGGCGAGATGAGTGTGGGAGACCACAGCCTTGCCTCCTCATGGAGAGGCCAGCCTTCTTACCCTGCAGCTAACTCCAAAACGGGTGCCTCAAGGACTGATGGATGGGAGGGCGGAGGAGGTGGCACAGGGGGATTCAGAGCTGCTGAAGAAGATAATGGGATCTCAGGTTGGGGTTACCCGAGTTCCACTAGTGGGGTTAATGCTTGGGGCAGTGCTGGAACTGTGGGAAACAGTAGTCAAACCTCCGGGGTATCTCAGGGAGGGTGGGGGTCATCAGGAGTAGGAGGGGAGAGAGGGGTTTCTGGTGGTGATTGGGGTGGGAGCTCCACTGGTGTTTGTGGCACTAATCCAGGAGGTGAGGGAATGGGTGGAGCCTGCAGTAGTAACAGCAGCAGTAGTGGGGGCAGCACAGCTGGCAATGCCCCTGCCACCTCCTCCTCTTCCTCAGCCACCACTATGACCAGAGCTTGGGACAATCAGAAGGGAGAGGGTGAAACTGGGGAATGGGGTGGGGGAGGGGAAGGACAGGGAGCACAGGGAGGATCTTCATCCAGTGGTGGAAATTCCAGAAGTGGGAGTGGGACTAACAGCAGTCAAAGTCGTTCTCGCCACGCAGCACCTAATGCTGAAGCTGCCTTACAGAACCTGCTCAGCCGGTCTGATCTGGACCCTCGGGTCCTGTCGAACACAGGCTGGGGCCAAACACAGATCCGACAAAACACAGCCTGGGACTTTGAAGAACATGGAGGACAAAATAAAGGTGGATCGTCATCAGCTACATTGAAACACCCATCTTCTCTTGGTGGGTCTTCTCAGTATTCTGGTGGACCTAGGACCCAAATTGCTGATTCTATGGGTCCTGGGGCCAATCCTTCCCTGGTTCCACCTGCTGGGTCCTCCGGAGAGGGCTGGGAGAGCAGCAGCAACAGTAGCAGTAGTGGGGCCTCTCTGTCTGGGAGAGCCCCACCATCTTCAGGCCCAAACATTAGAAATCTTGGCGTCTCACAATCGGGGCCAGTAACCACAACAGGACCTGGTATGGGGTCAGGTGTAATACCAGGACATAGCCAGCAGGGGAAGGCTACAGGCTGGGGTGGAGGAGGGATGGGGGCTGGGGATGGCAAAGAAGCCAAGGGTTGGGGAAATGAGGAATGGGGAGACGGTAGTAGAGGAGGAAATGGGGGAGGATGGGGTGATCTTGGGCAACAGGGTGACTCATCGGGTGGAGGCTGGGGAGGAAATCAGGAGGAGAAAGGGACAGGGGGGTGGAAAGAAATGGGAGGGAATGTAGGAGGAAGTGGGTGGGGAACAGTACAAAAGGTTGGGGCAGGTAGAGACTGGGGAGAGCAACAGTCCAAATCAAATAGTGGAGGAGGAGGAGGATGGGAGGACGAGAGGAAAAACGGAGGAAACTCAGGTGGGGATTCAGGTGTGGGTGGTTGGGGGAACTGGGATGATGGTGCTCCCCGGAGAACCTGGGGAGCAGGTGGCACAGGGGGTGGAGGGAGTGGAGGAGGGGGGATGAGTGTTAGTGGCATGGGGTCCAAAGCCCATCAAAATTGGAGTGGAGGAAACAAAATGCACCAGATGCCAAACAGTCTGTCAGGCTCCATCACAGGCCCTCAGGCACAACTGCAACAGCAACAATCACAGCCCCGCAATCAGCATCCACAGCGACAGCAAGCGTTGGACCAAGGGGCTATGCAAGGGGGCGGGGGGAGGAAACCCATCTCTCAAGCCCAGAATCAGAACCAAAGCTCAGGCTGGACCTCTGGGCCCATCCCTGGTGGCTCTGGAGGAGGTGGAAGTGGATCTGAACCAAGCGGCTGGGAGGAACCCTCGCCGCAGTCTATAAGTAGGAAGAATGAGATAGATGATGGAACATCAGCATGGGGAGACCCAACCCATTACAACTACAAGCCGGTCAACCTGTGGGATAAGAACAGTGCACCTGCTGGCCAGCAGCCGCATGTTCAGGCTCAGGCCCAGGCTCAGCAGCAGCAGCAGCAGCAACAGCAGCAGCAGCAGCAGCAACAGCAACAGCAGGGACCTCCAATACAGCAGCAGCCTAGCAGGCAGGCTGCAGGACTTGGAGGTAACAGAGACTTCAACACTGGCCATGGACCTGGAAAAGCTCCAGCTAAGGGTAAATCACCACAAACTGTCAATTTCACCATAACATTGATTTTTAAGTTGTTAAAAAGGAAAAAAGGCTTAAACTGCGACTTGCTTGAAATTGGTGGGTGTTTTTTTTAAATCTTCAGTTAAGTCAATTAAAGCCTCTAACTTACTTTTGATAGAATTTACAGTAGCATTTACGTAGGACATGGAAGGAAAGTGGCAAACATTAATTACTCACACTGTGAAGGAATCAGATCCCCAAAATAAGATAAAGATTCTTTCTTACAGTAGTACACACAGAAATTAAATTAACAAAGTACTTGTATTTACACATGGAGCCTTACCTTGAAGGCTGTAACAGTATTTCATTCAAAGGTCATGTGTGAATTGGAGTTTGTTTCTGAATCCGCTGTCACAGTTTGACAGCCAAAGATTTTGAAACATTTCAACAATGTTCTTTATTGACTGTGTGAAAATTGCAGAGAAATTGACTCAAAGGAGCACTTCTACAACTGCTGCCTTTATGGGAATGGTTGATTCATTATTTATAGTTTTGCTTGAAAGCTTATCAAAGGGACAACTGAGTTATGAGAGATGTAGTTGTTCTTCAGTCAGCCACCTGCTTGCTATCTCTGCAGGTTCATCTCAAAACCACATTAACAGTAGTCAGCCACGGAGTCTAGCTTCAGTGGTTGCTCCAACTGATTCATGCTTCAGTTTACCTTGGCTGTTAAAGGGAAGACAAAATGCAGAGGACCTCAGCTGTGGGGGAACACTTAAAATTGAGCAATGACAAGACAAAGGCAGTGTGCTAAATATGAAATTTGAGCAACAAAAACAACTATGAAAAGTAATCTGAATGCTAGTCTGTTGTGTGAGGGTGTGAAAAATAGAGACGATACTAGCTAGCCATCTTAGCTTAGCTAATGTCTTTTGTCCAGTTGCCATTATGACGCTGCTTTTATCCTCCATTTAAACAGTAATGTTACTCATAAATGATAAAAACATTCACTTAGGCTCTGAATAGTTCAAATAAAAAGCATAAGCTGGATTGTGGAAAAATCTGGAAAGAAATGTCTGGTCGAGTCCTTCCCGATGCTTCAAATGTTCACTGTTAATTACAACGGAAGCTCTGGAGCCCAAAAAATGGTATTTGGGACAGTATGCACACTGTTCAGGTGACATCAAACTACATAAACAAAATTTAGTGACGTCTCAGTCTGCATGTTTAGAGTCTCTAGACATTGGGCTTACTGAGGAAAATAGTTGTGTCCTTGCTCAAAGAGTCTCTACCGGGTTTTTTCATCTTGACCTGTATTGTCCACGTGTGTCTGTAGCTCCGTCAGGTTGGGGTGGTACTTCTCCAACTAGTCCTACAGTAGACAATGGCACGGCAGCTTGGGGAAAGCCTAGCGACGCCCCTACCGGCTGGGGAGAACCTGACGATGCTGGAGAGAAGACAACAGGCTGGGGAAACCCCTCTCCCAACCCTATCAAATCTGGTTAGATAATCTAATAAAAACCAAAGCATATATGGTTTGAATTAAATTACAGCTGTTATCTGTGGGAAATTCATTCAATCTGGTTTTGCAAAATTGCATTTTGGGCATTGGCACGACACTCATGGAAACCTAGAAATGGATATCAATTTCAGATCTGTTCTCCTCTCCTGCAGGTTCAAAGTCTATGCAAGATGGCTGGGTGGACAAAGAGGGCTCTGTGGCTGCCTCGCGCCACTCAAGCTGGGAGGATGACGAGGAGGGAGGCGGCATGTGGAACAGCACTGGCTCCCAGGGAAGTAGCTCATCTTGGGGCCAGGGAAGCAACGGGGGCTGGGGACAGAGCCACGCTGGAAAGAAGCCCAGCAACAAGGTGGGTTACTGGTGGGGAAAAATGTGGGGTTCTGTGACCTTCATGTGGGTGAATGGTTCTTAATAGAATATGAGCAAAATAAAAGTTGAAGATACTTAGTTGGTTCTATGAATTTGTCCCACTCTGGAAAGAAGGAAAAACGTTCTCCACTGGTTTTGTATGGTGGTGTTATTTCATTAGTTTGAATTCTAATTTCTCTGTTAAAACCCTTATAGAACTTGTGAAATCATTTCTTCCGCTCAGTTTGTATTTGTCTCTCAGGGTCCACTGAAGGCTGGCGGAGGAGACTCTTGGATGAGCCCCATCAACAGGCAGTTCTCTAACATGGGGCTGCTGGTAAGGGAGAAAATGTCTTTGCATTTTTACTCATCGCCTGAGTGTTACTGTGGCAGGCCAATGTAATAAGTGTACCAGATGCTTTGTTTTGTACTTGCACGGATAGTTTCCAAAATGTCCAGGCATTTAGCAGGTTGGTTATTTACTACATGATGATGGTGGCCTTTTCTTTTGTACAGAATGATGATCCCAGTGGCCAAAACATTGACCTGGAGAAGAAGATGGATGTGGAGAAAAGAGGCATGGGGCTGAATGATTACAATGGAGATATGAGGAAGGGAGGAAGAGGAGGAGGAGGAGGGATGGCTTATCGTCCACCTGTTTCCAAAGAGGCAGCACCTGGGGACGCTGGGTCCTACTATGACAAGGTGATGCCTCTCTGCCACCTTAGTGGCCTTTGTCTCATATGTCTTTCTCACGTCTAGATGATATTTTGTCCTTTCTCACTATTCTTTATTTCCTCTTGTGGTTCTACCTTGTCTTCTTGGTCTGCCCCATTTCTCCTTGTCTCAACCTGTCCCTCCCCCTCTTCACCACCACTCAAATTGGTCTTCCATTGGCTGTCACTGTGACAGACCTTGCCTTTGACCAATCAGGATTGGTGCCTTGGGGAGGAGGGTCCTTGCTCTCTGTACTCACCACCCACTGTCTACAAGCCCCATTCCCTCTTCAACCACACTATCCCCTTTAGACAAGTAAGATAACCACTCCTCTTGTTTCTGTCCTACCCTCCTTTACATTAGCTTCTTTTAGGTATTTAGGTATGATTATCTTAACAGTAGTTTTCCATTAAGATAATCATACAATTATATTCCCAAATTATATTCCCTATTCTTTGTCCAGCCTATTATCTTCTGCTTAATCTGCATGTTTTTCATGTATAGGTCTCCAATGTTAAGGGCCCTCTAATGTTTAATTTTCCATGTTCGATCACAGGGTGGTCACAGTATATTTGGCAGTGGTGGAGGGATGGCTCAGTCAAGACACCAGCCAAGTGTCCCACCCTTAAACCAGTCCCCAGGGATACGAGCGCAAGTGCCTCATCAGTTCCTGTCACCTCAGGTAATAATAATTTGCTTTTACAGCGTTTACTGTGGAACAATAGGTTTGGTGGGGGTGCTTAGAGGCAAATTTGCATCTACTCGTGCTGGGTGACGTGACACGAAAACGTGAACGGAGGGGCACAGCTTCGGCCACCTTTCGAAGAAGTTTAATAGCGTTACTTGCGCAACGTTTTCTTTTGTGATTTTCTTTTTCTTTGGCATGGTGGCAAAGATTTTGGCATTGGCAGCCTACCACACTAAAATGTTATCACCGCAAACAGTTTTATTCTGTGATCGGTATTCTTCCCAGCTGTGTACATAGTTGACACTTGCAGCGATGACACTGGAAGTATGTGGGGTAACTGTCTGTAAAACAGTGTTGGCTTTGGGTTGAATCATCTTTACCCTTTTTTTGGAAATTAGTTTAATCTATTGCCCTGCCCAACTCTACATTCTTGCTTAAGTTGCTTAAGTGCAATTTCAGTGGCTCTACTTGTCATGATCAGCTGGTGCAGAGGTTGTGTTAGACTTTCTCCTTGTCCCTCATTTTGACGGACAGGGTCATAAAAATTCCATCATAATCAAGTACTCATCATTTTAATTTTTAATTTTTTAATGATACTGAGAGATAGCCTATTTAATTTTCACGCAGAGCGTGCAGTCCCTTCATGTCAACATCACACCAAGCGGATGAATGACTTATTCCGGCAGTAACAGCAGAGCGCACTAAAACACTGCAGCCATTGGACCTAAACTGGAAAATATGAATTATGCTATTTTACAGAATTAGACGATCACAATTAAAATATGAACAAACCGAGAGAAAATCCCACAGCATGCCCTCCGTCTGACCCAGGTGTGCGGCTGTATCTGATCTGTAGTGGTCAGAGATGCTCGAAGGCCTCCTGTCTGTAGCTTCTCATCGCGCTGTCAGCACCCGGATAGTGAGACTTGCTGAATACGGTGACTAGGTCAGAGATGGACACATGCTGGATGGAATCTCCCTTTTTTTTATACAGTATATATAAATTTAGTTACCACCATGATGTACAGCTGGTCTACATTTGGTTGAAAGTTTTGTGTGCGAAACACTTAACATCACAGTAGATCGCCCTCATTGTTTCTAATCTGTCAAAATGACAGACGGCCTTGAGATTTCTCCATCATTGTTAAAAATAATTCAGTCATTGACGGAAAATATTCCTAAATATACCTCTGAGCTTGTGTTGTATTGGCTGGTATATCCGCCGTATATCCATGTTGTCCCTTGAATTCTTCACAGAAATGTGTTGAACTCTCTTCTTTGTATGAACTTGTGCAGCATGGCCTGCTGTCTGCGTGCATGGCATCGATTAGTCAGTGCGGTCCCTAGAATGCATAATCACTCTTCAGGACATCATTGATCATGATTCCCTGCTTAGTTCTTAAGAATACAAAGTGAAACATGTCTTTTCCAGGAATTTAATCAATTTCATTCACTCACTTGGGTCGTGTCACTTGTTAACACCAGTTAATGAGAACATGAAAGAGAATCAATGCTATTCTGGGAGAAACCGTAAGCTAATGTGGTTGCTAGTGGCTACAGCACCAAAGCATTTCTGTGGTAACAGGTGTGCCTTCCTGCCGTTGTGTCTGTCTCCAGGTGCCAGGCTCCATGCTGAAGCAGATGCCCCCTCCCAGTGGGAGCGTGGGGGGTGTTGGCGGCGTGGCAGGATTGGGAGGGGGAGTCTTCCCTCCACAGCTCTCCCCCCAGCATATTGCCATGCTCAGCAGCATCTACCCACATCACATACAGTTTCAGCTGGTAAGAAGCAGCACTACATCTCTGAAAACTGCTGCAGGGTTCCATCACTAGTCTGCTGGAATTATCATATGAATCAAGGTTCACCACTTTGTGAAACATGATTGTGTAAACAATATTACTACATGACATGGGCTAGGGGATACTTTGTAAAACTGTTATCAGTGAACACTGTTTGTTTGCAAATGTCTGCATTCTGTTTTTATTTACGTTTTCACAGCGTCCCCACTTTTTTGGAATCCTGGTTGTACATAGCGTTCAGTTGAAATGACATTGGTTTGTCAGTATAAAATAGAAAATCATTGTGCAGAGTTTTCTTTTCTTTTCAATGTCGCTGTCTCACTCCTCCTTTGTTTTTCTGTCTGTCTTCGTTCAGGCTTGTCAGCTCCTTCTCCAGCAGCAGCAACAGCAGCAACCACAACAGCAGCAACAGCAGCTGCTGCAAAACCAGAGGAAGTTCACACCGAACGTGCGGCAGCAGGCTGACCCTCAACAGGTACACGTCAACACAACGAATCACTCGCTCCTTGGTTGTTTCTTCACTTCCTCCTTCCAGCTGATGACCCTTGTTTTTTGTCTTGTCTCAGCTGGCCAGGATCATGGCTGTGCTCCAGCAGCAGAGGCAGCAGCAGGCTGGGGGTTTAGGTGGCAGCTCCAAACTCTCCCCCTCCCACCATGGTGGACTTGGTGGAGGGGGTCCCAAACTGCCTGGGGCCGATCCCCTGCCCCATCCAGGCCTGACAGGATCTGTAGCTGACATGCACCAGAAAAGTCTCGGACCATACTCCGGTGAGCGATCGTCCCTAGACCGGTTTTATTTTTAAAAGGACACTTTTGGAGCATAAGCTCACTCATGCCAGTGTTGTTTGCATGCATTACAATTCCCAGAGATCACGTGTTGTGCCACAGTTTAGCACTGTAAAATATTTTTGCTTTGATTTTCTTTTGATGAGCAGGTTAGACTAGGCTTCCATCTAATTTTTTTTGTAGCTCTAGAGGTTTCCTTTAACTAGATAAATGTTAAAAAACAATAATCCTCTTCATGTGTCTCTTTCTGTGAGCAGGGTTTGGACCTGGGGTCAGCCTCCCAGGTCTGGACCTGGGGGGGCCTGGGGGCATGAAGGAGCTAGGGGGTCAGCAATCCCGCTTCAAATGGATGATGGAGGGACACTCTTCTCCAGACACCTCCTCACCTGAGAATGCATTCCACAAAAATGGTGAGATGTTTTATTTATTTTTTATTCAGACAAATGTTGTTTGATAAGAGAGGGAATGAGAGGGTGTCGAAGCAGATATTGTTAATGGGATTAGATGTGAAGTTGCATAAAAAGGTGATTGGTGAGCCCATCTGGTTCTCAACGATGTAACATACATTATCATCACCCTTCGACAACCTTCCAGGTCCTGTCACCCCCATGAAGATGCCGGGGGGCTCACCCTACTCTCAGTACGACATGATGGTTGGAGACGGGCTAGGTGACAACTGGCATCGTACTCCTGGCAACAAGATGGGTACCAAGCTTTCCACCGCACCCAGCTGGCCCCCTGGTTAGTGATACATTATAGTTAAAGTGATAACCTGAGCCATAGGACCCCACATGGTTTAAAATAAGATTAAATGAGAAAAACATACTGTGTTTTAGTATCCAGAATATAAACAATTTAGGAATGTGTTCTAACTCTTAAAAAGTGGAGCTATTACCTGTGGTATTTGTTGAAGTGTTTATTGAGGGTCACTATGTCTACTATTATGGAGTGTGTCATAAAACTGGCTTTATCATACCACACGTTTTCTCTTCAGAGTTCCAGCCTGGTGTTCCCTGGAAGGGAATTGACCGTGTCGACCCTGAATCTGACCCCTACATGACCCCAGGGAGCATGATGGGAAACGCAGTGTCCCCAAACCTCAATGATACTGAGCACCAGTTATTACAAGATAATACTGGTAAGCATTTAACAGCCTCACTGCCTCATTTTTCCTGTCATAAACCGTGTGATGACACCACTGTAGAACAACAATATCTAACATTTAGTGAGTTTGCCTTGTTATCTTACGGCATTTCCTACCATGTTGCACAAGGGAAGATATTTTTAAGCTTCTTTGACTTTTTATCTGTTTTTTGTTTTCAGAAGTTTGCCTGCATTTACTTTGCATATAGATTAAACCAAAGTAAAATGTTAAACATTAGCAAGGTGCAACCTCAGCTCTTGTACAGTCAGTGTCAGCCACTGAAAAAAGAGGGTTTTTAGCCAATTCACAAGTCTCCATACATGTATATGGATGATGTTTGTTGGAACAGTCATTCATTCATGAAAAAATTGCTAACACAGTTGGTCGGTGCCTTTGTTTGCAGATTCCACCCCTCCCCTCAACACCTTGCTGCCTTCACCTGGTGCCTGGCCCTACAGTGCCTCAGACAGTCCCCTCAACAACGCACACAACTCAGGTAACCACACAAAAACACTCATCTCATTTACAGGCTGGTGTGTTGCTTTGGCTTTACTTCTGAATAGAGACAATAAGTTGATTGATTACTCAATAGTCGGGAATTAATTGGCAACTTAGTTGTTTTAGTAGATAAAATAGATTGTTTTCACTATCTATTTCATAGATGAAACATTGGATTAATTGAGAAAATAACTAGCATGTTAGTCATAGGGATGTCAATTTTGAATTTTTTTTCTGACCGATAGCCGACCGTCGTTAACCGACCATTAACCGTTAACCGACAA
>JBBPCS010000001.1:6974558-7043565 GCA_037974645.1 Hollardia meadi
TGTGTGTGTGGCTGCTGATGCCTTCACTTCTCATTGTTGACGTGGATCTGCTGATCCCTCGCAAACCAATACAAATGACCTGCTGTCTCACTCTCTCACAGACACACACCACACACACACAGGTGACACACACACACGCCAAAACCTTGACTCCTCTCAGTCTCACATATAAAAGCTCCCTAATTCTTTAAATCGAACCTCCAAATTCAATCACCTGCGTTTAACGTAATCAATGTTGTAAAGAAACTAAATGGTGGTGGTGTGTGTGTGTGTGTGTGTGTGTGTGTGTGTGTGTGTGTGTGTGTGTGTGTGTGTGTATTATGCCATTATGTCAGCCACTCATTGTCCGTGCTGTTTGTGTAATGTGCTATGTAACTTTTGGCTGCCATGTCAGGTCAGAATGAAGGAGGATACCCTCTCTCTCGCTGTCTTTATTTCTCATCATTTAGTATTTTTAGCGCTCATCCCCACTTTTTTTATTGTTGATTTTCTCTATTTGTGTCTAAAAATCAGCGTGGATGTGTTTGTGTCAGCCCTCTACCTCTGTAACATCAAGGTCTCCGTCTTCCCCCGGCTCAGTCATAGATGACAACTGTCTGTCAGTGCACAAGAACAAATGCACCCTGACAACATGTCTGTGTCACCCTGGAGACAGTGACAAGCTGCTGCTTATATAACGTGTCTCCTGGCCACTTCAAGTCCAGTCATCTTCAGGAGCTGGAGGTTGATATGGCACATACGTATATGACGTCTTTTGCTCATCTCCACCTAAATTTGATCAGGCTTTAGGCTGTTGTTTCTTGTTTGGCTCGCTAGTCAGATGTGGGAATATATGTGAATATCAGAGGTGGTAAAGCCATGTGTTATTTATAAGGATAACTGGCAAAAATTTGACCATTTCACATTAAATCCAGGTTTTGAGAGTACACCAGCAATGGAGTTTGATTTTAGGTTAAAAAAAATATGAAGTGATAGAAAACATTTGCTGTAAATGTTTAAATTTAAAATTGTCATTTAAGGGGGAATCATTAAAGATTCAAAAAACCAGAATGCCTTGCAGCTATATGACATGTTGCCTCCTGTAAACTTTATAAATCACAGTAAGTAGTAGTAAATGTTTGGGCATGTCATGTGGGAGCAGTCAAATGGCATTCTGGGAGGTGTAGGAACTAACAAAAATCTATTTTCTTCCCACAAAGTCTAACACAGATACCATTGTACAAATGACACACTTGACTCCTTGTGAAATGTTGACCTGCAGTGTATCTGTGTTTATCTGCCTTCCTATCTCAGATTACACATTACATTGATAACAGAGTGTGTGATCTATATTCCAGGTTGATGATTACTAGTGCAAAGGGATGTTCATACTAAAAGAAGTGCGTCACAGCATATTTATTGTTTGAGTTTCAGTGGTTTACATATGTACACACACAGAAGCACACAGACTAACTGATACATGTCTCCTCATTCTGACTGACAGCCTCTGTGTTTTCTGTCACTTGCAGATGTTGAGGCTGTGGAGGCGTGATGTGCCACTCTCAGAGAGGCTGGGGGAGGACTCTCCTCTGGCTGCCGCACCCAGCCCCCCGCCAACAGTAGCTCCAACAGGCCCCAATATTTCATGGCTCCCTGAAGCCCCACTGCTGAGCCCAGATCAGCCTATCTTCCTCATGACTCCCGCCGCACAGGCTGTGTCTGGCTTCTTCGTGTGGACCGCACTCATCCTCACCTGCCACCAGGTAACTGCTTCCAAACAGCAAAAGCAGACAGAGAGGGGGTTAAATCATCAGATCTTTAATTCTACTTAAGATTGTTTCATTTACCAAGTTGGAGATACAGATGCGATTTGACTGAGCAGAGTTCTCACAAAGATGTCAACTGGGTTTGGCAGGCAGGTGTGTGTGTGTGTGTTGTTTAATGCACAGGTGATGAGATCCTGCAAACACACACACACATCTGCTCAGGCCCAGGAAGGGCAGGGTTGCTTGGCAACATCCCTCGGCAGGTGTTTGTGATACAGAGCATGAATACGCACAAACACAAAGGTGAAACTTGATCCAGGTGGATGAAAAGGCTGCATGAAATCTGGCTGGAAAAAAAGAAAAACTAAAAGCTGAATGGAGTCAGAGTTTTTCTGTTTCATACGTTCACGTGAGATGATGTCAGGTAATGTACTGATTGTTAAGAACAGTGACATTGACAGACACAGAGGCATTAATGACACACAATTTAATCTGAATATTCTTAGGAATCTGTAACCACATGATGACAAGGTTATATTTTAGTTTCCAAGCCCTTTTTTTTAAAGCTCATTAAAGCTCTGTTCCAGCCTAACTTGACTGCGTTCTTATCTTCCTATACAAAAGTTTAAGCCATCTGATATAGGCTTACTAGTCTACAGCCAAAGTAAGAGCAGGGAAGCAGCTTATCTTACACATGCCACAAAGCTGGAGAATATTTTTATATGTAGCCTGCACCATACACTTTATTTTATTCTGAATTAGTGTTGTTGTTTTTAATTTACATTTAATTTAAAAAAGCCCATTAAGAAGTCTCATTTTCAGTATTTAATCCATTAATATTTAACGTGTCTCTTTCTGTCTGTCCCAGATCTACATGCACCTACGTTTCTACAGCTCACCAAGGGAGCAGCGCCACATCGTGCGGATCCTCTTCATTGTTCCCATCTACGCCTTCGACTCTTGGCTCAGCCTCCTCTTCTTCACCAACGACCAGTACTATGTGTACTTCGACACCGTCAGGGACTGTTATGAGGGTAAGAGCATGATTCTGTCTTTGTCCTTCGGAGCTCAGTCTGTGAGTTGCAGTGATGGTGCAGTTTTGTTGATTCCACTGATTCAGCAGATGACGAGGGCAGGGGCAAAAAAATCGATGTACTGCTTTTAAAGTACAGTGCACAAGAACAGTTCTTGCCCAAAGCTAAAGTCATTATGGTGACACCACAAAATAGCCAAAGCCACACCCCTTTAGGTTGGTCTACTATTGCCATTTTAGTTGTTTTTGTTCCCATCTAGGCTAAAACTCTGACCTCTCATGATACACAAAGCTGTCTTGAACTAAGGCATATGTAATGATATTTTTCTTTCCACCTCATTGTGGGCAACACTGTGCTCAAATCAGATTGGAGATCAGCAGTGTATCTAAACGTTATTAACAGATTATTCCACCCACATGGTGTATGTTTATTTTGCAAAGTGCCCTCTCACCCTTATTAGATTTCTGTCTTTTCTGTTTGATACTGAATCTGTGTTTATTTGTTTACTAAATGTTTATTCTGATGTAACTTTGGAGGATGTCGGCAATTGATGGGACTGGTGGTCCCACGGCCTATTTTGTAATTCCTGATCTTAAAGCTTACTGTAACATTTTAAACACCATTGTCATGCCATGTCTTGTCCTGCTTGGTCAGAGTTTTTTTTTAATACCTACACAGATTCAGTGCCCACATACATTTGGACAGGTGCTAGTTTGTATCAACTGAGGCCCTTTTTGTAATCTATATTAGATTGTAGGCTTGTTTATTAGTGCCAGATCAGAAAAGTTGATGGAGATGTTGAGCTGCAGCTTTGCTGAGCAGATGGATGACACAAACAAAACAAATGCTGCAGAAGTTTTGAATCTTGAATTATATAATCTTGAATAAATTCCTGAATTGGTAGAAAGCATTGACAGGCAGCTGACCCGCCTCCGTTCCCTGCTGTGACGATCAGGATAGAAATAGTCCGCTCACTGTGACACTTTCTGTGTCTGCGGATTGATGATGTCACATGCAATCAAATGTGAATCTGAGGCGCTCTTTGTATGGTTCAGTTTTCAGTAGGAAGCGTCATCATCATATCACTCCCTCAGACAGATGGCTCTCCTCCTCCTCCTCCTCCTCCTTTTTCTTCTCCTCATCTCTTGACATGATCTTCCCTCCCTCCACTTTTTTCCCACGTTTCCACCTCACTCTCACCAGATATTTTCCAGTACCTTTCCTCCTCCTCTCCTCCAACTCCTCCCCCTCCTCCTCCTCCTCCGCTCTTCGTCCTGTTTGCCACAGTGCTCCTGAGCCCTGCCCAGCTCTTCTCCTGAGCGGGTTTGGACCGACCTGTTGCCTGGCAACTGCGTTCACAAATCTTCCTCCTCAACCGGAATGGCTGCGTCAAATAATGAGCTTCTCTCAACCAAACTCGCTGCAAAGTTGCCTTTCTCATTGTATGTAGGCCTCCCGCATCACCACGGAAACTAGCACTGCTGACAGGGGTCTTTGGAGAGAAGTGAAGGAGCCTAATGGTAAACACCAGAGACACCAGAGATCAACCAGCTTTCATCACTCACCATTTATACTTCTTTTGTGTTGATGTCAGACAGTGAATTGGCATTTATGGCATTGTATTACCTAAGTATTGTCTGACAGGTGCCTGACAGGCGTCTGACATCAGACAGGAGACCACAGAAGGCAGTGACGAAGTTCTAGTGTGTGTGTGTGACATAGTGAAAGAGTAGGAGTATATATATATATACAATATGGAGTAATATATTAACTCAGCTGATAAGAATCATTGCCAGCAGTGCAGCTGCTTTTAGGTCAGTGTTGTGACACAAGACTGCAACACACTCATCTCATTGAAGGCGCACAGAGGAGAGATAATCCACTGGTCACAAGAGACAGTCAGGTGAATATCAGTCATAGAGAGAGAGTTGTGTGTGCGTGTGAAGGATTTGATCTTCTATCCTTGTGAGAACCATTTTTTGGGTCATCACCGAGAACGTAATGATGTTTCTGCAGCTTGTGGTCAAAAATAGTTACAGTGAAAACGAGATTTAGAATTGGTCTCAAGCTTGTGTAAGTGAAAGGTCCTCAGAAGGATAGAAACACAAGTGTGTGGGTATTTGGGTGTGGATGTACATAATGTTCGAGAGTCAGTCCACTCAGTCATGTGTAGTTTGTGTTCTTTAGGATTTTATTGAATCTGAATCCTTTCGCTTGTAGCAGTTTTATTGAACAAAATTATTCTAACTTTCATCCAGTATCTAAAGAACTAAAACTTTCTCAAGTCGAGTTATCAGGGTATGTCTGTTATGTTACAGCATGTCTTATACTGTCTGGGCTTTACATATAGGTACATACTTCCCCTTTTAGTACATCCGCTCTATAACTGATTAAACTAATAAATACATGTAGCTGTAAGGATATTAGGGCTTGTAATGTGTTTAAGATAAAACTGAAATCTCTGCATATTTTCCTCCCTCTTATCTCATATTTTTGAGGATTTTTATCGATCATGATACACAATTGTGGATTGTCGTCTTTGGGTTACAACTATTTAAGTCCCATAAAAACTTCCATTAACTTTGGCACGTAATAAATGTAAGACTGAATGAAGTTTAGGTGTGTAAACTCATTTCAGACTTTGAGGTCATCCTCAGTCTGGAGCTGTCAAAACAAGTGTGACAGGAAGTGCTGTGTGCTTGGGGGGTCTGTGGGCGACTGAATGATTCACTCTGCAGTACTTTTCATTTGTAGTCTTACAGTTTAGACAGTTTTTTTTCTTTATTACTTCTAGTTAATGGTTATTCAAAGTTTCCAAGTGTAGCTTAAATGTTTTGTTTACCAGACATGTTGTGAAATCTCTTTTCACATGGCTACATGAAGGCTCAGATGTACATAATAAAATTAATGATGGCTTAATTCCATTTAGCTGCCTCAGTTTCAGGGTCTTGGTACTGTGCATGCTGGCTTACTCCCACGCTGTCATAGCTTCCTGGGACAATTAGAGAACACAGACTCACAATAGGGCTGCCACTAACAATTATTTTCATTATCAATTAACTTGCTGGTTATTTTCATGATTAATCGATTAATTGTTTAGTCTATAAAATGTCCCAAAAATTGTGAAAAATTCTCACCACAATTTCTCAGAGCCCAAAGTGACGTCTTCAGGTTTCTTCTTTTGTCCATCCAACAGTCCAAAATCCAAAGACTCTTCATTTACTATCATGAATGACAGAGAAAAGCAGGAAAATGTTAAATTTAGAAGCTGGAACCAGCAAATGTTGACATTTATGCTTGAAAAATGACTGAAATGATCAATCAATTTTAAAAATAGTTGATAATCCCTATTAAGAGCTTGTTTTAATTTAAATTTAAAAGTTATCTTTGTTCCTCAGTGTGTTTCTTAAGACTAATAAATGGAATATAAATTAAATATGAGTTGACTGATTTAAACTTTATTTATAAATATTTTCTCATGCATATTCAATTGCCCGTTCATTTTTTTTAAATTATAAAGTGACTACAAAATTCCAAAATCAAGGCAAATGACACCCTCTTAACCGTCTTGGTGGCCTGTGCAGGGCTACTGTGATTATTAAGGTGAGTAAATAATGTCTGCATAGAGATAACAACCTTTCTCTCTCTGTTTCTCCTCAGCATTTGTGATTTACAACTTCCTCAGTCTGTGCTATGAATACCTGGGGGGAGAGAGTGCCATCATGGCCGAGATCAGAGGGAAACCCATTGAGTAAGTCTCACTTACTTCGTCCACATGTGCAGTCGAGCGATTAGATTCTAAAAGGCCTTTAAGCAACATTTTCCAACCCAGCATGAAACAAGCTCAAGGCCATTATTGTGAATATTATCCTGCAAAGATTTGTGCTAAAACACTTTCCACACCGATATCTTAACCGAGTAAACTGTGACTTGTTTTGTCCCATCAGGTCCAGCTGTATGTACGGCACCTGCTGTCTGAAGGGAAAGGCCTACTCCATAGGGTTCCTGAGGTTCTGTAAGCAGGCCACTCTGCAGTTCTGCGTGGTCAAACCGCTCATGGCCATCATCACCGTCATCCTGCAAGCCTATGGCAAATACAAGGACGGAGACTTTAAGTAAGTGCCACAAACAGGTGGTAGCTGGAATGTCCTTTGTTTTAATATACTGCTTCTGATTGGTGAAGCTGGTATTGAGAACATGATCTAAACAGCCGCTTTACAAAAACATGAAATTTAGTTCAGACATAGCCATCAGAACCGGTTTACAAAAATGCTACTAATTTTGAAAAAAAAACAGGAACTTGTGGACTACTCCTTTTAATTTTTAAATTGATTGAATGCCCCAGACTTATCATCACCTCCTCTCTTAATCGTTTAATTCATCTCTAATGGGAGATTTAGTCTTTTAGAATGACCTACAACAGCAGTAATCAGAACAAAACAGACCTCTAAATCAACACCTCTAATGTCTTTCTCTCTGACTTTCTCTCTCCACAGTGTTGCCAGCGGTTACCTGTACGTGACCATCATCAACAACATCTCTGTTAGCTTGTCTCTCTATGCCCTCTTCCTCTTTTACTTCTCCACCAGGGAGCTGCTCAGCCCTTACAGCCCCATGCTCAAGTTCCTGATGGTCAAGTCGGTCATCTTCCTCTCTTTCTGGCAGGGTAGGGAAACTGCACAACATGCTTTTTGTAAATATGTACACAAATATTGTTTTAATCTTCGTTAAGCACCATCTTATCATTTGTGGTCAGGCATGTTGCTGGCCATCCTGGAGAAGTGCGGGGCCATTCCTCAGATTAACTCAGTGGAGGTGTCCGTCGGCGAGGGGACGGTCGCCGCTGGTTACCAGAACTTTATCATTTGCATCGAGATGTTTTTCGCAGCGCTGGCTCTGCGCCATGCCTTCACATACAAAGTCTACATGGACAAGAGTCTCGATTCGCAAGGTGAGACGGGGAAGAAAGAAGGAAATTTACTTTACTTATTTAGTTTACTGCATGTGTACTAACACCTTTGATTTCTTACAAAAGGAAAAGTCTTCTAAAGTCTCTTATCTGTTCTTTCCCTTTTATTCCTTTCTTTTCTTTCTTTCTTTTACTTATTACACTCTTCTGCCCACCACTCATGTTTTTGTTTGGGTCACTCTCTCCATTCCTGTTTCTGCACAACCATCTTTAATTGTCTCTTTTCCTCTCTGCTGCGTCATAAAGGACCTGTTCCTACATATGGAGAGTTTGGTAGGTTAAACACTGATGATGTTTACTCCATAATCCCTTCATTTTCTTTCATGCTGGGCCTGTTTTTAGTTTAGTTAGCTGGTTATATCCTCCCGATGCATTAAGTTAGCTCCTGCTTTGTTCCTTTTTTAAAACAAGGTTTTGAATGTGATTTGGTTCTGTTTACCTTACTTGTTGCTTCTATTCCGATTCCTAAATCATTCCATTCCTCTTACTTTCCCCCTTTTTTTTTTTTTACTGGTTTTACTTGTTTTGTATCCCTGTGAAGTGAACCCTTTTTCTTTTTCCATTCCCTCTCCCTAATTCACATCCACTGTCCCTCATTTCTCTTTCACCGATTCCCTCCTTTTGTCTTGCTGTTTAACACCCTTTAAATCACAGATACTCCATTCTCCTTTTCTCCACATTTTTGTCCCTTCTTTTCTCCTCCCACCCTGTTCTCCTTCCACTAAATCACTACCCTTTCCACTCTTTTTTCATCCTTCCCTTTTTGTCCTCCTCATTTCATTTTTTTCCTCCTGCATCCCTGCCTAAATCACCATCAATCCATCCTCCCTTAGTGTTTTATTTTTTCTTTCACCCCTTTCCTTCCTGTCCTCACTTCCTTCTCCTATGAATCACTCCTACACCTCACCATACCCCATTATTTACTCTCCCCACTTTTTGACCCTTTTCCTTTAAACCAAATTTATTCTCTTTCATCTCCCCTCATGGCCTCAAACTTTCTCGTCTCGTCCACTCCCTGCAGGCCGCTGTGCCCCCATGAAGAGCATCTCCAGCAGCCTGAAGGAGACCATGAACCCGGGCGACATGGTCCAGGACGCCATCCACAACTTCTCCCCGGCCTACCAGCAGTACACCCAGCAGTCCACGCTGGAGCAGGGGGCGCCGCCGCCAGTCTCCCGCACCCACAGCGCCGTCAGCGGCCGCAGCGACACAGAGAAGACGCTCCTGCTCAGCTCCGACGATGAATTCTAGAGCGGAGAATGTCACATTTACAGCTGAATCAGACTGTTTTAATGTCAGGTGGTACTTCATCCTCATGTGCAGCCAGTCCTCTTCAGTGTGTGAAAGGTCAGAGAGGTTTGTGTTTGTTTTCCCTGTTTTTGAGACTGATGGTGAAAGTGAAGACCTTCCTGCAGAAACATTTCTGTACCCACATTTCCCAGGCGTCCTACTCGGTGAGAACTCAAGTTTTCCAGCTTGTTTAGAAGCTTCATTTCACATTTCAGCTGTCTGTTTTTCTCATTTCTTAGTGGAAATGTAATCGTCCTAATCAACGTTATTTTTTTTGCTCTGGTTCTGGATTGATCTGCGTTTCGAAGGTCTTGTTGTTTTCAGATAGTCATTGGCTGTGTTTATCAAGGTTTCCTCAGTCATGAAAATCATTAAGTTTTTCTCTGACTGAAAATGGAAAATATCCTTAAAATGTTCAACTTTTAATTTTTTTTAACATGTAACTAATATTTAGATATTTATTTGTCACAATTTAATAAATGTGTTGGTCTAAAAGTATATTCATCTGCTTCAAACAGAAGCTGTTTTCTATGGCTCTTAAAAATTAGGTGCAGTTATGGAAAATATATGTGTGGATTAATTCTAATTGAACTGTGGGGACCCTGCTGTATTGTGGGATTTTATGGGACGTCCCTCACTGCAGTGTGGGGATGGATTTAAAGGGAAGCCAAGTCAAAAACATGAGTTAATGTCAGTTATATGGATCATTGTTGTTAATGATATTAGTGGAACAGATGAGAGCGAGGAAGAGCAGATTATAGATTATACAGTACATCTGCTCCAGTAGTCCAGTGGATGGCAAGAGTGAAGCAGAGCTGGTCAGGATTACACTGGTGTAATTGGGGCGTTATTTGAATGGATGGGATTAAAGCTCGAGCTGGTTCACTTTGACAGTAGACCTCTGCAGACCACAATGTAGGTTAACTGGATTGAGGCAAAACAGAAAGAGGAATATAGGTTAAAGCTAACTTTAGATGCCTGTTTTTAATTGGGGGGGCTCTATCATAGGAATAAACCTTTCCTCTGTTGTTATGATTCCAAATGTTAAAGGCAAACATTTGAAAAAGTCAAACTGAAATTTAAACCCTCTCACTTTTTTGTGTAAGGAAATAATCAAGCTATAATATAATAATCAAGCTAGCAGGCAACTGACACCTGAGAGACGCTGTTAACTTCTGTAGTGCACTGCTGACTGGAGCATGTCATCTGTATAGACTACAAACATTCAGTTTTTAATGAGAGTTTTGTTTCAACTTTTTCAACAAACACACATGACATTGGTTATCAATAGCCCTAGATCAGTAGATACAACTTACTTTTTTTCTCTTTGATAACAGGTTTTGAGCAAATAAGTATACACTTTATTAAAAAAAACTACAAAGCACATATGGAAATGCTTGTGTCTTTGAATTTTAATTTCTGTTAGAACAGTTAAATCTCAAAAACTGATGTTTGTGATTGGCTCCAATTCAAGAATTACTAAAAATCCATCCAAATCAAGTGATTTTTCTGCAATGCTACGACACTAACCCCTACTATAATGACTTCTTTGTCAGGTTTCAGTCTTGTTTTATACTTTAAGTTTTATGCTTGTAATGTAAGAAGTCTTCAGCTTCATGTTTTGCACATTATACAGTTATTGTCCTGAGCTATGGTATATTTGAAAGCTTAAGAAAATCACAAATTGAATCGTAGCACAGTAATATTGGAAAATATATTCTGTGCACCATATTTTCATCCTCTGCATTTACAATATGTCAGAAAGTCAATAGTAATGTGCAAGGTTCACTTTGTTTCTTTCACTTGAATGCTCTTCTGTTCTTCCAGGCAGTCTTTTTGTTGTTGTTGGGTTTAGCTTCACCGCAGCCAGGGCTGGTTATTTTGTACTCATAATTGAAGTTCTTGAGTCATCCGAATGAGTCATGCTGAGTCTGCCAACTTTTTTACTGTAACTTACTTTCACTGCTGTGCTGTGGCTGTGTATGAACACCAGGGGTCCATGTGGAGAGGACATGGACACATTCACACGCTCTTATCTACGAGGAGACAGGCGGAGATATCACACACTTCAAGCTTTGTGCACATGTAACAGAAAAAAGGCTTTGTCTGAGCAGCACTCTGTGTCTGCCTCAGACTGTGGTCATGGGTTTTTTATTCCTTCGTCTGCCTGTCATAATATTGCTTTTGAACAGGAGAGAAGCCACGTCTGTGACCTGGAGCTGTGGCTTACTTTTAGAAATTACTCAAGTTGTCTGGGTAATTGGTTGGCTACTTTAGACAAACAAACTGGATTATTTTGACCATGACTGAGCTTCATCCAGCTACAAATGGAACCCTGTATCCCTTTATAAAAGCACTGGACTGTCCATTGTGTTGCATTTACATCACACTGTATGTGCATACTATATACAGTAGATGCACATTCATATTGAACCATGAATGAACAACAGAGGTGTTTGAATGAAGGTGCCGATGTTGGTGTGCTTCTTTAAAATAAAAAACAATCACCCGATTTTCCTTAACACACCCGAGCTACAGCTCCGAAAGGCAGATTTCCTTTCCTGATAATATAATTTACAATTTAAAAGCAGAGTACACAGTGCGTCAGTCGTACCGCACTTTGAATACCATAATTCAATTTCAAGCTGAAGAAGCTCTTCATCCTCTTTCTCTGCGTCTTCGTTATGTGGTGACGTGTGAGACATGTTCTCAATAGATGTATATGAATATAGCTGAAGAAACGCTGTCGACTAATGTAAATACAGGCTTAAGTGCCGTCTACAGGAGGAGCAGTAGTGATGCATGTGGAAATAGTCGTACTGTATATGCTGTAAAGGTGGAGCACAGGAGAAAAAGACCTAGTTTTGTATTTTTAATTCACAACCTTTTTTTTATTTCAATGACTGTTTTGGTTTTCCTTTCTTTGTATGTTAAAAAGCTGCTCTTGATGCTCCATTTCATGTCAAATGGATCTAAAGAAATAATAAAAGATATTTAGTCTAATATGTAAGTTAATCGCTTGTTTTGTGATATACAGTAACACTGGCAACAACAACCAGGCCACAGCTAAAATAGCCACAACAGATTCAGCAGTGTCTTGTTCTATGAGTCAGCATTATACTGTATGTAAGACATGTCTGAACGTAACTTGAAATGTAAAACTTGTTCTGAATTTGTCATATGTCAAGAGAAGTAATGAATGCATTACAAACAGTAGGATGCAAGTGAAATGTCTCACTAAATTTCATCCTTGGTCAAAAACGGTTTATATTTAACGTTGCGTCTATCTTCTGATCCGGAGAGATAACTTGTGCAACACATCCTGTAGAGCCACTTCCTTTCTGCATCACGTGCAGCCCACAACCACCAACACACCATTTTATGTACAATATGTACAACATTTATTATAATTAATATATAAAATAGACAATGTACTTAAATTTTCACAATAGAAAAAATACAAGTAATAAATACAAAAACCATTTTTGTTTTGCAGGTATTACAAAACATCCAGCACAGATCGACAGATGTGAGACGTTAAAATATTGAGAATAAATGCTTTGCCACACAGATATTCATATAGCTAAATATATGCCTTACATCTTTAGGAGTTATTTGTCAACACAGTCTAATGCGTTACAATGCCTGCTTATAAATGATATTGCTAGCACTATTCAGTGGCCTCGGCTCCATGAAGTCCC
Source organism: Hollardia meadi (assembly GCA_037974645.1). NCBI lineage: Eukaryota > Metazoa > Chordata > Actinopteri > Tetraodontiformes > Triacanthodidae > Hollardia > Hollardia meadi. The sequence goes on from JBBPCS010000001.1 coordinate 6,987,298, forward strand.
AGCCTGTCCGAGCACGTCGTGGCTGAAACAGGCCTGTGACTGATGGAGGTTTTCAAGTGAACTAAAGCACCACCTCTGTCCACCTTCTTTCCCAGTCAGCTTTGCCTTACTTTCTTTCTCCATCTCGCTCAACAACTCCTCAACCTTCTCGTCTCCTCATCCTCATCTCTGTCTTTATTTCCACATTTTTCTCCACTCTTTCCTTTATCATCCCATGAATCTGCCCACCCAGCCAATTCAGAAGTGACCTTAATTCTTCACACAAATAACATACAAATCATCATAGAAAAATATCCCTCCAAGAATCCACTATGACAAGCCAGTTACAAACATAGCAAAAACACACACATAAATCATACAGCGATATGGCCATTTGCATTGAGCATATTTCTACATACAGTAGCTAATAATTAACATTTTGTAAAGTAATCATCGTTGCCACACATCACAATAATTAGACATGAGAATATCCCCCGACTAGTCATAAGTAAGTACTTCTGAAAACATATAGAATATCACAGCACTCGTTAGCTTGTCTTTTCATAATATCTACCTTTAAATACAAATAAAATATAGAATATATCTCTGATAAATGTCACTCAACATTTTCGTCTCTAAACGGCACATACAAATATTACAAATAAGAACACAGAATGGGAATGTATGCAGAGGACTTAAACCGACGAGAGCGTAATTCCTACCAGATGCAACACTGCTTCTACACAATTTTAGCAAAACGACCCAACATCTGTTTTTGGGGAGTCCAGATATGAAAAAAGGAAGTCACAGCAGACTGTAGCTGCACAGTGGGGATTGTGAAATGAGCAACGAGGGATCCAACATACACCGAAGGCACTGCATTAATGTGAGAAATGTGCACACAAGCAGTACAAAACTACTTTCCCCTCACATGGAAGGGCAGGATAGGTGGGGTGGGAGTAGTGGCAGGTCAATCCAAAGAAAAGAAATTTCACTGAATGGACAACTTGAAGGAATTCACAATCCACGAATGCAGCGTGTCTGAACCTTTTTCTTGACATTTTTGCCACCAAAATCATCACAACCCAAACAAAGCTGTTAAATGAATGTCAGTGTGACAATGTTACCAGAAGCTCCAAATTGATCACGTAGAAATTATCCTTTCGAAACATTTAACCATGACCTACAAAGATTTCATGATATTAGCCTCTCCCATCAGGTGACGCCAAGGCTGAGAGACTTCACTGATAACTGACAAAAAGCCTGGGTTGACACAGCTAGTGACTTCAGACTACAACTGTACCGGAATCCAGACAGTAGAGCTGGAGGAAGCTACACACATGCTTGCTCCACCCTGGCGTTTTGCTGTTGGTCGGGTGCCATAAACTGAAGCAGAGAGAAGGCCCGACCTTTCTGTAGCACAATTGGAGAGCACTCAGGCTTTGTGGAGCAGTGAGGACGTACAGTAACTCTGGGTTGGTCTAGCTTTAGTCAAAGTCTACGCCCCGCGAAGATCGGGGGGACGAGTGTGTGGGTTTTGTGCGTGTGTGTGTGTAATGACTGAGTGCATCAGTGCTCCAACGCCTCGTTCACATTAAACCTGCTGAATCTTCCTCAGCAGGATTCCAAATTTGGAAAGCTTCTAAACAAATCAGTCAACTAAACTGCAGTGTCAGAAAACTGCATTAAGTAGAGGACACCTCCACCCGTCCTACAGGATTTTTCAACAGTTCCTGGTCCATGCTTTGGAAAACTAAGCATAGCTGTTGTCTGTCAGTGATGTTACACATCACTCCGTTAACACTGCATCACACAGGAATGAACTTACCCTGCATATATAATCCAACAGAACTTGGAAATATGAACGAGGCGTAACGCAAACAAGAGCTTAGTATTTTCCTACTAATATTGTCTTCCTGTTCTCTGCATGTGTGTGTATAGTGTATGTATGCCTGCAGGTGTGTGTGTGTGTGTTTGCATTGCAGGTCATGCCCCCCCCCCCAGTCTGGTTCCTGTAGCTCCTTCTAGGACGGGTCCTGTTCTCTCTGTGGCTGAGGCTGTGGTGGACTCTTCACGATGGTGATGACTGAGGCGGTGTTGAGGCGGGGGGCTGTAGCCAGCAGGTGGCCCCCTCCTGCCTCCAGGCCCCTGGCAAACCTCTGGAGTGCGGCCAGGCGTGCACCGAGCCCCTCCAGCTCTTTCCTCATGCCAGCGTTCTCAGCCCCGAGCCTCTCCACCTCTCTCTGGAGCTCCATTTTCTGCTGCTCCAAGGCTTCGCGCTGGGACACACGTTTGACCCGGCAGCTGGCGGCGTAGCCCCGATTCTTGAGGGTGCGTCGGCGCTGCTTCAGCTTTTGGATCTCCTCACGGGATAGGCCGCGCAGGTGGAGGTTCAGCTCTCGTACCGACAAGGACATGAGTTCACTGTCCGATAGGATGGGCACGTTCTCGCCACATTCCTGCTTAACCTGACGAGGAATAGGGAGGAAGCGAGGAGAAAGAAGAGAAGAAAAGGTAGATGTTTTTTTTTAAACTGATAGGGAGGAGAGTTGAACTTCTTTTCAACATCCTTTCCCTGTTGTAAAAATAGATAATAAAACTGAATTTTCTTTCTGGCTGTGTGTTACCTTCAGGGCTTTGCTGCTTCTTTCTGTCGTCATGATCCGACTGCCTTCACCTGGTTTCCCCCCCAAACACAGATACAGAGACTCTGGGAGAACAGAAACAGGACACAAACAAAAAAAAGTATGTTATCACATGTGACTCACAGCATCACACTGGTTGGTCAAATACTGGCTTGACATTTTACCATCCGCTCACAAGACAACTAGTCATGCACAATAAAGAAATTGAGAACCCATGGATCTTTCATGCTTCTCCAAACGCACACTCTCATTAAACTCTGCGGTTTGATACGAAAGAAGGAGGAGGTTTTGAAAGCGACATGCCTTTCTCTGTTAGCTGGAATTGTGAGGAGGAAGTTATTATGCGTCTGCCCTTTGGTTGCTCAAGGCAGGTGTCCTAACTAATACTTCCCCTTGTCAACACAACACCAACGTTTCAAAACTTTCATTGTGAAGAAGTCTAAGGACAGGAAACTGTTTTTATGGGACTTGTTTCTCACTGTCAGTTGATATTTAAGTTAAAGGAACACATGCATCAAAATAGCCTCTACACATAAAGCAGTTCAAACTTTTTTAATGCACATTATTTTGTCTTGAAACCAAAAAAATGTAATCTATAATCGTGTTTTCAATGTCGCTCTTTTCTGACATAATTTTAAAAATTGGAGACTAAAACAGCAACTACAATTGCTGCTAACAGCAGTAAGAGTGTTTAAGTCTGCACTGCCTTAACATTACTGTATTTGGAAATTTCCTCCCATTCTTCCTGCTGACCAGTTCACGCAGACAGTATGGACTTCCTACGCTCCCCTTAAGGTCAGCTGTGCGCTTCAGATCACGGTCATGTTGGTGAAATGACTCTGCACTTCAACATGAGGCCATTTGAGCTGTATTAAATTTCACCTCCGTCCTGCCCAGAGCACACAGGATAGAGACAACCACGAAAGCGTTCTGATGAGAAGTCACGCTGTGTTGACTGCACAGCAAAAATAACTCTTGACAGTAACATTTCATTGAGACTGGCAGGTTCAACCTTGACATCATCGAACCACAGGGTGTTTTCCCTCATAGCTTTAGGAGAGTGAATGTGTTCACTTTCATATTAATTGCAACATTGGATTTTCTTTCTAGAGTGAATAAGCCTTTTTTTGGTTTCTTTATAGGCCAGAAATGTAGAAAAGAACATTTAAAAAAATGTTAAGCAAGGATGCATGAGGACAAAATACAGTCTAGTGGTTGGCAGCTTCATTGATGAGCCTTGCACTTTCACTTTGACAAACAGACAAAGTCATACGGCAGTTGAATTTCACTGTTTCTTGATTTCAGTCTTCGCTGGGTACCAGGGTGTATTTATGATCCTTGACACCCCCCCCCCCCCACCCACACCCATCCCTTTCCTCTTGTAAATACATCAACAACAAAATACTGCAGATAAGATCATGCTCTCTCAAAGTAGTATGTGGCATAGAGCCTGTGGGTGAAATCTATTGTTGCCAGAACCTTAAATGTGAATCATTTAATATAATTATAAGTTAGGGTTAATTCGTTTTCTGCTTGTTTTTGAATGAGACATGCTGTCATTACATTTATACTGAAATCATAAAAGGGTATTAAAAAGTATTTTCAGTTTCAATTTTACTACCCTTATTTCCCCCTTTCTTCTTGCTAAATGACAATAGCTGATGGCCTTTTCTTCCAGGATTTCAAAACTGTCAAACCTAAAAGGTGTAAACATTTATTTTTTTATTTTAACTCCAGTGAATAAGACTTGATTTGTGCTCCTTTAGCAACATTACAGAAAACAAACTGGACTCCCAACATGCTAACAATGCAGCCACCCGCCTTCCACCATACAAGCAAAAGGAGGCATTTAAATGACAAAGTCACATTTCCTCGACTTCATCGTTCGGGGCCCAAGAGTTCAGCTACTATGCCAAAATCCAATTTGACGTAAAAACTTGACTTCAGAGTAAATTGACTTTAACGTCAATCTCGTGTATAGGAGGTGTTGATCCACATGAGCTGAATAAAGCACCTGTTAAAATAGGCTGTAGTTTGCTGACAATAAACTGCATTTCCCGAAATACGTGGGAAGTGGAGTTTTAAGCAATATAGTGGTTATACAGCCAGCCGATGGACTCCGGCTGTAAACCGATGAGACCGCCGCCGTTTCGTAAAGTCAGGGTGATTCAGCAATAAACCGTTTGCTCAGCTCCGCCAAGACTGCCAGTCAGTCCAAACCCAGGAAAAACAGCTGTGACCACTTCTTTCTGTATTTGCCCAAACAGCACAGGATATCCACGTACTTCACTATAAATATCACTTTAAAAGGACATAGTACTTCTTGAATAACGCTAACTTACCACAGTGGAACGCAACAAGTGAACGCAGCACTGCCAAGCCAAACGAAGGCTACTAGTTAAGGGGGTTTATAACGATAAACACGCCAATATCTATCGTGTTTGATATTAAATGCCTAAATGATAAATATATAACACAAACCACACAAATAAATGGTAGCTATTCATCTAGTAACATCCACAATCTACCCTTATTCTTATAGGGAGAGGAGCTGGCCAGCGTGGGGTAAAGGCGCCGCTGCTATAGTAAACAGCCATCACGAGTGCCTTCGACATCCATTTTAGTAGGACTTTAAATAATTCATATACATTATTTTAAATCATACAGTTAAATAAACAAGTGGGGCACCCCATTTGGCTGTCAAATGCTACGTGTATAGAGGCATAAATGTGAAAACGGGGCCAAATTATCCGCATCATCTTAAACATGCTAATAACGCAGTAATGTTAGCAGCTAGCATCAACGGTTTCTGACGGGCTAAAGGAGATTAAAGCAAACAGCTGCCTTGTCCTTGGTTGGTTGGCAAGTCCCCGGCCGATAGCTTACAAGTCCTCTAATATTCGGCTGTTATCAGCGAATTCCAGCGTAACAGTGTAACGTTTAATATTTTGTAAAAATTGATCATTTACCTGCTCAGTCGAAGCGACTCTGGCGACAAAATGTCAGTCCGCCTTTTCCCGGAATTACTCCGCGGCTCTCTGAGGTTGGATTCTTTCATTCATAAAAAACACAAGCGACAATGACGTCAGGTCTAAAGAATGGGGGCGGAGCTAACCCCGCCCCCGCGGCGTACTCCGGGAGGATGTAAACAAGGAATCCCTGCATCCCAGAACTTTTCCATGACCAGCCCCTTATTCGCTATTCCCAGCAACAACAAGTTCTCTGTAAAAGATTTTATAAAACAAAAAACTGGGACCTTTACTGGCACTCCTATTTGGCATAAGCAGCCAGATGTGACGTTAAAAATCCAACACAATCCAATAATAAAATACAAATAGTGTATTTTACTGTAAAAACCCTCACATCCCCCACACACATACTATGATAGTTGTGTGCTGAGAGAGTATGTTTATGGAAGAGTCCGCTTCACTGCTGCACCATTTACAGACATGTAGGTTGTCTATTGGTGACTATTTAAATTTATTTAGTTACAGGGTATATATACAACAGGATATTTACATTTTCTGGAAGCTTGGAACTGCTAATAAAAATGATAAATAAAAGTCCATGGGGTAAAAGCATGTATCACAAATAGTGTACTTCAGAATATGCTCATTATAAGCATGTCTATAAATCGTCAAAATGTTTTTTTTTTTCAATTTATCTGCAGTTGCGAAATTGGTGTTGAACATTGTGATTAGGAGCAAAGGTTCCACTTGAACTATGGTACATTATACATATTTTGAGTAAATGTCATTCATTGGGTTGTCCTATGTGGCTGATAGGCTGCATTTGAACTTTGTCTTTTGTTTGTTTGTTTGTTATCCAGCTCCCTTGAGTGGCAAGTGTCAGATTATATAATTTCACTCACAAAATAGAACACATAGGCCTAACAATATCGCCAAAAAGTGATACACCATTTTGTAATATTTATGATTCATTAGTGCCCTTTACAGTTATGTTCCTGCAATTTAAATAGGAGGTTCAAATATAATGCTAAAGGCTAAATCATTCATATAATCTTTTAACTACTAAGGAGGTCCTGGACTAAATACTACTACTAAAGGGTTAGATGAACGGGTTAGAAATACTAATGTAATGTTACATTAGTATTTCTAACCCGTTCTTTTTTTTAGACACCACGGGCTGTGATTAGACAGCCGTATCGATAGGGGGCGTAGTTTATTTTTTGGCGAAGTACAATCTGACCCCTGCCCTGCTTCCGTCATCCGTCTCTGACGATCCTCACGTTTTACCCACTGTGACCTCAGACTGTCGTTGAACCGATGCACGCCTCCTGGCTTTAGTTTTAATTATAGCCGGACGGAAATCATCATAAATACGCGAAACTATCTGTCAGCTTTACCGTGTTTTCTAGCGACTTGTTCGCCGTTTACACACCTGTTCAAACCCCACAGAGAGCAGCGGGCTAGCAGGAGACATGGCCGCAATCGAGGAGCTTTCCCCCTCTGCGGGGCCGGTGTCTACCCGGCCCCCAGAGGACGAAATTGACGACGATGAAGATGAAGATGTAAGTGGCTGGTCATTCTTGGATACCTCGGAAATATTGATGAGAACAAAACCTGAACGTATTGTGCTACTGTTTCGTTTCCAGCTTGACATTTTCTTGGCTTAACTTGGCTAGCTAATAAGCTGTACCAAAGCTAACTCGCTAGCTAAGTTACATACCCGTCTCAGTTCTGGGATTGACAAACTGTCAGAGTCCGTCGTCTGTTGCTAGCATACAAAATTGTTAAATTAAAAGTAGTATTTCGTCTCACTAGCAGTTCATTTCACTGTCACGTTAGTATTATCAATGTTACAGTATCAAGACAATTTCTCACCAGCTTTAGCAGCCTTTAGGATGGACTTATTGTTTATTTAAACAGTACCTAACTTGTATGTCATTTTGGCACTGAAGTTTCATGTCTGATTTGTATTTGTCTCCTTAAGCTGGATGAGACACTGATGGAGAGGTTGTGGGGCCTGACAGAGATGTTTCCTGACACAGTTCGCACAGCTGCTGAGGTCTCTGCACAATGCTCTGTCTCACTGGTTAAGAAGTTTTACAGGTATTTCTCTTCTAGTTTTCATCCCATGTAGTTATTGCACAAATCTCTACAGTTTGTCATAGTAGCCCAGTAGATAAAGATTAACTGCTAATTAGCAGGTTTGATCCCAGCAGCATCCTGTCTTTGAGCTAGACTCACATCATCCAAATGCTTACTCATTCTAAAACTTAGCTAAAACTAGACTAATCAGATTTTGAACATGTTTCAGTTTTTCCCGCTCAGCGCTCTGGGTGGGTACTACCTCCTTCATGATCCTGGTGCTGCCTGTTGTGTTTGAGACAGAAAGACTACAGCTGGAGCAGCAGCAGCTACAACAGCAGAGACAGGTGGGTGTTCGTGTGCGTTAAGCAACAGCTGAGAATGCAGAGAACCGGGAGGCATTTCAGGCGTGGGAAAAAAGTATATTGATAAGTGATATGGGCTGAGGAGTTAATACAGTATGAACTGAAAAAATGTGCTGTGCATGACAAGTACACTGATGAGCAACCTTCATGATCCACTCTTTGCCTCCTAGATCCTGTTGGGGCCCAACACTGGAATGTCTGGTGGGATGCCGGGCATGATGCCTCCTGCACCTGGCAAGATGTGAGAGACAGATAGGACCAATGCAAATCTGAGATCGGCTGCTAGCAATACAGCGCTGCCGGTCACAAGGAGAGACAGAGAGACCACGGAGAAGGGCAAAGAACTGGTGTTAAAATAAAAGAAGCAAAAGCTGTATGTCAGTGTCACAACATTGGGCTCACTCCTACAAATTGGATTGGTTAATGGGATTGGAGGAGGAGGAGGATGGTGATGCTTTGTAAACAGTTCTCTCTCACTGTCTCTCCTTACTCCAACATCATGCAGAGACTTATTTCCAGGAGCACTGCTTCTGTTTTCTGTTTATTTTATTTTTTAATAAATACTTCTATCAACATTAATAATGTTTTCTTTAGGACGGATGGGTAAATTGAAAGAACTGGAGGTTACCATTTGTATGTCTTGGTGTTCGCAGTCTGAAGAGCGTTGCAGGATGTTGGCAGTTTTGTCCATCATTATGTGCTGGTTGGTTCCACCTCTATGTGGAGTATTATGTTAATAAATGATCTGACAGACAGATCTGATGCATTGTGAAGCATACTGTACACAATATTAACTGATAGGAATGTGGTCTACAGAATGACCTGTGTAGACTCTTACTGTTGGACTATGGATGTATGTCTTAGTGCAATGCTTCTCACATCAAACTGGCTGCAGTTGTTGGTTTTTTTACATCTCTCTGGTTTTAAACAATGGACTGCATAATGCAGTAACACCAGATTCCATATTATTAAATAATTCATAGATTGCTGTCTCCTTTTCCATTGAAAGTATGTGAAATACAAAATTATTTTGTCATTTAAGACAGGAAATGTCATGAGTTTTTGGACAAATGTGGTCATGGTGGTCGATGGAAGTTTTGATGCTAAATGTCTCGATTCTCTTTAGCGAATGTTCTTTTCTCTGTTATCCATGTGACCGTTTACAATCTCTTTTCTGTTCAGTAAGCACACCCACGTCTGTTTTGTGATCAACATGACTGCAGTAATTAAAACACCAGATCAAATGACAAGTCAAGTGTTTACTTTCAGAATATTGTCTGCGTGTTTGCTTCAATGCGCTGTTACAAAACTGACCATAAAGCATTGAGGATTTATGAGTGAAAGACCAGACTTAATGATTATATTATTAAAGACATTAACAAGAAAACAGTGAAAATTTAAGTGTTATCTAATATTAAAATAAGTGTAGGGGAGTGTAATTTTGTTTTACTTAATTTGTACCATAATGTTTACAAATGCAACTAATAGTACTCGATGATTATTGGAGAGCTGAAAGCTTTAATTCATGGCATTACTTACACTTGTGGTTTACTTGTGTGACACGTCAACACCACCTCATGTATCTGCAGTGAAAAAGATCCATTATTGTAGTTAATGATGCAGATTTTAAAATTGTGTCATTTATACAACTATGCCCTTACAAGACACCACAAATTAATACCATATCCAGAATTCAGAAAAGAGCCCTTATCTACACAGTTTTTTTAAATACCATGTCCAATGCTGCATTCACTGCTCTTTTTCAGCACATACTCCAGATGGTTGATAATGATTGTGTGTATTTACATACTGTACATGCATGGCCAGTGGTTGCAATGGGAAAATGTGCCTTTTGGCTCTGCGGTAACTAACGAGTATTTTTGTAAATTCAACCTGCTGTAAGTCATGTTCGTGTTGTTAAGGCTTCTAGTACGGCATTACCGCCGGCACTTGAATGCAACAATCATCAGCAAGCGACGCGGTCCGTCATTGGTATGCCATGATACATCCATGGTTTATGTTCGAACAACTGATAAATTATAACTTCCGACTGCACTTGAATGGGACACAAAAAAATCACGGATTCCCGCCAGTTGCAGCGCGCACGAGCCCCTTTAATGTACAGGTAATTGTGTAAAGCTCGCAAAGTGTTTATTTGGTTCATTAGTATCTCTAGATTCTTTAATTTTCTAGTTTATGTAATTGAACAAACAAAAGTTCTAGTTTTGACAGTTTTAGCAACAGTCTGTTTTATGACTGTCCAGTTGAAAGAGCAAAGTATAACTAGCCAAATTAGCAATTTAGCATACTAAGAAAGTTAGCTAACTTGTTGACCTTGACTAAATATCTGATTGACAGTAACTGAAGCAGCAGAATCCATTTAATCTTCCACCCATAACATTACTACATTGAAAATGAAAGCTGCAGAGGACCAGGTTGTTGAAGATGATACCAGTTTCCAGGATGAAGAGGTGAGATATTAGAGTGAAGCATTTCGATTAATCGTTGCTAACTTACAGTGGCCATCCTAGAAAATCCCCCACAGCTATAACATGTAAATCTCAAATATGAGCCTGTCTGAAAACAGCTGATACAAATCCATTTATACATATTATGTTTTTATGAGCTGTATTTACTCAAAATAACAATTTCGGTACAGCCCCTATAAAACAGTTTGACAGTAATAATGTTTAATAATTTCTATGCTATGGATATTTTTAAGGTAAAAGCTGTATTCTCTTCAATAATAAAGTTTACTGCTCAGCAACTATCTCATGTAGATTTTCTTTTTCCCTGATCCTAACAGGAGTCCTTCTTCCAAGACATTGACCTCCTACAGAAACACGGGATTGTGAGTAAACAGCACACCTGAAAAATGCTTTACATTGACACAAAGAGCTCCTTGTATCCTCATAATGATGAGAACAACCGAACAACATTTGACATGCAGTTTGATGGATGCTTAAATCGCAGATCGACTGCATCCCATCAGAATAAAAGTCAGTTGTCTGTGTGAGCATCTCTCTGTCCCTCCCCCGCCTTTGACCACAGAATATGGCAGACATCAAAAAGATGAAGTCAGTGGGTATCTGCACAGTGAAGGGGATCCAGATGACTACACGCAAGGCTTTGTGCAACATCAAGGGCCTGTCAGAGGCAAAAGTGGAAAAAATCAAGGAGGCTGCTGGGAAAATGCTGGTAAAATAGGATCTTTCTATTGTGAATTGCATGTACTACTACTACAACTACTTAAGACTGAATTATTTGAGAAATAAGATTTAACCGTGACTTACAGAACATTTTGTGTATTAGATAATTTTCTTTAAATTATAGAATGTTGGTTTCCAGACTGCCTTTGAGTATAGCGCAAAGAGGAAGCAGGTGTTCCACATCACGACTGGGAGCCAAGAGTTCGAGTTAAGATCTACTCTTCACGTTGAGAACATGTAGACTGCAGAATTTACACTACTGAACATATTACAGGAGTTTGTATTTTGTCCATTTACAAATACATTTACCATATGCTTGAGGTGGTGATATAGTGAATTAGCATGGTAGCCTTTCTATGTTTTTATGTATTAATTCATGATGCAGCTCATTTGGTCTAAAAGGCTACATTGCAGTTAACTGATATAATTTCCTTAACTTAGACTACCAATAGATACATGAATGAAATGGATAATGAATTCCTCAATTTGTTGGGTTATTTAATCCACATATTATTGTTTGTTTTGTTAGATCACCCATAGTCTTATTCAAAATATTGTCACATTATCGATATCAAGGAAGGAACAATTTATTCAATTTACCAGATACACTGATACTTAAAAATGTTGCAAGTTTAGTTTTACTGTAAAACCCTATGTGGCTGGTGATATTATATTCAAAATTCACAGCACATATATAACAACATGTCAATTCAAGTCAGTTTTATTTATATAGCCCAGAATCACAAATCACGATGCCTCATATATCTTTAATCTCTGCAGTAAACTTCTGGGTGGAGGTATTGAGAGTATGGCTATCACAGAGGCCTTTGGAGGTAAGGAGATGACTTCCTCTAGTTAAATTTACATTCTGTATGATTAGACAATTTAAAAATTGCCAACATTATTTCATGTGACAGAGTTCCGCACAGGGAAAACCCAGCTGTCTCACACACTCTGTGGTGAGTAAGGAGCCTTCTGAAAGTGGCTGCTACAAAGTGTATTTGTAAAATAACACTGTTCAAGTCAAATAAATGGAACAAAATAGACTGTGTTGTTTTTGTCCAGTTGCTGCTCAGCTGCCAGGCGAGGATGGCTACTCAGGTGGGAAAGTCATCTTCATTGACACAGAGAACACCTTGTATCCTCACAATAATGGCAAAAACCATACAACATTTGACCTGCAGTTTAGTTTGAAGTATTATTCATGTTGTCATACATGACATCCTACCATGTGCTCATTTTGAAAACTTGTTTACAGGAGATAGTTTTTCAGCAGGTGTAAAAATGTGACCATACAGTGACTGTTCCGGTGTGTATCAGTATATTTTCGTCTTGTTTTTCTCTTTCACATTATCCTTGACTTGTATCTGTCTGGTTCCAGTCGTCCAGACAGACTGAGAGACATAGCTGACAGGTTTAATGTGGACCATGATGCTGTGCTGGACAACGTGCTCTACGCTCGGGCCTATACCAGTGCGAACATACAGTTCTTTTAGACCATAAACATTTGTGTTGTGCAAAGGCAGAGCAGTTTGCATTGAAATACTGTCACTGGGCAATGTTTTGGTGTTTGTCTTGCTTGCTCCTCAGGTGAACATCAGATGGAGCTGTTGGACTTTGTAGCAGCGAAATTCCACGAGGAAGGAGGAGTGTTCAAACTGTTGGTGAGCACAAGAAAGAATTCTAAAAACATGTTTTTACATATTCATCATTTCTTTGGTTTTACTTACCCCCTCCATTTGAGTCATTCTCTGTGTGAAGCTATTTGAGGGTGAAAATTAACACTTTCTTGTTTTTTCAAGGGAATGCAAGTACTGATAAACAGGCATACATGTTTAAAATAGTAGGGATTCCTTCCTGGCTTTCTCAGCCTCTCAGTCTCCCTCTCATCTGCTCCTCCCTGTTGTCAGATCATCGACTCCATCATGGCTCTGTTCAGAGTCGACTTTTCTGGTCGAGGCGAGCTGGCTGAGCGGCAGCAGAAACTGGCCCAGATGCTCTCCAGGCTGCAGAAGATCTCTGAAGGTCTGAACCGGGAGTGTGCATTTATGCAAAAGCCACAGAAATCAGCCATATATCTTACCTGGCACATAGTATACAAGAGTAATGTTCCTCATAATGATGATTATTTTAGAATTGATCCCATGTATCTACTTGGCTTTCATTTACATTTATCTTAGAGTACAACGTAGCAGTGTTTGTCACCAACCAAATGACAGCTGATCCCGGTGCAGGAATGACGTAAGAGATGGCACATTTTTTTCATTATGGATAATCTGGAAGAATTTTTGTGCTTAAAATTCTTGAGAGATGTCTTTTTTTTTCTGTCCACTTTCTTTTTTTTTAGGTTTCAAGCTGATCCCAAGAAGCCAATTGGTGGGCACATCCTGGCCCACGCCTCCACCACACGGATCAGTTTGAGGAAGGGGCGTGGAGAAATGAGAATTGCCAAAATATTTGACAGGTACTTTTTATTTATAGTATCCATAATCCAACATTTCTTTAATTCAGTGAGTCATAATACACACTCTATTGTCAAAAATAACAACGCAAAGCAAAATAGTTGAGAATGTCAGCTGCAAATGACAGTTGAACTTTTACTTCCTGTTTCTATGTGGTCAGATGAGATAAACATCAGCTAAACAAACTGACATGTGATTTTCCATCCACAAATAGATGTTGTGATTTCACAACGAAGTCTTCGTCCTATCACGTTATTTTTATTTTCTCATATCACGAAACTCAATGCCTGAAGGCAACAGACTTAGACTTTAATTTGAACCCTTGTGACTTACATTTGCTCTACTCATTTATCTCTCCCTCTTGATTTCCTCTAGTCCCGATATGCCTGAGAATGAGGCCACTTTTGCCATCTCTGCTGGAGGAGTTACTGATGCCAAAGAGTGAAGGATAAAAGGAAGAGAGACACACATGTTATAGCACGGTTACCTGATACTGACCATTTTAAGTTATTTGGGGTATTTTTAATGAATTTATTTATTGAGTTTTATAACAAGTTAAATTGAGAATCTTGTTCTGTTACTTTTAATGTACTCTATTTAAATGCTTCATGGTATTTTCTCAGTGTTTCAGAGATGTTAAAATAAACAACAATAAAAACAAACAAACAGTTTGTTGTGTACTTTTTATAGTTCAATGACATAGCGATTGCTTAGATTGCCAGTGATGGAATATAACTAAGTCCATCTATTCAGATACTATACTTAAGTACAATTTTGAGGTACTTGTACTTTACTTGAGTATTTTCATGTCCTGCTACTTTATACTTCACAACATTTTGGAGGTAAATATTGTACTTTTTACTCCACTACATTTGATAGCTTAATTTACTAGTTACTTTGCAGTTTGCATGCTGCATCAGAGCCAAAGAAACACAGTTCTAAATTATTTTATTGGCAGTCAAAAAAAAGATTTCGATAATCACAAAAAATGCTGAATATTGAGTCTTTGTTGTACATTCAGACGTGAATATGTGTAGAATTTACTGTTATTTGTACTTTTGATACATAAGTCATTTAAAATAGCATACTTTAATACCTTTACTCAAGTAATATTGATATGGATGACTTTCACTTTTACCAAAGTAATATTTTAGCATGATATCTTCACTTTTAATATTGTGGCTTTTGCATTCATTTCAACACTTCTGGGCCACTGTACATTTGGGCACAATTCAGCAGATTACCTAGAGACATATATCTGCTATAAAAGTGAAGAAAAATGCAAAGTTAGTGGTAACATGACGGTACAGTAAGCAGAAGTCCGGCGCTGACCTCTAGCGGTGGTTGTAGGACGGGCAGCGACTGTTCACCACTTCTCGTCGGATACGGGATCCATATGCTTGTCAAAGCACGGCGTAACAAAGCAATGGGAACTTCACCAAACCTGCTGCTAAGAGTCTAAAACACACCAGCAACTTAACAGATCCATACAAGTCACCCACCTTCCCTGGCAGTCGAAAGCTTGTCAACTCTGGAAAAACGAGCGATGGACCCGAGAGACACAGCCCCGGATTCGTGGGAGCTGGAGGAGGATGCCGAGGCCCCGACTGCCGCGGCGGGGCTCCCGACCGCCTTCGCAGCTCTCAACGTCAACGCCAAGCCGTTTGTTCCCAACGTTAACGCTCCGGTGTTTGTGCCGAGCTTCCTCCAAGCCAGTGCCGTGGAAATGCCGACTTCAGACGGTAGGTGTACGCCACACAGCTGGCTTGAAGTTAGCTTAACTTGCTAGCTTGCTTGCTAATCCAGCTAAGTTAGCTTTCCTGACTGCAACTCGCCGTGTTCAGCCTGTGTCTAGTTATCGCATTCCCACTAGCTAATCAACAAGTAGGGTCAAGTGTTTAGTCATGTGTTTTAACAGTGCAACAGCTTATTTGTAACACAGTAACAGTCACAAGTAGACGTAAAACGTGACCATCCTTGTCCAATAAATATTTATGAAAGTTTGACATGGTGTGTTTTCTCTCCTCAAAGGTTCGTCTGATCCAGTTGCCAACATGGAGTTGACAGAAACAGTCGGTATGCTTCCACAGTGCACTGCAGGCCCTGCATGTACATGTTATTAAGTTACTAATCTGGCTGTCAGGCAGGTTGTTACTACGGGACAGGTGTTGTTGAAGGCTCAGGTGTGCACCTAGACACTAAACTCTTGTTAAGTCTTTCTGGTGATGATGTTGTAAAGTGATTTGTTGTTAAATGTCTGTCTTTGACACTTAAAACACAAACTAAGAAAGCTTGAATGCTCACTTTTGAGTTCCTGCTTGTAGGTTCACTTACTGAGCCATATTTAGATTGCTGGCACGAGAAACCCATGTGCATGGGCCTACTTATAATATGATGCAGCCTCACTTGTCCATGCCTGAAATAGTAGTCCCATTGGCTCACACTGTGATTAGTGGCAAGCATTGCATATCCAAGGCCTTGGTCTGCTTTGTGTAAGAGCAATTTGAATGTGTTTGATTACTCCTTAAATTTGTGCTGACTAGTTTTAATTTGCAGTGTCAGTTCATTCACATTTTTGGCCTGGCCCTGAATGCTATGTGCCTCTACTGAATATACAGAGTTCTGGTAGTGTTTTTGTTTTTTAATAGTTTGGCTGAGCACTGCAGCTGCAGCAGAGTGAGCGACAAAGAGAGGCAAAACAGAACAATCACATGTAGTGTGTGAGAGACACAGACAGTGACTCTTGTCTGGAGAAACCTTTTCTTTTCACATTTCCTACAGAATGCATATATTCATGGAAATGCTTGTCTTAATACTTCAAACTGCTCTGATCATGTCTGAAAGACAAATTATAATTAGTGAGACTGTCGACATAGTCAAGGCACAAATGGCTCTCTGAGTTGCCAGCAGCAATGTCTCACAGGCTGACTATAAACGATGAGGGTTGAGAAGAAAATAGGCATTGTACATGACTGCTGGGCTGTATAATTTCATAGTTACGCAAATGGGAAGCGTATGTGTGTGTTGCTATGGGAAGAAGCTTCTTCTACAGGGCTCAGCAGATTTCACTGTATTCTTGTTACATTTTTTTTTGTTTGTCTTGGATTTGTTTGCTCGGCTGAACATTGTACTGATTGTGTTTCCTTTAAGTGAACAGGACTGATGAATGATGAACTGCAGAGCATGCACAGTGGAGCCTTGCAACTCCTTATAGATTAATTTTACGAGCATGTGCTATCCTCAAGGTCTTTATACGACACATATTACATACAGAGTGTAGATTCAGGAGTTGGTGCACCTGGAAGTCAAAAGTCAGATTGAATAGTGAAGTTACAGTTGGTAAAAACTGGTAAAGCCAGTTTTACAGCAGCTTAAATCACAATAGAACAAAATTGCATAATTACACCTTAATACACAATAATTACTAATAATACACAAAAGAAACATAATGTCTCAAATAAGGCACTTGAATTATAATGGTGTAGGAGATCCAAATAAATGAAAATAAGGTGATTCTGTTTAAAGTGTGCAGGGGATCTCTGTCCAAATCTTTTGTGCAAATGTGGGAAAAGGATGTAGGTTTGGTATAAATATTAAACTGGCAGAATTGTGGCACCTTGAATGAAGTCCAGGATTCAGAATCTGTCAGCGTTCACTCATGGTCAGTCTGCTGGTTATCATTCCAGCCAAAAAAAACCTGTTTAATCATTAAATGGTTCCTCCTCCCCTCCAAGCTGTGGGTTGTCTGTAGCATCCAGACATTACAGAGAAATAACAGGTGGAGCGCATGTCTGTGGTTCCAGCTCCAGTGGAGAATGGAAGCACGGAGGCAGACATGGCCACAGAGGAAGAGACGTGGGAGCAGAAGGAAGAGCCGGGGGGAGGCGGAGGAGGCGGAGGACAGGAAAACCTGGGTCCGGGAGCGATCGGTGAGGACGGCGCCACGAGGAAAGAAGACGAGGAGATGATGGAGGAGGAAGAGGAGGAGATGCCCATGCCCAAAGTGGCTCCGGCACCACCAGATGCACCCAAAAAAGAACACGTGAACGTGGTCTTCATCGGTCACGTGGGTGTGTCTCGTTTGTTAGTGTGTGTGTATGTTATTTTATCCAAGGACGATTATAGAAAGTTTTACTCATCATGTTTATACCCGTTTTTGTCTGTCAGATGCTGGTAAATCCACTATTGGGGGACAGATCATGTAAGTAATCCATTTTTTATGTTCTCAACAAATATGAAGTCATTTGCATGGCCGCCTGTTTTGTCAATTTTCCCTTTCTTTGTGTTCTCCTTGCCAGGTACTTAACTGGAATGGTGGACAAGCGAACCCTGGAGAAATATGAAAGAGAAGCGAAAGAAAAAAACAGGGAGACATGGTGAGAATGGCTTGTGTTGTAACAGCAAATGATTCGTTCTCCACAACAACTGATGGATGGTGTGTTTTCTTCAATGAAGCTCTCCGCTGGCATTTTCTTCTTTATTTTCTTGAGTCTAAAAACAGCATGCCTTTATTTTGCATGTTTATTTTTTCACTCTGCAGCAAACACCAAAGCAAACATTGCAAAGCTTTTTGTTACAAGAGGCTTGTTGCCACATTAATTATAAGTGCTCATAATACAGTTTCTAAATTAATAGATTAACTTGCTTGTTGCAGGTACCTGTCATGGGCTCTGGACACAAACCAAGAGGAGAGAGACAAGGGGAAGACAGTCGAGGTCGGGAGAGCTTACTTTGAGACTGAGAAAAAACACTTCACCATCCTGGATGCCCCCGGACACAAGAGCTTTGTCCCCAACATGATCGGTGGGGCGTCACAAGCTGACCTGGCAGTCCTGGTGAGATGGACCGGGTCATAAAACCAACCCAAAATAGCCCTAAACCTCAGACACACCAAGTTTAAATCCTGCGCTGACACATAGAGATTCTTGTAAATTAAACATTTTTTATACATGTGTATATTTATTAATAAGTGACTCCACTGGTGGGAGGTTTCACAGCAGGAAACCATGGAAACTTCTCCAACCACCTCTGCAGCTCTTTCCACTCTCCATCTTTATCATATATCTAAATAAATAAGTTCGCAGAATTGATTTAAAGTGAACAGCGATTTTTCTAAATGTTTGTCTCCCCTTATCTGTCCGTATCAGGTTATTTCAGCAAGGAAGGGGGAGTTTGAGACCGGCTTTGAGAAGGGCGGGCAGACGAGGGAGCATGCCATGCTGGCTAAAACAGCAGGAGTCAAGCATCTCATCGTCCTGATCAACAAGATGGATGACCCCACTGTCAACTGGAGCCTAGAGAGGTAAGCAGGGACTGCGTGAAAATAGATAGGACATGTTTATGCTGTGTCATGGGCATTTCCACACTTTTTTTTCTAGTGTTAAAATATTCAGTTATAAAGATATGGCAGATGGGTGCCAAAACATTGTCAATCAGTGAATTATTAGCATTGACCACTGTTTTATTCAGATGTTCACAACACATGTAAGAATGCACGATGTTGAATGTTTCATATGTTATTAAATTATCCCGTATTTTCATTACTTTCCTGCAGGTATGAAGAGTGTAAGGAGAAGCTGGTGCCATTTCTAAAGAAGGTGGGCTTCAACCCCAAGAAGGACATCCACTTTATGCCTTGCTCCGGACTCACAGGTGCCAACCTCAAGGACCCCGTACATGAATGCCCCTGGTACACGTAAGTCGGCTCTGTGAATAGGTGTCTGGTAGTGCAGTATGAAGTGGTATGAAGTACCGGTAGGTTTAGTTCTGCACAGTAAATATCAGGGTTTCATGGTATACGGTTTTGCACAATTATTATCATTATCAGTTACAATGACCCTTAAAGGAATAAAAACAAATCAAAACAGAAGGTTTTTTGGTTAAACAAAAGCTTTATTTATAATTTTATAACATTATGTCCTTAACATGAACATGAAACTTGCTACTAGTGCTGTCCACATACCGTTTTTGTGGGGCTCTCGCGTTTAAGTAGTAATCCCCAGCGAATAGTCAAAGCTTCTTGGAGGGGGTTTAAAGGGCGGCCAAAAGCAGCTTCATCATGGCGACTGGAATAACGGGTATTAGCTAAGCTAAGTTTGCCCGCTAGTATGATCTTGATTGTTTACACCATCAGTGTGGCACCCTGCCATGGTCTTGTCATCACTCAATTTAAAGTGTTCCATTTTTGATTTTGGGGTGAGCTGTCCCTTTAAGCCTTTATTTTCCATTTGTTGAACACAACTACGCAAACACAAACTTACTTCAACATTGATGCTTTGTTATATGTTAACAAAGTAGTCAGAAATCCTCACAAGTGTATTGATGCTTCCCAGAGGTGATTAGCGAGCTCAGCTCTGCTGTTACACAATGTAATTTTACAGTAGCCCTTGTTGGCATCTGTTCTTAATATGGAATGTATATTTTCCCTGAAAGGCTGCAGCTCTGTACTGTAGAAACTGCTTATTTAACATGTCGCCACTCAACAAGTGTTTATTGTAATTTGTATGGCTATGATGATGGACATTTCCTTTTTGTTCTTTACCAGGGGTTTGCCATTTATTTCCCATCTGGACAGTTTGCCAAACTTCACCAGATCCAGCGATGGACCAGTCAGACTGCCTATTGTAGACAAGTACAAGGTGAGCAGCTGGAGGATGTTGATTCACACAAATCTGTGGCAGCTTGTCATCGCCACTGCGCTGTCCTCAGTAGATGTGTGGGCGTAATTATTTTTGGTTTTGTTCACTTGGCCAAAATCTTTTTTTTTACTCCCTCCTCAGTTTGTCATTGTCCATCCTCTCTATTTTCTATTTTCCAAGAGCACACCAGCATGCTTACACACACACACACACACGCACGCACGCACGCACGCACACACGCGCACACACGCACACACACACAATGAAGCCTGTGCGTAGTCATTCCTCTTTAAGATAATTCAGCTTCTTGGCACTCGCCTCAGTTTAGTTGTTGGAAGCAGTTCAACACGTAAGTGTTGGTGGAGCTCTTTCAGTTGTCCCTACATTAATCATCATCCCTTTTCTTTCTTCACATCTTCTTCACTCTTTATCCTCTTGTCTTTAAGTTGTTTAAATACTCCTACCTCAAGTAGTGGTTATATGATTATAGTAGTTCCAACTGGTGTTCTCATGTGAGTGGATTGTGTTTCAGTTAACTGGCTGCTGCTGACTGATGGCTTTCTGATTGTGGATAAAACAATCATTATTTTTGTTAAAATCAAAATAGCTAATAAGATAATGATAGAGTTTTATTAATCAAAAATAAATGTAAAATCCTAAGTTGAATGATTTAAGAATTTGCAGTTGACCCTAGCGATGCATGCAATGCAATACTTTACCGACCGCATTGTTGGTGGAATAGTCTGTCCAAAAGTACAGAGTCAGAAGTGTAAATTAGTGAGTTATGTAGTTGCTGGTTGGCAGATTTCTAAAAATATTTTAAGAGAGTCGGGCTAGTTTCCAGATTCCCTGATTCCAGTCTTTAGCTTCATATTTACCATTCAGACCTGAGAGGGGCGTCAGGCCACAGTTCCAACACAACACATAGGAAAATGGAACTCATTTGAGTTTATAAGACACAAGTACTGTATATTAAGTAATAGTACTAGAAAATTAAGCTGTAGGTCATCAGCATATCATCAGCATTATAATAACATCCGCCTGCTGATATCTGTGTCTGTTAATGTGAAAATAGTGTATCTCCAAATTGCCAAGAAAAACATCCCTGTTTTCAGCTTGACAAGAATGTATTTTTCACATATTACAGTGAGCTTTAAAATTGTTTATTTGAAAAAAATCAGTGACAATATGTTGCATTTTCCAGAGTGCGTTAGGTTTCCTTTTTCAGTCTGTTTTGACACATTCATTCATTGACAAAGGCTGTAGAAAATATTTGAATACAAGGACTCCTGTCCTCGTGTCATCTGTAGTGACTGGCTGCGAACAATGAATTGCTCTGATTCTTCTCAACAGGACATGGGCACAGTTATCCTCGGGAAGCTGGAGTCTGGATCCATCAGCAAAGCCCAGCAGCTGGTCATGATGCCAAACAGGGTGAGATCTCCTCTGTGTGACTTTGCTCCTTCTCATGAGGGAACAATAAGCCTTCTACTAGAAAGAACTTCCAGGTCCTCATTTTTGGATTAAATGTACTGCGGCCTAGATGAAAAGGAGAACCTGCAGCCAAAAGTATTTATTTTCAGTTGCAGCCATGTGTGCCATTTCACTACAGCAACAATGTGTTTATTATATACAGCTTTTATTTTAAATATGTACAAATTTCTGTGTGTGTTGCAGCACACAGTGGAAGTACTGAGCCTGCTGAGCGACGACGTGGAGACGGACGATGCAGCTCCTGGGGAGAATCTGAAGTTGAGGCTGAAGGGCATCGAGGAGGAAGAAATCCTCCCTGGTTTTATCCTCTGTAGCCCTGACAACCTCTGCCACTCAGGTCGCACCTTCGATGCACAGGTAATGACAACAGATGCCCCAAAGTCACTGCACACTGATGCATTGTTATGAATATGTCAAATCAACTGATTGTGATTTCTTTATTTTGAAAAAAAAAAACCTCTACATGTTGCTCATTCGCTCCGTTTATTTCAGATCGTCATCATTGAGCACAAATCAATCATTTGTCCCGGTTACAATGCAGTCCTTCACATCCACACCTGCATTGAAGAAGTGCAAATCACAGTGAGTTACTGCTCAGCTCTCCAAGCTGTTTGTTTCTTTTGTATTTGCTCAGCCAGTGTTAGTTTTCGAGTTACCTCCTGGCCTCTCTGAACTGCAGCTGAACTCTTTAAATCCCAACTGCAGGCCTTAATCTGTCTGGTGGACAAGAAGACGGGGGAGAAAAGCAAAACTCGACCCCGCTTTGTTAAGCAGGACCAGGTGTGTATCGCCAGGCTCCGGGCAGCAGGAGTCATCTGCTTGGAGACGTTCAAAGACTTCCCTCAGATGGGACGATTCACACTGAGAGACGAAGGTAAAGAAAGTGTGTGTTTGTAAGAGAGTTTGAGTGTGTTTATCTTGAGTATTCTTTTGACTAATAGATTGTGCACAACTCACTTATGGACACAGATGTTATAGCAGTGCATGTCTGACTTATTTATTTTAATGATATGAACAGAACTCTCGAATTGGCGTTTTGTCCCTCACTTGTCTTCGTACACTCCTCCCTCAGGCAAAACTATCGCCATCGGCAAAGTGCTGAAGCTGGTGCCGGAAAAGGACTAATTGCGGCAAAAGGCAGCATGCATGGAGTTCTTCGACTTGTTACCAGAGGAGAAACGCTGCTAGAGCCGACCCAAACAGCTGCTCTCTCTTTACACACAACTATGCTGAAGAGGAGAACAATGAAAAACGAGGAAGGCAGGAGGAGAATAAAATAGCATCAAACGAAGAAAACAAGACTGAATCAGTTTTTTTATGACGAAGAATTGAAGTGAGAGACCAAGTCCAGTGTGTCAGCTTTCTCATATTGAGAGCTCAGCTATGCCACTAATGTAGCTACTTGCCCCCTTTCTGTACTCCCATGGCTAACCGCGCTGTCGGCTGGCCACGCCATTTGTTTTTAGAATGGAGATGGATGCAGTGTTACTGAGATTGGGGAAGAAAAACAAAAACTACGATTTCATGTCCTGTAAAAGACCAGAGGTTAGCCGGTAGTTATAATTTGCAAAGTACTTCTCCCTTTTTAAGAGCGGGATCAAGAATCCAATGGACATTTTATTTGGTTTTTAAGGATTGCTGTACCAAAAATTCTTAGTTTGGTCTCTCTCCACGTCCTGTTAAAGATTGAGCTCACATACTACTCTGATGAACCACGGAATAAACACACTCGCACAAACAGACACAAACAGCTGTTACATAATCTAAACTGAAAATAAACAATCAAGCTGCAACAGAAAGGTGTATTTGTTTTGTCTTGAAATAAGAATTCCCATTTTAAACGGGAAAATCAATACCCAGTGTATCAATAATAATACCAAACCCCAACATTTCCTATTTAATAATTATAGCACCAAAATATGCCTTTACTTACGCTTTGTTGATTTGGCAATTTTAATATTAGTATAACTGGATCAACTCAAACATTCAGACTTGAAACCCTCTTTGGCTTTGTGTTGGAATTTTCCATGTTTTAGGCCTAATTAATTATAGTCAACCAATTTCTCTTATTTAATAAATGCTTATAGCAGTTAAGCTCCTCTCAGTTGAGACCTTGGCGAGACCTTGGTCAGCACTTATCTACCCTTTAGAGGGAGCTTCTTAGCGTGGTATGACTACCATCTGTTGTGCTCAAGGCTTCTGAGGCCCCAGGCTCGACAAACATCTCCGTCTGGAGAGCTGAAGGCCTTTCGCATTAGAGCCCCTTATATTCACACTTTTTCAGGAAGAAAGTCAGACTTGGGGATGACATTTCACTTGTTGAACTGTTGTCATCTTTGACTCTCCTTGATGCATCAAGCTGCAATAAATACTTCTGCTCAAGACATCTTCCGTCTCCTGAGACCTCATTGCTTCGGCTCACCAGATTTCCTTCCCAGGCATCCTTACATTTTTCAAGTGTTAATTTTCAATGCAGAGACTTCCATATTAAGAATAAAATATCTTTATCCATCATTTTATTTTAAATTCTTGTGTGCAGGCAACTTTTCTGCCATGAGTTTTCAAGGCGTAGAGTGGAATTCAAATAATTGTTAAAGCAGCAGTGCATCATCTTGATATGATAGATTTGAAATGAGAGGCCACCATGTATTGTTTGATAATAATTTTAATACTTAAAGTGTTACACAAGAAGTTCAATGCCCCATGAGCTTAAGCAATGTGCTTAAAATCCTGTTCATTGGCTATTGAACCTCTTACATTACACTAAAGTATTCAAATTGTTGGAGGGAGAGACCAGATATTTTGTTTATTCAGGAATCATGGCTGAAACCCAACTTAAATTTTGTTATTATGTAGACAAGATAGAAAAGATGGAGGAGGAGGTGGTTATATTACTTTTGTTAAATAAAGGAGTCCGTATAGAACACTGGTTATTGGAAAAGAACTGGAGTATGTGGTGGTGGAAGTGTGTGTTGAAAAGAAGTAATTTGTTTTATAAATGAGGCACCTGGACTGTAGTGAATTATGTCAGGTGCATCCAGTACAATAGGCGATACCATTGACATAATCAAGACAGTCAATGGGCAATACACTCACATAAAACAAGGCACTGATGTCACATTCATTTGGTCTATAACTATCCAAACAAGCCGCCAAAAAATGACAACATAGATACCAGGATAAAACTTTGAAAATCAGAAGGTAAGAGTTCTGGGATTAAGGGGAAGACATCTACATTCAATCCCAAATAGAGTGGGTATTGTGAGAAATAGGGGAAGACACAGAAAAGAAGAGGTATTAATGACCAGATTAAGAATAAGATGCAGTTATACCAGAAGAAACTGTAGAACATGTGCTTGTTAATTGCAGAAAATATGTGTCAAAGAATGGACATGATGGAGGGAATGATCAGGGCTAACAGGAGCAGGATTAAAGGACGTACTGGAGTGTGGCAGGAAATGTCTGCCAAGATTCCCAAAGAGAAGTTCATGGAAAGTCTCACAACCAGGACACTGGAGGCGTTGACTACCTCCAGAAGATGGCAGTAATGCAACATCAAGGATGTCGTTAAACCTCAAAGAAGAAGAAGAGGAAGAAGTGACGTAGGGCACACCAGCTGCGCGTGCGTGGCTACAGTTTACACGTGAAGCAGGCAGCATGGCTGAGGAAAGACAAGTAGCGTTAGACCGGGCACAGGTAAAAACTGCTTTTTGCTGCAATACATTTAAACTTTTTAAAAATGTATTATTATAAATAGCGTATCGGTTAATAGACGGCTACATGACTGTAACAAATTATATTGTTATAATATAACAAACAGATATAAGGTAGCTAGCATTAGCTTGTTGGCTTGCTGACTGGTTTAGCAACGAAGCTAATTCACGTAGGCACAGTAACAAGTCTGAATCACTAGAACAGTGGGAGAAAACTGGAGTTCATCGACGTGTTTGTGTAGCGTTTTATAACGAAGTTAATGTCTCTGTCAGGTGAAAAAGGCCGTCCAAGCCTTGCAGGCTTTCCTGAAAACCAAGTCGACCCGGGACTCCCTTCTCCTGGACGACACTCAGCAGATCAGCCTGCTCTTCACCCTCTGGAAGGTCCCCAAAGAGGCACAGACCATCCGCATGTGAGTCCACCACACAGGATCACACACCTGCTGTCAGCCCTGACCTGTACATCCTCTGTAGCAGTTGTTAACTCTCACCTGAACCGACTTAAATGATGCTGACGTTTAATTCCGCCCCCAGTCCTTTGCCCCATGGCCAGCGGACTGACACAGACGAGGTTTGCCTCTTCACCAGAGATGAACCCAAAATGACCTCAGAACAGACCCAGAGGTTTTACAAGAGGCTGCTGGAGGAGAAGGGAGTCAAAAACATCACTGAGGTATCTGACAGTCCAGAGTTGGTTGGTTAGCCACAGTGGCTCATCCTAAATCCTGAATCTTAACCCCCCCACACACACACACACTGATTTACCTGTTTTTTTTTGGTCTGTATTAAGACCTCCTATTGATGGCAGCCATAGTCATAATGTTTGCCTGTATCTGGAGCAGATCATCCCTTACAAGGTCCTGAGGACGGAGTACAAACCATATGAAGCCAAGCGCCGTCTGCTGGGGAACTTTGACATGTTCCTTTCTGACGACCGCATCCGCCGCTTGCTGCCCTCCCACCTCGGAAAACATTTCTACCAGAGGAAAAGGTGAGACCTTTCCCCTGTGCCGTTGGCTCTTTGTCAGCTATGTAAGATTGTTTTTCTCCCAGTCAGTCAGTTGAGGTGGACTTCACAGTTGTGATATTAGTTTATGTATTTTGATTTAAGTCTGATGTCAAATGTCCAACTTTTCTTTTTTTTCTTTATGTTCTATCCATGCACTTGCAGCCTATGGGGTTGACAGTCAAATAGATTTTCTGTTCTATTGCTATGACAGTACTAATCATTGCAATGTTACTAACCAGGGAAATCGTCAGAAAATAAGGCTAAGCTGAGGGGGCATAGAGCCATAAATTTAACCTTTCATCCTATTAATATGCCATTACATTACATCATATTCATGTGTCAGTGGGACTGCTGTCCTCTTCAGTCTTTGGAAGGGCAGCTGTTGTTGGGCAATCTGTGTGAGGGGCAAAAAACATGCGTATCTTGCTCAATTAAGACAATTGGTACTAAACTGATATTTTTTTCTACAAATCTTGATATTTATGTATTTTTTTAACATCTGTGTTTTGTGCTTCTTTGTATTGGGTAGTTCTGTAGCCGCAGTAGATTTATATTCTCACCATCATTCATTTCTTTCTTCACCAGAGACCCGCTGTGTGTGAACCTGCAGAGCAAAAATCTGGCTAGAGACATCCAGAGTGTCATCCAGGGCACCAACATGAAGGTTACCAACAAGGGCTCCTGCTGGTGAGATTAGCTCGACTGCTCGTTGTGTTCCCAATAAGATCCAAAACTGTGTTCTGTGAAACCAATCTGTTCTGAGCTTAAAAGAACAGTTTACCCAAACATGAAGATTTAGTCATTATCTACTCGCCTCCATGCTTTTGGTCGGCATGGAGACCAAGTTTCTTAATCCACAAAACATTATGGAGCTTCACAGCAGAAATCAACTTCAGCAGAGTTCTCTTTGTTGTGTGTGGCACAAGCTTCCGGGAAGCAGATAAACACTGTTTTGCAGACATTGCTAATTCTCGTTGATCTTGTCAAACAGTGCATATACTGTATGTTCAAGCTGGTGCACCCACCTCAGATGGGGTCCACACTAACACTTTTGGTTAGCGACGACAGTGAAGATTTCAGCTTAAAGTTTGGGATCTGGGGGGCTCTGGAGACTTGGATTACACAGAATAGGCTGAATGGAGCCATTTTATTTAAATTAATTAATTATTATTATTATTATTTTAATGTTTTAATCCAAGTCCCCAGCTTCTTCAGTTTAGGAGAATGCTTCAGC
Source organism: Hollardia meadi (assembly GCA_037974645.1). Taxonomy (NCBI): domain Eukaryota; kingdom Metazoa; phylum Chordata; class Actinopteri; order Tetraodontiformes; family Triacanthodidae; genus Hollardia; species Hollardia meadi. The sequence continues at coordinate 7,015,097 of JBBPCS010000001.1, forward strand.
TGACTTTTTATGAGTAGATAATGGCTGAATTTTCCTGTTCCTTGAAGGAAAACTTGTTGTTAGTATTGCTTCAACAAGATGGCAAACAAAACAATTTGAGTTAATGTTTTCCATGTCTTGTAATAAAACGAATAGCACCTCTCAGCAACCCGGTCGATTCTGTTAAGTGTTTGATACGGGCATTAGATGGTGCTAGAGAGATTCAATGTAAATCCAGATGGACCTCCTCTTCCCGTGGAGCCTGTCTCTACAACTTTGATACACAATATCTAATGTCATATTTGCATGAAATTCCTGCATTTGTATTACTTGTATTGACGCTGTTTACAGTGTTGCATCATTAACATGATTGGCCTGTGTTGTAGCATGGCGCGCGTTGGTCACTCCGGCATGACAGCGGATGAGGTGACAGAAAACATCGAGGCAACTGTCAAGACAGTGGCGACCAAAATCCGTATGGTGAGTGTAGCTGTCCAGAGAGTTGAGTTAATCATTAATGGATTTGTGTCTCTGAAAAACTTCAAATCCTTGATCTTTGGCTGTTCTGTACTTTCTTCATAAGTTGGTTTTGTGTTTATTGTCTTGTGCTGCTGCTCCATAGGGGACTTGTCAACATAATTTCAACTTATGGCCACCCCAAACTCTAACAAAATAACTCTGTATTATGTTTGCATGACTGTTTACAGAAAGGACCAGTGATGAAGGTCATCCACATAAAGAGTCAAGCGTCAGTGGCCCTGCCCATCTACACCTCAGACCTGAGCCACCTCGACGTGCTGGGGAAGTCAGCGAAACATGCCGCCACTCCCAAGAAAGAAGTGAGAACAATTTCCTTCTTGAATGTCTGTCTGTGCAACATTCATGGAAAGGATGTGTCAAATAACCGGCTCGTGTTTTCAGGGAGCTGCAGCCAAAAAACGGGCAAAGAAGAACAAAACAGAGGACAAAGCAAAGCAAACAGAAACCTCTGGAGAGGGAGAGGAGAAGAAGGCGGAGGAGGAAGGCGAGGAAGAAGAAATCCCACAGCTGGTTCCCATAGCAACACCTAGCAAAAAGCCTAAACTGGAGGTCAGCACTCTTCACAGCTGCTAGATTTAAATGATTAAAATATTTCAACTGGACTTTTGGAAAAAATCAGACAGCGCTGTGTCTTAATTGAGTGAACTGCAGACCCTCATTTCCTTTCTTTCTTTTAGAAGCCAAAAAAGAAGCAGCTGGAGAAAGCACCCAAACCTGCTGTAGCCAAGAAGGGGACAAAAGCACCGAGCAAACTGACCAAGAAGGCCGGCAAGACTGACTCCAAAGTAAAAAGAAAAGTGCCGAGAGTGAAATGATTCTCAGCAGATCATCTCTGCACACTAAGCTCTCAACATGGACCTTTTACACAGTACACAGAACCAGATTGTTCACAGAATGGTCAATATATTCAGCCTGTTTTTTGTTTTTTTTTGCGTATGTTTTTGTTCTCCAAATGCTTTGTAACAATAATGCTTTTTCACATTTTTACCACATCCTTAAAAAGCACAGGTGTCAGTGAGTCAGCATAAACACAGTGGCAGGGCTCTGAAACAAGAAAAGCTAAATGTGGTTCATCCCTTATTAATATTGTTGATTAAACCTATGGCTTTTATGCATATGTGAAAATGTCTGTGTAGAAAAAGACCTACAAGAAGCATCTCATGTCTTGGCCCAATGACTTCATATATAGTTAAAGAGGTGATTTAAATACTGTTCTGGTTACTACTTTTTAAATGGGACATTGAAATTCTGCAGGGAGTTTAAGTATTATTCGTTAACAAGAGAAAATGACCTATACCTTTAGGGGAAGTTATGCCATAATATAATAACAGACATTCCTTATGAAAATGTTGTCAGAATGGGAGAGATGATACAGATATATTTTAATGACCACCAGTTAAAGCTAACCAGTATATTTTAGATGCTTTATGAGTCTGAAAATAGGAGTCAACACATCATGGCTTTGACAGGAATACATAACATTCAACATAACATAAATACACAATTTTGAGGTTTTTAGCTTCTTTTTTTGGACTGTTTGCACCCTTGTTTCTATTTTTTTCAGTAAACTGTTCTGCCCATCTACATCAGCCACATTTGGTTTAAAGTTAGCAGTACTTTGTCATAAGTTCATTATCCATTATGTTATACAGAATACATGTTTTCATACACCTTTTGTGTGCTTTAACATCTGAAGCGTATTAGCCTTGAGAAATGTTTGCTCATGGCCATCAGAGCTGCGCATGTATAGCTGCCAGCTGTATCAGGTGACATACCTATTGTCAGTGAGATTATACTCAGGCTTGTACAGCTGCTGCTCGTATGCAGCAATGCTACATGGGCACAATGACATCCCCTATGAGGCTTTTGCATCGTCACAACACCTTTATGTCCTTTGTATTGAAGGTGTCGAACACAGTCTACACATGATCCATGCTATTAAAATATGAGATTTCCCACATTTCACTTGATAACATATTTGTTTTGGAGGACCAAGATGATCACCAAGTGGCCAGCCAATCAGTGGGGATGATATTGATGTCAACAGGTGGGCTGGGTCTGTATTCATCCAAGCTCTCCCTCTGCTGTGTGGGTGTGGTGGGCCATCTGGAATTACAGTGTGTTCAGGGGTTACTAATGAGAGATGCATCATACACATACTCTCATTGATCATACAGATGAGATTAACTCCTTCATATGACTGTTCTGAGGAGGCTGCAGTGATTTCAGCAGGGACTGTCTGAGCAAACAGGACGGCGGCTTAAAAGACGGAAATGAAGAAGGTGGTTTGGGAGCTGTGTATGTTCAGCTGCTGGTGTTTCCATTATTCATATGTTAAAGGTTCTCAGGGGGGAGAAACAAAGCAGTAATAGGCAAAGTAACCATGGAAGCATTTGGAGAAACTTCATTTCCAGATGGGAGTCCAGACCCTCGTTCCAGTGCTGCAGTGGCCCCAGGCCGGGCCTACCTCCACAAACCCATCATCGTGATGGTGATGGGATCTCTGATGTCTGCTGCAGGCGGACTCCTCTTCCTGCTGCAGTCACTGGGGGTGACTGAAGCATCCCGCTCTGTGGCCTCGGCCTGCCTGTCTATAGGGCTGATGTTTGTTGTGATGGGGCTGGTGTGGATCCCCATTCTGAAAGAGAAGCACAGGCGGAAACAGTACAGTTGGGGGACATGAACAGAAGGTGGAAATAACTCTGTAACTTGAAAGTGGAAACTATTTTTGTCCGTCATGATGCAACTGCTTCCTTTGAAACATTCAATACAGTCAGAGCTGGTGTGGTTGTTGCTGATAAGCGACTGCGTACATTGTACTTTGACCAATGTCACTGCAGGTTGTTGCATGTGTTTCTGTCAGTCGGTGAGGATTACCCTGCAGGTCGATTAGCTGCCAGCACCCGTTGCTTTTTCTGGATCTGGATTACCTCTGAAAAAAGACAGACTGTTACTGGTTTGCAGGATGTCCACTGCCACCATGTCAACATCTGTACAGGTAGAGCCAGTCATGGAGACAAGATATTCAGGAGTGGGCCGCTGCAAGTGCTCATTCTGGTTCGCAGTGGCCCACGACATACTCGGCGTTTTCATCATGATGGTGGGGGTGTTCGGAGGGTTTGTCATCCACGACCTGTGCATCTATGTGGGTGCGATCATCATCTTCCTCAGCCTGATCTGGTGGGTGTTCTGGTACTCGGGGAACATCGATGTGCCACCCGGGGAGCTGGAGGACGACGTGGGCCTGATCAAGCCGAAGAACCACAGACTCAGCCAGGTGGTGAGGCGTATGTCCAACCACCTCTCTAGCAGGATCAGGGAGTCTTTCAGAAAGAATGTCCGGCCCACGAGAGAGGGCCCCGCAGGCAACAACAGGCCCTCAAACACTGATACAGAGGTGTCGCTCTATGACATCACCATTGCCTAAAGAACTAGTGAGAGATACATTGAACTAACACATCACAGACTGCAAAAGACACCAAGACACTGAACTTGGATCGTTATCTTTGTTTCCTTTCCTCTTTATTCTATTTTGTGTTTGCTCTGCTAACAAGCACTGGTAATGATTAGACAACATTGAAGTATCATCGAGATAAAATCCACATGTTGTTACCTGGCCGATAAGATGTAAACTTTGCACACTATCACACTGTGTTGCAAATGGCTCTGATTTCGACAAAACTCCAACTCTCTTGTCATCAGACATGTTTGGTTGATTCACAGATTTTGCAGAGTAAATTTGTGGTGACTGTAAATAGAAAGATAAAAGGCATAATGAGAGATTTGGTGTGAATGAGGCTGAATCACATTTAGATTATATGTGACCAGAACATTTACAGCCATTCAGGATAAGTCTCGTAGTTTTTACTTATTTATTTGACATATAAAAGTAAATTTAAACGTTCTAATGTCTGTTTTATCATCCACTTTATAAAGTACACATAAACATCTGAGGTCTTTATAAGAAAGCTCTTGGTTTTGCATCCTTAAGCTGCACATTTTGTCATGTTAAGTAAAAAAAAAACTAAACCACTCGATGGCACACTTCACTGAAAGCTATCCCGGACGACTCGAGGTTCACTATGTGTTTGTGTACTTTGAATACATTTGAATATTGGACCACGCTTAACGGTGCATGTCAGAATAAATGTCAGATGAATCTTCCTCCTCCTGCAAAGAAATGTGAAAACTGCCCTTTATTTACAATCTTTGTGTACACACATCAATCTGTATGCAAGGGAAGCAACCAAGAGAGAAACACACTTTAAATAAGGTGGAAACACTCCTACAGTTTAGTTATTATTGTTAACTGAAGTTGCTATTGTTATGTACTGTATGGTACTGTATAGTATAGAAATTGCACAGTTGATGTTCCTGTTCAGGGCCGAAGCAACACCACCTCTCAAAGAAAGATTTGACTAGCCACTAAAAAAGTTGTAAAATGTTCTGATTATGGAAGATTTTCACAACTATGCTCAATCATTTTCTAGAGATGTTTCAAACTAAACTTTTCAGTTCAAGTGTCCAAACTGTAGCATCAAAGTAAAACAGAGATGTCTGAATCACAGGCAATCTCTACTTCCAGCTCTTGGATGACTATTTTTCTGCTTGTAATCCTTGAATAAAACTGTCCACACACATACATACAGTATGATACGCTCTGAAGCTTTAGATTGACTTGACCAGGGTGTACCCCACCTCTTGCCCAATGTCAGACCCTGCAAAGGATAAGCGGTGATAGATAATGGATGGATGGATGGATAAAACTTCAGATTAGATATAACCAGACTGATAAGAATGCAGATTTCAGCAGAGAGATTACCACTGATTAGGCCAGGTGATACCCATAACCGTAGGGGAAGAAAAATGAATTGTCACATACTACGTCCTCTTATAATATGTACACTGCAAGACTGCATGAGTGAAGGCACTTTCTAAGCTTACAGAAGGATTTTTTCTCAAAGACAGGAAAGAGGCTGACTAGGAGGTTCAGTCTTGCTTGTGCTGTTGCTTCATCACCAAAACCCTATAGCTAATCTTAAATGCCATTGTAAAAAATATGGCATTGATATTCAACAAACATTTAACACTGGTATTTCTTTAACATGTGTGAATTAGCAGTAAATGCCATGGGAATGCCATTAGTTTTGCAGGTATTCAGTCATAAAGTAAAACATTTACAAATTGACCTGTGGTAAACATGAAATAAATGCAACATGAAATCATTTAAAAAAAGAAGATGAAGAAGAAAAACAGACACATTGAAATCAAATAACAACAAATACATCCTTCAAATAGACATTAAAACAAAAAGAAGTTGAAAGCAGTTTTATAACATATAAATCATTTGATATTTATTTTCTTAATTTCTCATAAATAGATTTCTTCTTTATTTAATTGTCAATGTATTAATATATTCATAGATTTATTTATTTTTTGTAGACATCAATTTAATTACTGATCCATCTAACCTTCATAAACTGTCTACATGCCAAATAAGCAACAACTATTTCAAATGAGATTCGTTCACTACAAGTCCTGAGACAGAAGATCCAGCACTTATCTGAAATACAGTATGACCAACCAGGGATCTGATAAAAGACTGCAGCTAACAGTTTATCAACTGACTACATATTTCCACTGTGTGTTGCCCTTTCCATTTAGCTGCCATCTAATCTGGTTGACAGAGTCCATTAATCTGCTGATGTATCTGAAATTATATATATATATATATATTGAGGATTACTTGATTTTAATTTGATTTTGACATTTTTGATTACATCAACTTTTTTTTTTTTAATGAAAATGAATGCACTGAATTTGTTTTACTATCAGTAGTTACTCATCTGGGGTTGCCAGGTTGCACGTTTTGTTAACGATGACTTAACTAATGTTTGTTTTTAATGATGATAATGGAGTTTTTATTTCTTTTTGTTTACACTGAAAAAGAAAAGATGAACATTTTGAGTTAGAGCTCCCCTTGTGTTAAAAGAGCAAAGTCCTCCATGTGACCTTTCATTAAAAAACAGCAGCAACAAAAAACTTACTTAAAAGAAACAGCATTGCACGAAGAATACACACAGCACATCTGCAGTTTGTGCCAGTACTGTTTTTTTTGTAAGGGTCACGTAATTTGACTAACTGTAAATGCTGTATGTGCCAATGCATTGTATTTGCACTGAAAATGTTTGAGATGTTTAAGGAATATTTGTGGAACTCAAACTTTTGTGGCTACATCATTTAAGTATACAATGCAATATGTTCAGCATTTCATTTTTAAATTAATTAAAAATTTTAATTAAAAAAAGTATGAAGATGAGATTTTTTTGTAATCCACTAGATTACGTTACAAATGTCAAACATTGCCATGTATGCAATTTGTTTTCTGTAACCGAGTACATTTCAAAGTAATCCGACCCAACCCTATGGAAGTGCAATACTGAATCACTGGAGTGATTTAAATAATTCAATTCTGGCTGCATTTTCTTAATAAATGATTTCTGAATGATGAAGCGCCTTTGTACTTTTAGAAGACATGAACTGAAACTGCTAATAGTGTTCTACCCAGTATCTCCCCTATAATGAATAATGAATAATACAGAAAAACCTCATGAAACCACGTGATCATGACCATATACATCTATGTAACCACCTTGTAGTTTTATTTCCACTAAGGCGACAAGGTTTCATGAACTTTTCTCATGTTCCCATTCTCCCACCATGAAATAACCACAACATACCGGCTACGGCAAGCGAAGAGGGTCTGTTTTGTTTAAAGCTTTCCGGTTACACACTGTCAACAGTCAGCTCGAGTGCTGCTGCAGAGCTACAACGATGTCGGAGCAAGAGTCTCTGAGGTGCTCCAGTGCCAGAAACCGTGGAGGGGTACAGAGGGTCGAAGGCAAACTGCGAGCTAGTGTAGAAAAAGGGGATTACTATGAAGCACATCAGATGTACAGGACTTTATTTTTTAGGTAAGACTTCGTTTCATGTTCGTATGTGTAGTTGTAATTGTCATTTGGCTTTGGGGCCTGCCAGTTCCAGATCATTCGACTGTCAACCTTGCTTCTGTCCCTGGCCGTTTATGATTGGGCGAATTTCACCGTGGACCTGCCCACTCACGTCAGTCCGTCTGTTTGTGTGGACAGCTGGGGTGTCGATCTTCAGCAGTCACAAAATGGGACTGCTAACTATAGCTAGTTAGCTAGTTTAGCTGTGTGTTTAGCAACACAACTGATAATAGTCGAAGCGGAGTTACTGGACTGTTAATGCAAGACAGTCTGTGTTTAGTCGTCATTGGAAAAGATACGCAAAGAGTAAAACAACTAACTGCTTTGGTCACCGCTGTCATTTCTTTAACGTGTGTTGAAGCTGCCCAACTGTGCTAGCATTTGACTAGCTAGATAGCCACATACTGTACTGCCGCAGTCTGTGAACTATGATGGCTAGACATTTTTTGCCTACTCCCTAGTATATTTGTTTAGTCTTGATTTACAGCTGGTTATGCTTGCATTACCATTAGCCAAATTTGCAGAATCTGGGATAAGTCCAGGCAGACCTAGTTATGGTCTGTTGTCCGGGGTCTATTTCATTAAGGAACATTCACACACTTGGTGGTGTATATGGCTACCTGCTCCATTACAGTATGGAAACCTGGATATTGTGAGGGTTATTGAACAGATTACTTGTGCTGCCAAAGTGGTTGGCTGTCTGCCTCAAGCATAGTTTTCTAAAGAAGGTGATTTGTCCTGAATCCAGTCCAGTTACAGACAAACCTTCCCAATATGACAGTGAGTTTGATACCCCTCTTCGTCATTGTCTTGCACTTTCTTATGACAGTCATGATTGCAATATTAACTCCTTAAATCTTCTCTTACATGCAAATCTCAAGACTACTTCAGCTGTCTTGTTGTCCTTAGGAAAGTTATTTTACTCTGTAATATTTCCCACATTAATAGTTTGTTTTGTAGAAAAGTCGGTGTCCATGTATTTTACCTGCCAACAGCATGCAGGACTAGTTTGAAGTGATGCAAACAAAGCTTGTCTCTGACCTGATCAGCAGATAGTATAATCTCATATGTAATGCTGTCTTCCTTCAGGTACATGTCACAGGCTAAACATGCTGAGGCCAGGGAGCTGATGTACAATGGCGCTCTGCTCTTCTTCAGCTATAACCAGGTACATACATGCTACACTAGATTTCTGTTTTGTTGGCATGTTTTAGTGTTATGCGTTCAGTGTACACATTGTGGAAACGCCTCAAATTGGGAAATTATAGTCATGTTTCATGCACTTCAAGCACTAATGCGCAAAAAGCTAATGATATTACTGCTAGTCAAATTGCATATAATCTCTGTTTCGAGAGTAGTTACACCAATGTGCATTGTGCACATGCGAATGCTATATCTAGTTTACAATCCTAATCTAAGAAATCACACTTACACTCACAGGAGTCAGTTAAATACCAGTTTGCCAGAATTCAAGATAAATGAATTAGGCTTCTTCTTTCAGCCCCCGACGAGCTTGTGTTAAATATTAAATTGTTTTGACAATACGGAATGAAGAAATTAAAAATGCAGTTGGTTGTGTTTTCATCTCCAGCAAAACAGTGCAGCGGACCTGTCCATGCTGGTACTGGAGGTGTTGGAGAAATCTGAGACAAAAGTTGAAGATGAAATATTAGGTGAGCCTTCAGCCTTTCAAAGTTCATCTACAAGAATTCCTGTGCTAAACTATACATGTTGTAATGAGGTATTTAAGAGCTGATAGGTGATATTTTGTGACAACGTTAAATGTTTTTACAATATATGCATTATTTACAGTATGTCCTGGTCAAAAACTACCAGTTTATTAAAACAGTGAGGCATATTTGACAGCTGGCATACGTCGAACAGTGGGTGATGGATTTTGCATTTACATATATAGTGTATATGTATAACAGATCCACCATTGATTGACATTGATATTTTACTGATCTGTTTGGGACATTTTTAGTGTGCATAATAATAGCATATTGCTACATATGCCTTTTATGCTACATATACGCCTTTCAAGAGGACAACACAATAGGACATTCTCTGATGTTGTTGCCATCGTGTATGTGCATGTTGTTGTTTGTTGAGCAGAAAACCTGGCTAAGCTGTTCAGCCTGATGGACCAGAACTCCCCAGAGAGAGTAGCGTTTGTGTCCAGAGCCTTGAAATGGTCCACAGGAGGATCCGGCAAGTTGGGCCACCCAAAACTACACCAGCTGCTGGCTGTCACCTTATGGAAAGGTAATCAATTAATTATTGAGTTTAGAAAGTGTAGGGGTTGATAACAAACGCTTATCACAAGTTATGATGTATATTGAATTGAATGATATAAAACGGAGAGTCGAGAAGCTGGAATGAGCAAATGTATGGACTGAAACTATTTGATTGTCTGAAATAGTCTCATCATTTATCCAAAAATCTGTATCAGTCATAACCATGCTTACACAAAACAAATCCAACTAAAGCATAACATGCAATGGTAGCATGTGATTTGCATACAAGCACCCATGCCTGTTGTTTTAATTCACACAGCAGCAGCATCATGATGTGTGTCTACCAATGTCACAATAGGCCACTGTCCTCCTTCTCAGCAGTGACACCTGTTAATACTCCATGGAAGCACCATTTTTAGATTAGCACATCCCAGCTTCCATACTGCGGGGCTAATTCTTCCATCTGTATGGCATAAGTGTGTACTACGGGTGTGTGTTGCCCTTAATATTGTAATGTGCGCTGCAATTTCCCTGCTTGAAAGCTAATATCTTATCAATTAAAACATTGATTTTCCTGCGTGTTTAGAGCAAAACTACAGTGAGTCTCGTTACCACTTCCTGCATTCGTCCGACGGAGAGGGCTGTGCGCAGATGCTGGTGGAGTATTCAGCGTCACGAGGCTTCCACAGCGAGGTTGACATGTTTGTGGCGCAGGCCGTCCTACAGTAAGTGAAGTGCCACTCCCACCCTATGAAGTGGCAATATTAATTTTTGTTATTGTCACTATTTAAAAGCCGAAATCTCTTTCGATGTTGAGTTAAACATAAAAACCTGAAACCCCCTCAACCTGACAGCAGTAAAGGTGTGACTTCTAACCTGGAAATGAGTGCAGCAGTGGTCTGTAATGTTCAGTAAATGTTATCCAGAATCTGTATTTGTGAAGTGGAGAAACTGGTATTGATGCATCCTTCTCCAGCATGTTGGCCTGCAGTCATATCCATTTTCTGTCTGTCAGCAGTTTCTTTAAGAAGTCTTTGATCTCTCGCTCATCCTTCATCCTCTGTCACATTTTCTTTCCCATCTTCTCCTTTAGTCTTTATCCTCTGTTCATTTTCTATTTATTTCCGCCCCCAGGTTCCTCTGCTTAAAGAACAAAAACAGCGCTTCCGTGGTGTTCAGCACATACACAGAGAAACACCCGTCCATAGAGAAGGGCCCTCCCTTCGTCCAGCCTCTATTAAACTTTATCTGGTTTCTGCTGCTGGCAGTGGATGGGTAAGGAAGATCTTGTATTTAACTCTTAAACCTATAGATGTATTTATTTTAATATATTTAATAAATTCTGACCTCAATGCCATATAATAATTATAATCTTATTCTGTTTATCTGTACAGACTTCTTCAGGGGCCTGAGCATGTAATGAGCTAATTAAGCTAGCATTAGATGACATCTCTTCCAGTGCTTTACAGCAGTAACTTGCTAAAAATCTTTAAATTGTTTTGCGTTTGTAAAACGGATTGAGGATAATAATGTACACTTTTTTTCTTCTCTGTGTTTCTTTAGGGGTAAATTAACAGTTTTCACAGTGTTATGTGAGCAATATCAACCTTCCCTGAAGAGGGATCCCATGTATAATGAGGTGAGAGATAAAAAAACAAACAATAAAAATAAAGTTATTTCTTACCATGAATCATGTATTGAATTACCTTCAGTTATGTGACTTCAGCTGAAATACACCAGGTGTACCATTTGTATTATGCTTGCCTAATTTGACTTTTCACCTTTGAGGTGATCAAAAATGTGACTGGCTTATTTAAAATATTATTATTATTTAAAATATTGTCTTATTCATGTTATAACAGAGTATTTCCTATAACCATGTCTCTCTGTCCTCCTCTTCCTCTTCCTTTTGGACATCTTCTTGGCTCCTCAGTATCTCGACAGAATAGGACAGCTTTTCTTTGGTGTTCCACCCAAACAGTCCCCATCATACGGTGGCCTGCTAGGTGAGTGGACCAAGACTGTTTATCTTCTCTGCTTTTTCTCCGCAATAAAAAGAGCCACTTCCTAAAATGTCAAACTATCCCTTTTAAGATGCTAACCATTATAATGAAAAACTTGTTGAAAAAGAAATGTGACGATCACCATGTTTCATCCTGCAGGAAACCTGCTGAACAGCCTGATGGGTTCGGGCGAGGAGGATGACGCGGCTGAAGAAGCCCAGGAGGACAGCAGCCCCATAGAGCTGGACTGAACCTGCCCCAGGACAAAGAGAACAAACAAACACAAAACAAGAGGAAGACCACGCCGCCTCCCTCCTTCACCTCCACAACGAGGGTGGGCCGAGGTGCCGGTCTGTGTTTTCAGAGGCGTGCTGTTTCCAAAAAAAACCCTCCCCACTCACCCAGTCTAAAATCAGAGCAAGTATCAGGCCGCCAAAACATCTTTCTCAGCACTGCCGGAACTGACTGCGCCAAACTATGAACTCTTCCCATGTTGAATTATTGCAAAATTATATTATTTTAATCGTTTTTTTTTTGTTAGTTTGGGACTCTTACTCTCTGTTTAGGCTGTGTGATTTTTGAACATAAACTGCCCTCTCCCTGTGAAAACCTGCTTCCAAGAGATGGGAGTCTCCCAGTGAGAGAGGATCGCGTCAAACATAAAATCACCTCTTCATAATGTTGTTGATGACATCATTATGAGAGGTTTTAGTCAACTCACTACAATTCTCCAACCGTTTTGTTTGTCAGACAGCCTCACTGAGCTCGATCAGAGCCACAGCGTTGCTGTTGTCAGCACTTTTCAACAACGTTCTCCGTTAAGTTTCTTCTTTCAGTAGTAATTTGAATTGTAGTCGGTGCCACCTTTCAGTTTCTCAACTTGTCTATTAGCTATGTGGAAAAAATACAACAAATGACATTATTGTCAGAGGTCAACCAGTCAAACAATTTTTGCCCAGTTGTCTCCTACATGGGTCATAGTGGCTGTATACAAATAGCTTCATTGTAGAGACCCCACTGTTTAAGGTGCTAAACTGCTGCTGAGCTTGTGTGCATCTCCAAGAGGAATTGCGGAGAAATCCAATTTTGGCATTTTTGTTATAGTTGCCAAGTCCTAAAAAATGTCTGGAATATGAGGCGTTTCAAGCACTTGTTTGCTGGTTGTTGGCACTGACTGTCTACATGTCACTATGAAAAATAAAAAGTCTAATTTACCTTTTAAGTCTGTAAAGTGATCTTTATTATAGCAACAAAATGAGATGCAGTGAAAACCAGTGTGTTAGAGTGAATCTTGTTTTTCATGTTACAAAATGCTAACATCTAAACCAGCTCAACTGCCTCTGGAGTACTCTGTTGTTTCCCCTCTTATATTTCAGTTAAACAGTTCCTCTTGTAGGTGGATCAGTAGTCCAGCATCAATTCAGCCAGTGCACAATGAGAACCGTGATTCATACAGTAGCTACTGTTTTAACAGTGTTAACACACCGACACCGTTCGTTCCTCCGGCTTTTTCTTTTTTTCAGATTCTTTTGGTCCCATCAGTCCAGGTCTAATCTGTCTTCTGTTGTAGGACTTTAAAAAAAATCTCTAACCTGTGCTCCAGATCATCGTAAAAGGGGTCAAATTCCCCTATGAAGTCAAATTCCGTTTAACACTAGGAGACGAGGAAAGTCCAGAGGTCTTCCAATGTAGAGTAATGTTTATTCTATGTGATGATCAGTGTGGGACTTAAGGAACACCAAAATGGCCAATACTAAATAAGAAATGATGAAATAAATAATTGTGTGCTAGAATAAAATGTATAAATGTACCAGTACAAAACTTGAAAACTCAACTCATTTTTTGTGAATATCATTTTAATGTTCAATTATATTAAAGAAAACTTAAAAATAAAATAAAAACTCCATGAAAATGAGTTGTTTCAATAACATTTAATTACATTATAGGTTATTGGTTCATTTTACAAATGTGTCTGCATGCTTATTTGTTTCACAAATTGTTTAATATTGGCTATTGTGGTATACCATAAGACAAGCTGGCTGAATGTCGTAGTGCTACAGAAGGACATATAGAATAGTGTTGCATTGTCAATGTACATGCTCTGCTGTGATTGCATTGATCTTATGTTGGTGTTGAAGATGATGAGGAGACCAGTGATGCGGCAGACAAAGAGTTAACAGCAGCGACCATCTGAGATTTAAAACAAAAAAAAAATCTTCAGAAAACTGCAAACAAATATTTAACTGGCTCAGCTTTGACAGTATTGTGTTTCAATGTGATGCAAAGTCCTCTTTGTGAAGGAGGATCGTCTCTGGTGAGAGGCTCTTCCTGCAGACCGCCCAGTTCAACCACTGAGCTCGACCATCTGGAGGGAAATCCAGGCAAAATTGACTTCCTTGATTTTCCAAAGAGCTCATTCAGTGAAACAGCACCACAGAACTGTCACTACATTCAGTTCGTCGGGGGCAGAAGAGAACAAAACGTCGGGAAATAATTTTTTTTTGCTCACCTAAAAGTCAGTGTTGTTAGAATTCTCCTTTTACTCATCTGGCAGTGAAAATGTTGTGTGACCAAAATGCCTGTCTGTGTCAGAGAACACCATTACAGCTGTTTGCTTTTGTTTTTTGACAATTATTTTCCTTTGAGAACTAAAGGGGAGTGTTTGCCTTTTTGATGATTCACTAATTGAGTAAATAAACTACAACTGAGAAGAGTTTGAGAATGTCTTGAAACAAATGTGCTGTCTACTTTTTTTATTGCATCATGGAGTGTGTTAAAACAGTTGGTCCATGGGAGTACCGGGAAAGAAGACCCAAATCATTTTAAAATCATTTTTAATGTACGAAAACAAAAATTAATCCAGCAATAAGTACCTATGTGTTTAATTAAAAAGTAGGATGAATGTTTATTTCTACAAATGCACGAAGAGCACATATTAAAACACTATTATTGAACCAATTATATATATATATATATATACACATTGTTAAAATTGTACGATGATGCTCGATTATGTTGTAATACAGAGAACAGTTGTGGTGAAAATCAGTCATATGTTAGGATTTATTTTGTTAAAAGGTCAAGGGAAACGCTGCAGTTAACAACGCATCATATGAGTTATCGGCTTGTTTGTCCTCTTTGTTATAATGTCTGTTCGCGACCTGTGACTCGACAGAAGAGCAGAAAACACGCAGAGAAATGTCATTTTTCTTCCTTTACAAACGTGGTCGTTCATTTAAGGGTTTAGTAGCTTACTTTATGGAGGAGCAATGAACAAAACTTGAAAGGATTTTCTTTAAGGTTTTATTGTCCTTTAATAGTTTAATTCGTTGCTATTTGTAGGCTTGAAAATGGCAAAGACGAGGAATTTTGGCACGAACAGCTTTCTTCAGTCTGCAAGTATCAATATTGTTTTTTGTTTTTTTTACATTAGTCCAGACTGATTGTAAATATTCAGTGCCAAAATGTAAAATTAAGTATCCAACTTTTTATCCATTCACAAAGAGTCCCTGCACAAATACAATAAGGCATTTTTTTCTTCTTCTTTGCGTTCTATTTACACAGACCTTGCGCACAGATGTTTTAAAAAGGGTTGACGCTCAGGTGCGGGACTGCAGTGCCAGCCTCTGGGCTGTATCTGTCAGGTGAGTCATGTCAGGCTGCTGAGCCTGCTGTTTGATGTACTCAAGAGTTCGAACCTGGAGCAGAGAAGAAGAGACAGCGAGTCACTACGTCTGCGCTCACGTGAAGCCTGTCCGCTGCCGTGTTTGAAATAAATGAGAGTACGGCAAACGAGAGTCATGTATGTGTGTGAACTCACTGAGATCCGAGTCTCACAGTATCCGTGCTTGTGGCTGAGGTTCCAGAGGTTGACAGCCAGCTGGCTCAGCTTGTTGTTCCTCAGGTCCCCATGAGCCAGCAGGACACCAAACAGGGAGAAGGCCAGAGCGCCTTGACGTCGTGCACTCTGCTGCAAAGAAGAACAAGTCAATGCAGTGCTGCTGCATAAACCAAAACCAAAACAAATACATTTAAAAAGTGTAAAAGCAGAATAAAAACACTGCTGTCTTTGTGGTGGCAGCGATCAGTTCTGCCTCACCTCGTCCCGACCGAGCACCTTCAGGTGGTCCAAGATCTGTCCGATCAGGGTCTCGCACAGCTTGTTGATCTCTGACAGAAACTTGGGGTCTCCTCCATAAAGTGTCTCATTGGAGTCCACTGGGACCAGGAAAGAAGAAAAACATCAACTGAGTTGGAGAAATGCTCACATAAAATCCCTCCAGAAACCACTACAGCTGAGAAAAAGAAGAAAGGCAAATCCTCTTTTAATGCAGCACTTTATTTTTATATTTAGTAATCTAAACATGTAACCTTAGGGGGAAACCATAAATGCGGCTTAAGGAGAGATGTATTTACTACACCCTGTGTGTGTGTGTGTGTGTGAAGTTACCTTTAGGGATGGAGTAGAGGTAGGTTTCCTGGCTCATGGCAGCCAGCAGGGGCAGTGAGCTGGTGTAGACCCGGACTTTGGCGTCGCTGTTGTCTTCCCAGGTGTAATCCTGGACCATGTTGAGCAGACCGCGGACCAGGTAGAGCACGCCATGCTCTGGATGATCCTGCAAACACGCACACACACGCACGCACGCACACACACACACACGTGTAACAATAAAGGGAGTTTAGCCTGTTGGTTTCGACTCTAAAGCCACAACTCCTGAACTCCTAACTGAGCTGTCTAAGCAGAGGGATGAAGAAGCGGTAAATGTCTCCACTCTGGATGATTTTCCTCATCTTTCTGTTCTGAGAGGGTGAGGAGAGGAGATGGATTGCGTTACCGGGACAACCAGCAGCGTAGCCAGGAAGTTGTTGATGAAGTCCAGCAGGAAGCTCTCCGAAGAGCGAAGTTTCCCCTCCACGCTGATGGAGCGAGGAACCTCTGGAAGAACACTGACCGCTGCCTTTAGGAAAGCATCCGCTGGAGGTGTGGAAAACAAACACAAGGATAGGAGAGAGTAAGAAAAGGAGAAAAGGAAGGGGAGATGAGATGAGAAGGAAAAAAGAAAGAAAAAGCCAGAAGAAAAGTCAGGAGGAAGGAGTTCCATAGTTTAAAAAGGAAGCAGCTGTTCACCCTGAGAGAGACACTGGTTTGCCAACGCAACCTGACCAGACAGCAGATAGAGGCTGAGACGACTGAAGATGCTGCTGAGAGACGGGATGGTGATGAAACTGTAGGCAGCACACGCCTGGAGCACAGGGAAACAGAAAATCAGACAACGGAAGCCAACGCAGGGCTCATCTTTTTTTCCAGGTTTCTCAGGCACTGCTGAAACCTCTTCCTGTAAGAGTGTCCCTGCAGGGATCAGAAAAGTTATTGTCCCACCCTGACGAAAGCTGCCGTTTTTCTGGAGTGACTTCCTCTCATCACCCTACTGGTCTCCATCGCCAGCTGGTTCACCGTCTGTAAAAAAAACCACAACAAAAAAAACGACAAGGTGAACATTGAGGATGGTGTGTGTGTGTCGATCACACGCAGATTAAACGTATTGATGTTTACTGACGTGAATGAGCTGCACCAGCACTGGCTCCAGGTTACAGAAGGTGGCTCTGGCCTCCACACAGAAACTCAACTGCTGCTCGAAGTCACGACCAAAGTAAACCTAAACACCAACAGACAGAATATATGAGTGCAGGAAGACAGTTCCTCTTTTACTCAACGACTGTTTTATTACATTTATTCTTACGACATTTGACGTTTTGTTTTAAGATTAGGGGATTGAATCAGTGTTGGTTGGTCTCAGGGGTAAAATAAAAACAGGAAAGTCAAGGAGTAATGTCAAAATCCGTAACATTTTCCAAACATTTAGATCTGTACAGAAAGTAAAAGTACAGAGATTATTGGAAAATTGACAATTGCTGGTTTAGGCTGTTTCTTGGGATTTTACTGACCATAAGAAAATCTGAAATAACAGCAGTCTGAGGAGTCTCACCATGCGGATGAAGCCGATGATGAGCAGAGCCAAAGATCTTTTCTCATCCTCAAGAGTGAGAGCGCTGCAATGCAGAGAGAAGACAAACTGGTGCTCAATATCAGTGACATTAACTCGAATTAAAATAAGACACAAAAAACTATAATTAAATAATGACAACAACAAACACACACAAATAGCCTACTTGACAGAGTCGTGCATGGTCTTGCAGATGTGCAACATGGCGTTGAGGATGACCGGGTCTCTGGTGGGCTCCACCTGGTGTCTGCAGGGGACAAAACCGATGGAGACAAACATTTTTTAAAACTACGAACACATTTGTGAGAAGGCGCTGCGTCTTTTTTTTAAAATTACGATTCCATCAAGCTCTTACTTGATGAAGACCTCCATGATGGATCTGCAGACCTCCACCCTCACACTGTCCTTCTGGAACATGTCGAGGAACGGCAGGAAACGCTCCTAGAAAACAGCAACATTGGAGAACATTGTGGAACCATTCAAGTCACTAATCACTGATTATTTCAGGCATCCAGAACGTTCCATCGCGCGCAGGTGGTTGCTCACCATTGAGAAGAGGACGGAGAAGTTGTGGAAGTAGGTGAGGATCTTCCTGATCACTGACTGCAGCTGTGAAACAAAACAAAGTCAGCATCACCACAGAGCATACGCCATGAGGACGACGAATACTTCAGTTTCAAGGGAACAAGGTGTGTTAGCCAATGAGCTGCTAACCTGAGGATAAGCATCCTCAAACGCCCGGTCAGGGGTCATGTGTTTGATGATGTCAGCCAGAATGGTGTTCATCTCACGTTTCTGAGAGCAGAAGAAAAAAGAAAGGAAGGAGAACATTTAAATTCTACATAACACAAAGTGTCACAACTCCTCCTCTCTCCTGTGCTTTACTCACTGTGAAGTGTCGGCAGGTGAACTCCACCCAGATCTCAGCGCAGTTGATGTAATCCTAAAAAACCACAATCGCATAAGCGGTCAAAACCCGAAATCTTCATGAATGATAAACACCCGAGTGAGAGCGGCGGTGTGCTCACGGTACCTGAGGGCTGCGGACTTTGGTGACGACCTTCCAGGCTTCGTTAAGGATCGCCAGCCTCTCGGATTCAGGAGGGTCGGCACAAACCAGACTGCGACCCAGAGACCCAAAAAGCAGGTGCTGGAGAGGAGACAACAGCAGAGCTTTTTATTAACACGTTCACATTCACTGGACCACCACGTCACAACCATTCACGTCCTCTGACCTTGGGGAAGCCGGCCTCGTCGCAGTCTTTGATCATGCCGATGAAGTCGGTGGCTCTGGCTGCAACAAACTCGGGCCTGAACGCCCTCATGACTGAATTCAGCAGCAAGGCACTATGGGAAACACGCACATCTTTGCAGTCAAAAAGACATTCCCTGTTTAGGATTAATCCATAAACTGGATTTCCCAACCTTTTAGACTTGTGACCCCCCTTAAGAGTAAAAGAATTATTTTGTGTGACACAAGTATGTTTTTTTCCCTGCTGTCCTTTCATGTTAAGTCAACTTGTGACCCCTGAGATTTATCTCGCTCTGGAAACCACTGCGCTACATAACAAAACTGTTAACTGTAACGTATTATTTTTCTCTCCTTGGGAAGATTAAGACCTCTTTTACTGACAGAAAGAAACCCCACAAATTAAGTTTCCCTCATCACTTCTGATTTTTTAAAAGCACTCACTTGTTGCCCAGCTTCTTGCATCTCTCCATCATCTCCGTCAGCAGGGCCTGAAGTGGAAACACAAACAGCAGTTTGGATCAAGCCCGACTTTTGCACTGAAACCACTAAAAGCTGACACTTTTTGCCAACATTCAATTATCTTTCAGCTCGAGTAATTCCAGCTAAATAAGGAAAACGTGAGTGACCACGTGCCTCCGGGGCTCTGTAGGCGATGCACTGCAGGATCCAGTTGATGGCGGGTGAATAAAGCGTCAGGTACTCGGGCACCTCCACCCTCTGCAGGACCAGCAGGTTCCGGACGCTCTCGCTGCTGATCTGCCGAAATGTACCAAGCAGGTCGAAGAAGTTGCGGTTCAGGCTGTCTTTCAGGTGGGGGGCGACTTCCATGCCCACCTGGAGGGAGAGAGCACAAAATTTAGTCACTGTCGACTCACCACCACGCCGTTGGAAAGTCGGGTTAAGTTTCTTCGTCCACAAAGGGGAGGAAGGAAATCCAGTTGTCTAAATGGCATTTGTCAAGAAAGAAAGGACGGAAAGACAAACAGAAATACAGGATGAAAGATAAGAAGTGAGCAGGTCTCACCCTGCAGAGGTAAGCTCTGGTGTACGCTGCCACCAGAGGGTCTCCGATCCCTCTGATCATGGCCGTCAACCGCGGGAGCGTCTCCTGAATGCCGCTGTGGATGGTGAAAGCAAGCCACCATTTGTTCGGTCCAAAGTAACACACATATGCTACATTTTTGAAGTAAAACCAAAAATTACGAAGCCCAAACAGTTAAAAACGTACGATTTGTTCAGGAAGCGGTTGCACTTGAGAATGGCAGCCTCAACGTATCTGTTCACAGAGGTCAAAGAGTCAAACTTATACATGAGGTGAGGGATGTCATGTCATTACAAAACCAGGTCCAAAAAAGAGAAAAGAAAGATTTAGGTTTTTCCAAGACAGTCTACATCAGTCAATAGAAAGAGGGATCAAAAGACTGAGTCAAAACAGGTGTGATGAGTAGTGCTGGTCATCTGACAAGTGTTTTCAGATTTAAGCAGTGAAGCCACGCTGATGTTGGTAAGGATACAGTCTGGGCAGCAGCTCCCTGATGGAGGCGATCTTGAAGAACCAGTTGAGGCATGTCTCCTTGGCCGTGTCATTCACATCTTCAACTGTAAACGTGTCTGAGGAGGACAAATCACATGTGCAAGTGTCCCTTCAGATGCTAGAAAACAAGACTAAATTCTATAACCTCAAGTGTATCAACAGGTTCAAATGAAATTCGACTGGATCTGGGAAACACCAACATCTCATCCATACCTGGTAGAGGTCTCGGGTCAGAACACATGGTCCAGATCCTATCGTACACCAGCCGGCCTACAAAAAAAGTGAGGAAACAGTCAGAAAACCTTTCGTGTTTTTCATTGAACTGAGAGAGACAAGGCTCGTCTACGCACCGAACGTGTCGAGGATGTCAGTGATGAGAACAAACTTGCTGGGGTAGAACTGGATCACAGAGGTGTCGGACAGGAGCTTAGCGCACTGGAACGCAGATCACAGATCAGTGGTGATATTTTCACACAGAAGACAAGCGATTTCCCCCTCATTTTTGGGGGGTGGGGTTGAGCGTTGTCAGCTGCTGGGTTACCTGGATGACGATCTTCAGGGCTTTGACCTTCTGGTCAGCGGCCCAGGCCTCCTTCAGGGACTGGTTCAGCTCCTCGATGCGGTTGGCGTAATCCTGCTGGGAGAGGTTAAGCAGCTCCCTCTGGGAACCCTGCACACACACACACAAGTAGGTCCAAAACACATCCATCAAGTAGACATAATGTTGTAAAAAGTACCCAAATGTCATACTTGAGTAAAAGCAAAGCCAAAATATTACTTTGGTAAAAGTGAAAGTCACTGACACATAGTATTTGAGTAAAAGTCTTAAAGTATCTGATATTAAATGTACTTAGTATCCAAATTAATTTCCTGGCAGTGAGTAAATGTACTTAATTACGTTCTGTTGCTGTATACATTACTTATAGAGAAAATCGTACCTCCTCCAGATCATCTAGTTCCTCCAAGCGGGTACGAACTTTCTCTGAAACAGCTGATCCTGGACTTGGAGCTTTTCCTACAGCGACAACAGGAGTGATTTGTTAGCTTTTGACCATAGTACAAACACACACAGCCTCTGTATTGTTCATTTAACCATTACTTTAAGCAGGATTGCTTGATTGTTTTTGCCACTTTGGGCAGCACAAGAGGCCATACGGACAAAACCGATGTATTTATGGCTAACATCGTAGCAAAATGTAAATACTCCACGATGTTCACCAGGTGCTCGTTGTCTGTCTGAGCTTTTCACTGAATACTGCGGCTGGAAACGATGCTGACGAGAGCTGTGAGAGTTATTCAAAACAAAGCTGCAAGCCGTAAAACCAAAACATTGAGATGAAAAACACTGAAAAGCTTCATAAAGTGAGACAAACTATAGTGTCGAGTGATAATTTTCACATTCATGTAGTCATTTGATCCACTCTTAATATAAATGTTTTGATGGCAGCATCTTTGTTTATCTCATAGCCCACAACCCTTTTCTTTACATGTTTTTTTGTTGTTGTTTTTTACCATTAAGTGAAATATTAATGAAATCATTATGATGAATACAAACACAGGTCTTACCTCTATCAGAACCCATGAAAAGATTCTATGAAGACAAAGAAATTGGAATTATTTTCAGTTTTACAAACCAAGGCTGTGCACACAAAGGCTGATTAAACAAACTTTCTTTAGTTTATAGTAACAGAACAACTTGGCTATTGCTGTTATGATGGATGACTCACAATTGAGAGTTTTTCTGTGGTGGTGAACCTGGCCAGGATCTCTCCTCGTTTTGACGACCAGGGCTCAAAATCTGGTCCCACAGCCTCTTCGTCCTTCTCCCTCTTCTTCCTCCCCAGGTCCTGGAAGCACAACATCTGTCCTTAAAAAAACAACAACTTTGCGTACCTATTATTGTGTGTGTGTTTTAATCAGAGTAGAAAAGCTTCTGGACCAGCATTTCTTTACATATCAACTGGTCTGTCTGCAGTGTGAACTAACCCCTGTGGAGGCGCTGTGTGACATGGCTGGAGCCTCGCTGGCCGAGGCCGCGGCAAACATGGAGAGGGGGTCGGTCCCATCCAGCATGGAGCTGAGGGGGTCCACGGGCGCCGAGGAGGAGGAAGAAGAAGACGAGGAGGTGCTGCCTTTACGGGCTCCACGGCGGGTTTTTGTATCTGTCACCTGGGTGGAGAGGAGAGTGAGAGGTCAGAGCTGCACTTTTCAAATGCAAAAAAACAACAGAATTATGATTTTCACAACATCAATGGTTGATTTTAATTTCAAACAACATAACAGATTGTGTTTAACTATGCAGATGGAGAAACTGATGCAGACGTTGTGGCAGAGATGTACAGTTTCTGAATGCATGTGTGCAGAGCTTATGATGGTGTTTGTGATGAGATGGTGAAAATGACAGATGGACTACCATGATGGGTTTGAGGGGATGGTAGTCTCCAAACTCAACCACAGTGGCCTCTGGGCGACATCTCTGCAGCTCCGCCTCATAGTTGCGCCCACGGGAACGCCTGGTTGCACAAGAGACAGAGCAGACCGGGTTCAGCTGTTTCTACTGACATCCTTCCAGTCACCATGTGTGCTTATATTTGCACTGATTTGGCACAATGTTTATTTACTTGGTTACTACAATTTATACTAATGCTCTCTGTCTGTTTTTTAAGACACAGCTGTAATCATGGGAGGCAAATGTCAACTCATGACAGAGACATGAGTTGTTATTACTCCAAGAACTACCAAAGTACTTTATCTTTATGCACTCCATGACACTCTATGATAGCTATAGCTTTAAACCAAAGTGCTACTTGGAAGGCAAATTCAGAGTGAGTCCTCATAAGTCTGTACATTTACATTTAAACCTACCTAGTCTACCTAAATATGAGTGTGCTACAAAACCTGTGTAAGGACACATCCACATGGGCTTTGCTAGACCAGACCTAGAACTAAACCGTAGTCAAAGAGGTCATCTGATTTAAGGCCACAGCCATGACAACACCTGGAAACAAATGTTGAAAACCTGCAAATAAGTTGACAATGCATTTAGCACGCTAAATTATAACTGAGCTCGCGATATACGCATTTGCACTACATTTACGTGTTTAATATACGCACAATATGAATAAATACATGATTTAATTGATTTAAGTTGATGATACGGAGTGTTTTTAAATGAGGAAAGAGCATCTTACCACTGCACCGCAGCCATTTTTCTACCGTCATATGACTCCTCAGTACTTCCTGGTTATGCTAAGTTTGGAGAAAGCGCTGTTTTTGGTTTCAAATGGACGTTCTGTGAAATAAGTTTGTTGTGACCTCAAGGACTGCTACTATGAATACAAAATATGGTGCTATTTTACCAATTTTAAGAGTGACAGCATGAATTGAAGGACATTTTAATGAAACGTTATAGCAAATTACAACTTCATTTCCCAGGACACATTGCGCATTTTCTAGCGAGCTGCCACCAAAGAGAAGGAGAAGAGGTCTCACTTTGGACTTATTTTCGGGCACTGAACAATCTTATAGGAATTTACCGTTATCGAGCGGGTTAACTTCTTGGAGCAAACCACCAAAACCAATTTACTCTTAGTGGAACTATAGTTAATCCGCATTGCCACATTTACTTATAAAAACTTTCCCCCAACTACCAGCCGACCTATGTTTCTTTGCTACAGTTGAATGAAACCTCTGTACAATAGACAATCTTCGTCAACGCCGACGCTCTTTGCTGTGGGTCTGGTCTGCAGCCGTCAGCGGGGACTCAAGCTAACAGTTTAGCCTGACCATGACCTGACCGTAGTACTGCAGGCTTGTCCGCCCATTTCACCTGACCAGGTAACTGTTACAGTTTGTCAAGTTTGATCGTAATTGATAGAGGCGTTACCGTACTTATTTCAACGACTCTTAACATGGGCGGGTGTAAGGGGGCTGGAGGCAGCTAGCAGTTCGCTAACGTTAAAGCATGGCATATTGTTGCTAATTGGAGGAATGCTTTCATCTACCGGCTGACAAGATTACATATTTAGTGATTAAATAGTGTGATTCAGTCAGTGTGGACTATCTTAATGTGGATGTGTTTTTAAATAGTTTTTATCTCGGTGGTCTTGAATTCTTCAGCCCACATATCGACAAAAGGTGATATCCTGTGTGTACTGACAAAAATACCACATTATACAAGTAATACAAGATATTTTGGTCTCACTACTATATAATATAATCTGACTGAGGGACTAATTATGACGAAATGGAGCAATTTTACGTTTAATTAATTCAGCTAGAACTATAGGTTCAAAAATTGCATTTGTATTTGACTGTAATTTGGCCTTTTAGATTGGGGAAATAAATTATAAAATATTACACTATACACTTTTCTTTTTGCTCTCATTTTCCATGAGTACCATCTTAAATGACAAAGACAAACATGTAAATCTGAGTTGACTTGTGTTTTTGCATGATTTAAATACATGTAAAGTTTATCTACAGTCTTCTCATCAACAGCTTAGGGATAAATATTATTACTCCACTAAAAGAAGATAAATGATCATATTGAACCAGCTGTTGAGGCCTAAAATACATTTGGACACTGAGCCAGCAGGACAAAGTAAAGCTCATTACAGTGACACACATCTCTCAGGTTTAGGGCCGCGGGTTATCATAAGACAGATTCTGGAGTGCGTCATTTGTGGTGGGAACTCTGCAAGTTTGAGCTGGCTGGTTCCTGTAGCCAGACGCGGAGTGAAATCAACAGTTGCTAGCAGCTAGCCAGAGTTCAAACAGGCCTGACCTGGACTATAAATGCACTGCTTTCTTTATATTTGGGCAGATAGGAGCTTTCTGGGCTTCAGACACATCTAACCAATAAGTGGAGTGAAGGTTCTCACGTGGCTTTTAGTGATACATTTTGAATTTAGTTCAATCTTTTTCTGTGTGAAAAGGATCAAAACAAAGTGGAAATCTCAACAGCTTTAGCAACTTTACCAAGAGCAACCCAACTACAGGTTTAAAAACACATATCCCACATATTTGACTTGAATTTGGATATCACAAATTTAATTAAAATTCTGACCTTGTGTCTCATACAAAAGTGAAAGGTTAGTCCATTAATTGATTACTCTGTCAATAGAAAATTAACCAGCAAAATTATGCTAATTAATTATCTGTTTATCAGTTTTCAAGCAAATATGACAAAAATGTACTGGTTGCAGCTTCTCACAATGATGATTTGTTGCCTTTCTTTGTTTTCTACGATGGTAATTTGAATATTTCTGGGTTTCGGACTGTTGGAGGGACAAAAAACTTTTTTTTTACTGTGTCAACTTGCCTTCTGGGAAATAACTGTGTGCGTTTTTTCATATTTTACATACCAAACTATTTTAACTTCTAATCGATTACTAGATCATCAGAAAATGACAACCGATTAGCTTCTTGAAGGTGAGGATTTTCTTTTTTGTCATATATGATGGTAACATGAATATGTTTGGGTTTTGTGTTCGTATTTGGATTTACAAAAAAGAAATCTGAAGAGTCACCTTGGTTTTATACATTTGTGTAGAGTAATTACACTAATGTTGTCGAATGAATTCGGTCATGATTTATTAATGTTTATTGTTTCATGTTGCACCTTCTAATGATTGGAAAGCCTATCTGTGCCATCATGTTTGACCTTGACAGATGGGATGTGTGTCATACTTGCGTGTTTCTTGGCAGCTTTTTGTCAGATAACTTATCGCATTTTCAGGCTTTTTTAGTGTGTGCATGTGAGCAAAACAATAATATAAAACACGTTTGCAGTGGTTACTATGGTTAGTCAGGTAGCAGCTATAGAAAAGACAGAGGGCACATTGTTTCCAGGCCTATCTACTAAAGGTCCTCTATTAACATCTCTCATTATTAATGCCATGCTACTTTGGAGAGCCTGAACGAGCCTTATCTGTGAAACTAATACTTTCATGAAATGATGCCCTGGATCAGGTAGCCACTTTATTTGCTTCTTCAGACATCCATCCTTTGCCTTTCCCTCTTACTAGGTTTCCACTCTGCATCTCCCCTGAAAGTTTCTAAGACCTTTTTTTGGCCTGGATCTGGATTTGCTGTAAATTATTAACAGGAGAAGAGTATTTGTAGCAGCCAATGTGCGTAGCTCTTAGCTGATGGCCCCTGTCCTTGTTTTCTTTGATGGACACGTGTCACACGAAGGATGCCGTCACCGAAGTTGAATGACTAGTCCTTTCTAGGAAAGGAACCACTTTCTAGTGGGCACTGCCTCTGCTCTTGTATTGTGGCTCACTTGTCTTTCTTTTAGTGAACTTCTCAAGCTCTCCCACCTTTGACCTCTCCTGAAGGAGGCAGAGATGAGCATGGACACCTCAGCAGTCATCAGGCTACGTTACGAAGAGCTGCTGTTTTACGCGGCCTGCGTTTGTAACTGTTGGTGTGTGTGTCTGTGTGTTTGTGTGTGTCTGGAAGGCAGAGTGTTTAGGAGAGGCGGTGGCGGTGGCATGCGTTTGGGCAGCAGCTGGCGGTGGCATCTTTCCCGGGCCATGCGACTAGCGCTGCGCTGGTGCCGGCTGTGCCGCCCGCAGAGAGGAAGCCGAGGCGGGGGAACCGAGCCGTGGATCAGCGGCAGGTTTTCGGAGCTGTGGAGCTATAGCAAACTGCTGCTCAAGTCACTCTACTTCAACAGCCTCAGCAACTCGGACACTCTGCTGGATTGCGCGTTTGAACCCGTCTACTGGATTGTGGACAACGTGACCCGTTGGTTTGGAGTGGTGAGGTGTTGGATTTCTACACTGGATGTTTCTCTTTTCTCTCCACCTCCACACTCTGTTCCTCACCCTCTCTTGTTTTTCTCTCAGGTGTTTGTCTCTCTAGTCATACTGCTCACAACCTCAGTCGTGGTTATCGTCTACTTGTTTGTCCTACCCATGATCGTCAGCACGTACCCTGTGCACTGGGTCATCTGGCACCTCTGCTGTGGCCACTGGCTTCTCGTCATGGTGGTCTTCCATTATTACAAGGCCACCACTACCTCCCCAGGACACCCACCCAAGGTACTAAAGTCCTATTTCTACTATTGACCTAAAAGAGTCAAAGCGTCCTCATTGGGATTGTGGTTTTGACAAAAAAGGAAGATTTCTTTGCCTATAAAATGTCTGCTGCCTTCTTCACTGCCACAGGTAAACACTTCTTCCAGTGAGACTTTACTACATTCTCTTTTTTTGTGTTTGTTGTAGGACAAAATTCATATTCCCTCAGTGTCCCTCTGTAAGAAATGCATCACTCCAAAGCCGCCCAGGACGCACCACTGTAGCATCTGCAACGTGTAAGACAAGCAAACAGTAATTCACAAATAGTTTGTCATTTTTTTGTCTTTTTAACCGTTCATGGGGAAACTGTCTCTGTTCTGTTAAAGGTGTGTTTTGAAGATGGACCACCACTGTCGTATCCTTTTAACAAGCTACACCAAAAAAACAAAAAAGAATGCAGGAAAAAATCAATTTCACGTAACTTTTACTTTTTAAATGTTTTTAAGTGTTTGTTTGTTTTTTAATTTCCCACTTTGTTTAAATGGACCTGAACATGTTTCCAGCCTGGTTGAACAACTGTGTGGGACATTTCAACCACCGCTACTTCTTCTCCTTCTGCCTGTACATGACGCTGGGCTGCATCTACTGCAGCATCAGCAGCAGGGGCTTGTTTCTGGATGCCTACAGTGCTATAGAGGTGAGGATGGATAAACTCTCATGCCACACCATTTCCACTTTTACCACCAGTATCTGCGGGCGCAACTTCTGGTGTACCCACCATAAAACCCATAAGTTAGATGTAACTACACTCCCCTCCAAAAGTATTGGAACAGTGAGGCCAATTCCTTTATTTTTGCTGTAGACTGAAAACATTTGGGTTT
>JBBPCS010000001.1:7043665-7058174 GCA_037974645.1 Hollardia meadi
ATTTAAATGATTATATTAAAATGTCAAGAGGAACAGTTTTGTTAAACAGGCACACACTCTAAAGAAAATGGAACAGCCAACAGGCATATGACCAACATAAACAGCTTATAGTTGTTTCTAAACAGAGCTAACTGACATGTCAGCTATTATGATCGTCTTCTTCTTCTTCTTCTTCCCTGAGTTCCCTTCTTCCCCCTGAGTCAGAGTGCAAAGCCAGCTGGTTTCTCACCCTGCAGGGAGCTCAGTGAGATCAGGACTTTCCTTCAGTGTCTAAGATTGTGAGTTCAAGCCCCGGGTGATGAAGTATGAACATCTTTATTGTGTTTTAGATCTGTCCTTGTTTCAACACACCTGATTCAAATGATCAGCTCGTCATCAAGCCTGATAACGAGCCATTCATTAGAATCAGGTGTGTTGGAGCAGAGAAACGTCTAAAACATGCAGGAGCAGGACTGAGAAACACTGGATTAGAGACACATGATTTCAAAGAACTCTGTCATTTATTAAGTTTCAGATTATTATGTTCTGGGCTCTTGTGCTGACAGGCCATCGTGTATTTGTCATGTGTGAAGCCACTTCATAATTCTCATTCTCATAATCTTATGGAGTTGTATGTATGGACCTGGTAAGCTGTAAATATATTTCCCTTCTTGGGATCATTAAACTTGTCTGAATCTAATTCATATCTAATCCCATATCAGAGCTCCTCTCTGTGCTGATGGATCCTCCTGTATTTCTTATTTGTCTTTCTCCTCTTCCTTTTATCATCCTTCTCGTCTTCCTGCTCAAAATGCTCCTGACCCCCCTGCTGCAGACCAGGTATAATTTAATGGTTGGCATTTGGGTAACTTTAGAATCAGCCCAAAACATACAGCATCATTCTTAGGCAATAAATTGTTAACAATCTGGTTAATTAAAAAGAAGCACCAAGCAGCATTGGTGTGAACACAGAGTCTGCCCCCCCTTGTCCTGCTGCAGTCCTGCATTCTCAAGTCAAAAGGCTCAAGTGAAGTCACAAGTCATTGGTGTTGAAGTCCAAATCTTTTTGGATTTTGTCAAGTCGAGTCTCAAGTCATCAAATTTGTGACTTGTGACTCCTCTGGCACTAAATATGAAGGTAAACATAAGATTATTGTGCATTAGGAGGCTTTTCAGTGAGACTGAAACTGATCTGAACAAACCATGATGAATAATGTTTCACTCTATGACTTCATCTGATTTAATCAAATACCTTCATGTTCCCATCAGAGACGCTGACTGGTCTGTCTCAACTATCAGTGTCTTTTCATGAGTGACTACAGACAGACTTGTTGTTTTATCATCTCAACTGATGCAGGTAAAACTTCTCTGCTCCAGGTGAGGCTCGAACTCACAACCTCGGCATCACTCTGCAGGTTACTGTCTTATAAGTACCGCGCGCTGACCGATTGCGCCACTGGAGCCCTACTATCTTCATTGACCACACACTGTTGACAGCTAGGAAACATTTAATGCAACATTATGCATTAGAGCTACTGTAATGTCTCGGGCAGGTTTGCACTGTTTACAGCAGTAATGCTTGGTAGGATATCTAATAATAAGGATGATAGACAAAAAATTATTCAACAGATTTATTTATTTTTTTACCTGATAACTGCGCCTGATGAAAAGTTAAAGGAGCACCACATATATTACAAATCGTCCTGAGGTAAACATGCACGTTTTGCCAAATTTAATGGCAATGTATTCAATAGTTGTCAAAACCACAAATGTCACCTCAGGGTGGCGCTGGAGAGAAAGTCAGGGAATCACCAACCTCAGTATAGGACCCATCCTTCGGGAACAATAAATGTCTGCACACTTTTATTTTCAAATAAGCAGGAGGTTAAGATGTGTTAATGTTGTAATGGTCCAGGAAATACACACAATATTTAAGGGTTAATGCATGAAAATGATACTTTTGTAGTTCCATAATACAAAAGACTACAACTCCCACCGAGTTGCTCTCATATGACAGCGGTGTGTTTTGTCACGTGACCTTGACACAGCTCAGTCAGTCCTCCCGTTTCCTTATTTCGCATTGCCACAGTCTATGAACTGAAAACACATAATTTCTCTCCAAAATGCTCCACCACACTTCACACGGCTGCTTTCGTACACCTGAAACTACACTCCGGCTCGTGTTTTAGTGAAGTTTATCTCGTTATCAGGCTTTGTACAAGTCTTACATGTCAGACTGAGGTAGACTCCCAGCACCGGCGGCTTCCCGGCAGGCCTCTCTGTTCACCGTGTGAGCATCAGTCCTCACGCCGCGGTTGGGTGGGTCCAGCTCGGCCACAGAGGCAGCATGGGCCCGCTGCACAGCTAGCCTCTGGTCTTCAAAGCGACAGAAAGGGGATGAATCGCACCGGCGGGGAACTGTTTGGCTGTCACTGCTAAGTTTGACAGTCAGAATGAACGGTGAGTGTGGTTGTTTCATTGTTCATATGTTTGTCACTCATCCATTAAATCAAATCATCCATCCAAGAGGGGATTCAGTCACTCGTTAGTAGCCTCTGAGCTCAGACAGCAAGTCATGGATCTTTGCTGACTTGTTAACTGCACATCAGCTGCTTCCCCAGTGCTATTATCCAGCAAATGGCCTCTTTCAAGCCTCGGTGAACTAATCGATACATGCTAAGATTGAAAATAGAAGCTATTCACACCATTCAAATGCATTTGCTAAGGCTCTAAAACATATAACAGCCCTCTGTGTGACTCACCACATGCAGCACCACAAACTGTGGAGGTTCACTGTAACGAGCTGGAAAGCACCTGATTGTTTGGTTTTTTTAAGTGGCAAGTTAACAAGAGAAGCAGAGCAGAGAGAAGTGTGGTATTGTCAAGTGGCTAGCATGTGGGTGGAGGAAAGTTCACTGCTCCATCTTCCATCCCTCTGCAACTGTTTGGGGGGGCTCTTAAACAAAGCACTGTAGACCCCGGAGCTGGTGCAGGAGGTTGGCAGCAGAAGACTGGTTAATATATACAACAATATGTAACAGTCAATTCATCTGCAGAGCACATTTTTGATTTATCAGTCATTCGTTTAGTAGTCAATAGAATGTTAGAAAACAGAGAAAAAAAACAAGTCCAGCACTCTTTCCTCAGAGCCTAAAGTGATGTGTTGGGATGTCTTATTTTAACTAACCCAAGATATTCAGTTTACAACAATGTAAAACAGAAAAAAGCTGCAAAATAAATTAAAACGCTTGCTGTGATAGTTTAAAATCATGCAGACCACACAGTGCCTTTTAACATGAATACAAAAAGTACAGTTTTCTCACAATGAACTCACTGTTGAATGTTTCACACACTGAAAGATATTGTAGCATTTAGTTTGTGTATTACCTTCTTTGTGTTTATTTGCTGTTTTCTTTTTTTTTATGCTGTAGTAAATAAAAAAGTACACACAAACAAACTGATATATTGTTTTCATGCTGACTGGCCCAGTTCACTTCCTTCCTCTCCTCAGACAAAATCAGTGACTGTATTACAGTAATTTTCTCAAACTGAATTTAATTTCCTTTTGTGTCCTGTGTTCTCCTCTGCAGGCACTCCGCAGAGTGATACCAAGAGGCAGCACCTCCTGGAGAGGCTGCTGGACTCTGTCAAACAGGTTAGTCACCTGTTCTCTTGTTCACATGTTCTTTATGTGAGACGCAACACAAACTTTATTCCAAAATCTGCAAGGGCACACTTTATCAGCATTGTAGGAGACGCCATTTGGCTATTTGCCAGATCTAAAAGTCAGATTGTCTTTAATGTAAAGAAATCTGAATTAATTTCATAAGTGAATCTGTGAATTTCTACCGTAAATGATTACCATTGTTTAAAGAGACAGAAGAAGAAGAACATTGTTTATACCAAAACACACTAGAGGAAGTAAAACTGAGTTGATATTCTATTGAATTAAGCGCAAATATTTTGGGTAGGAACTGCATATGGCAAAATAGAAAGCAGAATTTGAGTGGTATTCATATTCTGTGAGATTTTTTTGTTTTTTTTAAATATAACACCGGCAGACGTGCTTTGGCATGATTTCCTTTCCCATACAAAGAGGGAAAGAGAAAGCGGGGACTGTGTGTACAGTGTTGGGGCTGGTTTTAAGTTTCTTTATAGAAGCTTCTCATGACGTGTCACAGTATTTGGCAGCCAACCATCAGAGGACATTTATTCAGGTGAGGACGCTCACGCTCAGGGATGTGAGTTAGCTTTTATAAACAGATTTACTGCACTGCATTTATATTTGACAGTGACGTCAGTGCCCCAGTTTTGTCTCCAGCTCACTCTATATGGTCATAATCGACACTCCAAATTTTGCTGGGTGTCTGATATTATTCAGCTATCCCATATAGTGCACCACCAGTACTGTTCTCCACATAAACTGTCTCCATTGTGTGGCTGCTTCAGCGATTTAGGCTGTTAAAAGTCTTCGAAATGTGCTCATCGTGTGCTGGAGTGAGGTTTGAATTATTTCACAGATAGCTATTATCATTCCCTTCATATCTTTCCAGTGCCAAATCCGCTTCGGAGGAAGGAAGGAGATTGCCACAGACTCAGACAGCAGGTAAAAGAAACTGCCTGCTCCATTCTTCAGTTATATCTGTGTTTATTTAGCGCCCGAGAGGTTGTTTGGTTTTGCGCGTGTGGTTCCAGGTCACTTGATGCTGTGGGTCCAGTATGTGCTTACCTCACCTTCAGCCTCTTCTGCACAGGATCTGGCAATATGCCCAGCTTGACTATCAATGTCTTCATTAGAAGAATTATTTTGAAATGAAATAAATAACCTTTTTTTTTTTTTGGTCGGAGAAAGTGCTGTTTTTACAACGATAATGACATTCAAAAAAGCAAGAATGGGGCATGTAGAAGAAAAAATAAATGTGCCAGCCTTGTTTTATAAGAGCTAAACGCTGTCAGAGAGAAATATTTTATCAAAATGTCACATCCTGTGCTGCTCGGATCTCATTTTGAGGTTGTAGTTACAGTTTTTGAGCATGAATGACCACTTTGTCTTGTTGATAAATGACCTCTTCAAGTTTCAAAGCTATAAAAACCGACATCCTCCTTATTTCATCTAAAATTTTTTACCCCTCTAGCGGTGTTTGAAGTGCATAATCTCAAGTGGCATAGCAACACCCGACGGTTGTACATACCCCTCATAGCACTGTGCGTGTACTGTTCACATCAGCCAGTGAGTGATCAATCCCCCTTTCTCGCCTCTGCAGGGTGATCTGTCTGTGTGCGCAGTTTGAAGCGGTGCTGCAGCACGGCCTGAAGAAGAGCCGAGGCCTGGCCCTCACCGCTGCTGCTCTCAAGCAGGCTGCGGGCTTCAGCAGCAAGACCGAAGCAGGTAACGATAACTTAGCCTGCTGGTCTGTCAAGCTCGAGGTCCAAAGTTGAAAATCAAGGCAACAACTTAAATTTAGCCTCCAGCCTTTACCCTGTACAAAAGAGACCTGAGAGTGCTAACCTTGGCTTCTCTGGTTCAGTCTGTGGTGGGCTTTATACTCCTAAAAAGTGCTGCTTAGATCTGGTGTAGTTATAAACAACTATTTATAATGACAGCAGATCTTTAAAAAATGTCATTAGAAATGGCAGCAGATCTGTTTGCAAACGGTTAATCAATTGCTTTTAGTTAACAATTTCAACTGATTAACCTATAAACGTTTTAGTTATTGTACTTATAGCTGTTTTTTTAGCTTCGTTGCTAACTGCTTTTCTCACAGTTGACTAAATATGTGGACATACTGGATTTTTCCATCTTTCCTTGTACCCACTGGCAACTGTAGAAGTACCCCATGGTTTACAAGTCACCCTGATTGGGAGTCACTGTTTTATTGTATCCTCATAAAGTAGTGACTCCCACTTCAGCTGGTTTGGTCCCAGTCACTGGAGTAATAGGATCTGGTCAAGATGGCGGCGTGCATGAGTGCAGTGGCTCTTTGCTCTCCAGTTCAGTGCTTTTTTTTGTGTGCTAACTCTCACAATCTGCTCTACCATTCTTGTGCAGTTTCACACTGTGCAAAAGCTACCGTGGCACTTTTATATGTATTTATTCATGTAAGAACTCACATCAAGTTTTGTGTTGAAAGTTGTGAGCAGCTATTGTGTGTAATGTGTTTGAAATGTATTGCACCATCCAGGAGTAGCACTCACAATGGCTTTCCACTTCCATGAGAAAATGAAAAGTATGAAGGCATTAGGCTAAACTGTTTCTACTGTGTCGTATTTAATGACTTCTTTAATGGATACCCCATCATAACCATTAGCATTTCAGACGTTT
Source organism: Hollardia meadi (assembly GCA_037974645.1). NCBI lineage: Eukaryota > Metazoa > Chordata > Actinopteri > Tetraodontiformes > Triacanthodidae > Hollardia > Hollardia meadi. The sequence continues at coordinate 7,049,967 of JBBPCS010000001.1, forward strand.
TTTCCCCCTGTATTTTACAGTAAATTAGAAGAAAGGATTGTGGCTGAACTCATGGATTTGAAGCGCCCCAATTAAGCCAAGCCCTCTGACAAAGCCAGAAATAGCAGTCATAATTTTTTAAGACATTGTTCTGGGGTTATATGCTAATCATACGCAAGATTAGCATAACAATCGTTCCTATTAATCACCACACCTCAGAAAACGTTTTTTTGTGTGTGTTGATTTTCTCTCTTTTTTTTTTCTTTTTTTTTACTGTGTTATAGAAAGTGATAAAATTGTACGAGAGTAGAAGTGTGTGTAGTGATGGAGAGGTTACAGGTAGAAACTATGATTGTCCTTGACTCTCCTGATTCTTCTTTGTCTCTTTTCCTCCTCCCTCCATGCCTTTCTTTCTTCACCTCTCAACTTGCCTACCCTTTGCTTCCTGTCCTCTTCTCCATCCATCCCTCCAACTCTTGATCCCATTTATTCTTTACCCCATCAACCCACTGCCCTCCATCCCTTTCCTCTCATTTGCCCTCACCTTTTACTCTCTTGTCTCTCCTCCTCTTCTCTCCTTCTACCCTCCCCCACCACCAGAGTTGACTTTCTGGTTCTATGTGAAGGAGCATCTGAACCGCCATGAGCTCCAACGGTTCTACTCCCTGCGCCAAATTTCCTCAGAGCTCGGCCGGGGTCGTGCCTGGCTGCGCTGTGCCCTCAATGAACACTCGCTGGAGCGCTACCTGCACACACTACTGGCTGACCGCCCACGCCTGGGGTTAGTAAAGTGTGTGTGTGTGTGTGTGTGTGGTTTATGCACCTCTTTCACTACAGTTCAGTGAACTTCACCTGTACAGTTATATTGTGTACAGCTGGTATCACCTCAGGCTGTCCTCTACTGTTGTGATCAGAGATGTTTGTTCACCTCTCTGCTTTTCTAGAACTTATTATGAAGACTGGGCTTTTATTCTCGATGAAGAGAGAGCAAGTATGCTCCCCACCATGGCTGCAGGTGAGTTTGTGCTTTGACGTTATGATAATTGCAGAATAAATGTACCACACACCAGACTGTAGTAGGGATGTGAATTTGCCATGTGTTTATGCTAATGCAGTGGCTACATTTTGGGAAATATTATTTGGGTTTGGAATGCCACTCAAAGGGAAGTGTACACCTGTTAACATGTTAATGTTGAATGTTATGCTACTACATCATGCTAACGTGTTAATGTTAAGCGTTCTGACGTGAATAGTTGATATTTTATGTGCCAACGTTGAGCTAAAGCTGACAGAGTTTACACATGCTAAGATGCTAATGTTACAAATAATGTGGCATTGTTATGTATACGGTAAGATTAGCATGAACGTAGCATGAAATTATAATTTTAGCATTCTAAAATACGTTCAGTTACGATGATAGCATGATAACATGTTGCAGTTGGTGTGTGTCAACATTTCGCATGTTAGTATGCTAATCTTAAGAGTAATTTTTAAAGCACAAAGTTGAGCTACGTTAAGTCTGACAGCTGAGCCTCCTTTTGATTTATGGCCTTTCTTCTGGTGCTTACCTCAGGCCAAGCTACAGTATATTTCTGCCCCATTAGTGTTAAGGGTCTAAGGACAGCAAAGTTGTGTCTCAATTTTTCTTCATCCAAGAATTGCATATTCTGGTCTTCACAGCCTCATTTTCAATCTCATATTCAAACATGCGCCATGCAAACGGAGCTGCGGTAAAGACAGTTATTTAACTGACTTTGCACTTAACTAGTTTAGCATGACTGGATTTTGTGGGAATTAGTGTTAATGGCTGTGCTCCTACTGTTCAACTATTGATGAGCGCAACTCAGATGAGCACAGACTCTAAAATATTGAGAGTATCTATTCCGCTGATCTTATGCTAGAGTTTTTCCTCTCTTTTCATACACATACAGATAGACTGAGTTCATCTTAGGTTGCCCACTTTTGTTTCGTGTTCCCAGAAAAGCTCACCAAGCACTTGGCAGACATTTAAAATCTTCATATGATTAACTAGTCTAATCTGTAATAAATATAATTTTCCCTCTCCCTCTCTGCTGCGTTCTTCAGGTCTGAACTCCATCCTATTCGCCATCAACATCGACAACAGTGACCTGAATGGTGCGGTGACCCGAGGCGGGGGCCCCTCGGTGTCCCACCTCCTCAAGGAGTCCACGCAGGGCATCGGCAGCCTGTGGAAAGAGTCTACTCAGGGTGTGAGCAGCCTGCTGAGAGAGATCAGCACCGCCACGGCTGTGGTGCCCGGCTTCACCCCCAGAGTGGATGGAGCCTCAGACCCGCTGCCTGTCCTGCCACGCAGCACCTCTGCTGGTAGGACACAGCAATACTTAATATGACAGATGATAATTCACAATGCAATGCAATAGCCATGCAAGAAATACAAGGTTATTTGTTTTTGTTGAGATTGTGATGTGAGCATATGTAATGCCATATTTTTTAGTCTTTCTTTCTTTGACATAATTTTGCAGACAAACTGTGTTTCTGATCTTTTGTCCACCCCTTGAATGCAGTGTTATAGGCCATGATCCACAATGACGAATGGTTCAATTCGAGCATGCATAATAAATGTGTTGGTAAAACAAATCTAGTGAACGCAACTCAAGGCATCTCCAGCTCATCAGCAGTGATGAACTCCCCCATAAAATGAAAAAAACCTGCTTGTCAGCTTCATTTAAGCTGTCTGCCCCAGTCCATCCCATCAGGAGAAAACTGACAACACCGTTTTCTCCCCCCATATTCTGCTCAGAGGGACGAACAAGCGTTTAAATTTTAACTGTGTCGTGTTCCAACTTTCCAGTGGAATGAGTGTGAATGGAATTGTAAGCTGGTGTGTCAGCTCCTAGAGCTCCTAAGACCCCATTCACATTGCTCACCAGTAAAAGACTCGCTAATGCACAGCCAGGCCATTATATCTCTGAAGAGGGAGAGAGAGTTGAACCACAGTCTACTCACAATGCACTTTTAAAGGCCTAATTGAAATAAGCTTAAGATGCTGATGTCACCAGCAGTAAACTTTGCTGTATGAACACACGGAGGCAGCGAGTCTAGTGGGTGAAAAGTTCTGAATTCATTGAAGTTTCACTCTATTCAAGGTTGAGATTTAGTTTTTCCTTCACTTCTGTTTCATCTTGTCCCACCTAGACTCTGGGCTGAGGAAAGAGCGCAGGAGGAAAAAGAAAATCACCAACATCATTTCCTTTGATGACGATCTGGACGGAGGGGCTGAGGATGAGGAAGAGGGAGAGGAGGACCTTCAGAAGATGGGCGCGATGAGGAAGAGCCACACAGCTCCCGCTCAGAACAGTGTGGAGGAAGGAATAGATCCTTTAGAACTGGTCTTCTCCGAGTCGCCGGCCCAGAACGGTATGGCTGAGCCTGGCATCGTCAGCTGGGTGGGGTCCCCCCATCCCTCCCGAACTCCACCTGCAACTCCTCCTCCTCTGCCTGACACTAAGAGTATAGACAACGAGGAGGAGGAGGAGGAGGAAGAGGAGGAGATGTACAAACCCAGAACACAAACCCAGGAGGAGGAGAGGATCAGCTCTGATCAGTGAGTCGGATCCCTTCAGTTGAATGTTGAGTTAAAAAAATTTATAAATTTTATTAATATGCTCTTGGGGCACAGTACCCTTGAGGTTGTTTATTAAGTGCAAACACATCACACATTAATTTTATAATTAAAAAGTGATTATATTTTTTGTTTCACTTCCATCCAAATGTATTTACAACTAGCTGAAGCAGAAAAGCTACTAAAATAAAAATAAATAGAGGTGGAACTTTATTAATGTTGGGTTTAATTTCATGTCTGGCTGTGACACACAGCTCATAGTGGCAAATGATGCACTTCAAGCTCTTCTTGACTCATTACTATGTATAGCATACATATAAAATCTGAGCACATATTTTAAAATTCAGTGTGACTTACACTATCATCATCGCTGATTTCCATTGCGAATTAACTTGTATAAATCCAAAGTTTTCCTCTGTATCAATGTAATCAAATGATCTGTACATCTGTGAGTACAGTGCAAAGAGAAAACTGATAATAACTAATTCGGCATACTTTAATGGTTCTTATTTGCCAAAATGTCAACAAATACAAACTTAATTAGACTTAAAAAACTGTGGGGTTTTTTTAAGGTCTAGTTGTAGCCTCCTGCATTAATCACTGAATCCTCGGTAACATTATACAATAGACTATAGAATCTGTGTTGTGAGGTTTTAATCTAAAATGTCTGGAATTGTGCTTATTATTCCGGGAGGAACCACAACTGAGGTTAAAATTGTCTCCTTATTTTAGAGTGGTGGTGGGCAGTCTGTCCAGTGTGTCCACGTGGAGCCCTCGACAGGCGATGACCGACCACAGCAGCTCAGACATCCTCATTCCTCTGAACCCTACAGTCCCTCAGCCAGGTACTGTAGTCCTAAAAACATCCAGCTTTAGACTGTTTTTCACAATCCTGCACCTACAAGGACAATAGAAGCATATTAAAAACACTTTCTGATACACGCTGTTCCCAGACCAGTAAAATATTCCTACACTGCTACACTGATCCCCACTTTACAATTTTTGTTAAATACATTTTTGCATGCATTTTTATTATATAAATACATGTATAAATAAAGAGTTGTAATGAGTATGTGTAAAACAAGTTGATCAAATGTTGCATCCATGCCAGTCAGCACCAGAAATACTAGTTGGGTAAAGTTATTATTTTGTTAATGCACACACTTTAATTAATTTTGGACATAACTTGTACTGAAATGTTGTGTCTTCCTAGTCATAAATCGCTTTATAAAAAACCCCAGCATCATTACTAATTTTAACAATGCCGGTTAACTGTTGCATCTAAGATACAAGCTACCCTTTACTACCATTTTTATTGTGGAATATTTCTTCAGACAGTGTTTAACCTTATAGGTCAATAGATTGTTCTCAATTTTGACTGTTTTCTGAGTCGACTAGTATAAGTTTAAACTTCTGTTTAAACGTCCGGGAAATTAGTCGTTAGGAAAATCCCTAGTAATGAGTTAAGTTGTGCTTTTGCACCTCAGTGCTCCAAGAGTGCATTTTCTTTCCCTGTTTGAGAGTCTGTTATGTTATGCTCGAGTGTCTTTACTGCTGACAACAGCTGCTTATGGCTTCAGTGCAGGGATCAGTTGTCTTTCAGGTACTTTCTGTGTTCGACTGCATCTTCACTTTCACTTCCATTCTGCCTCAGTGAGCTCTGTGGAGGACATGGCCGCATTTCCTGCTCCATGTGAGTCAACAGGACCTGTGGGAAACTGCGAGCGCAGGGGATCACCGCTGACATTCAAGTAAGCTCTTGTTACAGGCGATAATGATGTGTTGCTGTGTGAATTATTTGCAATTTAGGGCAAAATATTCATTTGTTTCAGTCACAGGACTTAATGGGCGAGTGTAGTCGGTGTGTTTTTGTGCTGCAGCCTCAGCTTTCTTCAAAAGTCAAGGAGATTCAAAACATCTGATTCCTCTCTTCATGTGTTTCAGTATGGAGTCCAGTCCACCGACACAGTCTGCTCCAGTCTCCAGTGTGCTGCAAACATCTGGCCTGCCCGAGTCCATGACAGTGGGTGAGTGTCTGGCTCTTACTGTTTCTCTCTCTCTCTTGCTTTGTGTACAAACTGGTTCTGTGTTATGAATCATCATAGGTTATGGCCCCTATGACCTAGCATCAAGACAACTGAACAGTGTCTTTGCACAGCACTTGACTCGAAGCATATAGATGCCTTTTAGAACTGCAAAAAACAAGGCGCGAACATGCAAACCAACAAGGTGGATTTCACTTCTTATGGATGACGGCTGTGGTTTAACTTCCAAACAAAGACATGTCTGGAGTTTTGCTGACTTAAGTTGTCTTGAAACTAACATTAATATCTAGCCACTACAAAACCGCAAAAAATACGTAAACAAGATTTAAGACTTAAGCCTTTTAGAGCATCAGCATCAGTATCAGTATAGAATTAATAGAAATTCAAGTTCAAGACACTTAAAACTAGATTATTTGTCACAACAGTGCACAGAAAGTGAACAAAGTGTAGAGCCTATTTGAGCTCATTAGGATGATTTCTTTGTAGTGGTGAGGATGAATTAAATCAAGCATAAACATGCTTTACACTTGATACTTGACAGTCTATCCAGTTCTTCTTGAGGATTCATCAGAAGACAATCTGATCTCAGTATTTTGCGATGGTAAAAAATTCTGTCGAAGTCTTGATATGCCTTAGCCTCATTTGTATTTTCAAACCGTCCTGTTTTTCTTTGCAGTTAAAGTGATTAACAGGAGTGAAGTCCCCTGCTTCTGTCCACCAGGTGGCACTCTTGGTTCAGTGTCTGCACACACTACTGTGTATACACACACACACACTTGTCTGCTCCCCTAAACAGGATTTAACTTGTGAGGAAAAAAGGGAGTGTGACACAAAGTCGGATTGTGTTAATGCCTGCCATTTACATCAGCTATGTGATTTCAGATTTGGATAAATAATTCTGAATTCAAAAGCACTTGATGAGCTCTTTAATGTGTGTGTGACCCACTCACTAGTCGGTGTTCTGCTCGGTGCAGACTCACACTGATGCCGTTTGATTCATTGGATTGTTTTTGTAAGTATGTGAGTGTGTTTGAAGGGCAGAGAAGAAAGAAAGAGACAGAGAGCCAGGGGAGGAAAGGTGAGTGGAGCTGCCTGTAAGTGCCAGGATTGAGCCGTCGTCTAATCTATTAACCCTCGGTAAGAGGAGGCCACGGGGTCACAGACAGAACTGGTGATCTAAAAGTCGCTGGTTTGGAGGCAGAAAAAAGTAGTCTTCAAGGCACAGAGCGCCATGTGGCCATAGACGGATCTTAAACACCAGACCCTCAGTCAAGGGGGAAGATTTTACTTGAAAGTCAAATCCAAATCGAGGAGCTTCTCTCCAGAGTCCTGCAGTCTCGTAGGGAGAAATCCATCACAACAGGGGCGGAGATACCAATTTTTGCTCCTACTGTTGGCTCAATAGACCAGAATGCAGCGCAGCCAAAACAGATTTTTGCATTTTGAGTAAGAGACCATGACTTTTTCGCGACTGGAGAAATCTCGCTCTCTTGCTCTTGCTATCACTCGCTGACTGTTGATTTTGCTCTCCCAGCCTACTCGCGTAACCCAAAGCAAAATGTACAGACGTACTTCTCGAGGGGTTGTGCACCGTTGTCCTGGGAAACGCAGGAAACCACCGCGGAGCAAGACAAGTCAAGACAAATTCTTGGAAAACACCTGTCACACAGTGATGATATGCTTATTTTGATTTGTAATTTTTAATTTTTTTTATTTTTATAGTTAGGAAGAGTAGAATTATCCTGATGATGACATAGTGGTTTCAACAGGGTTATTGTTATTGGATTAGGCTTGAGACTCATTTTAACAAAAATCCTACTCTTCAAATTGAACGAAGCCATATTTAGGAGGCACTAGGGGTCCAATGAAAGAGGATTATGGGAAATGCAGGATCCAGTGTTTTCTTAGCTTGACCATGAATGTATAGTTCAGACCTGGATATCACGGCGCCGCTCAGCCTTGCTTCCAATTTTGCCCAGTGGCCACTCTGGATATTGCAGTGAGAAATTCCCCTGCGGCCCAAAAAGCACTTGTCACAAAGACCACCATTTTAAAAGAGACATCTGTAAAACTGTTGACAGGACAACTCGAACCGCAAACAACATCAATTATGACTCTTTCTATTATGAATTTTTGATCCATGGCGGTTTTATATTTGTCAAAGTTTCCTTGTGCTAAGAAAATTGACTTAAAAATCTCGTCATCACAATGTAAAGTCTGTGGGCTGATTGGGAACTCATGGGCGGGGCCAGCAGGAAAAACACTACTGAACATATTCAGTGGGCCACATAACCAGGAAGTAAACCTGCAAGCTAGAAAACTTTTCTGCCGTATGCGCAGGCAGGCCATACACATTGGACTGAATAGGCGTCATCTTTGTGTCCGCTGTTTAATTCTATTATACATCTATGAGCTTGGCCCATGTTAGGGACTAAAAATCTTCTCTACTTTAAGCTCTGCTGATTTGATTTTGACCACTCTTAAAAAATAGGATACAAATAGGAACAAAACACACACACACACACACACACACACACACACACACACACACACACACACACACACACACACACACACACA
>JBBPCS010000001.1:7075604-7087583 GCA_037974645.1 Hollardia meadi
CACACACACACACACACACACACACACACACACACACACACACACACACACACACACACACACACACACAAAATGCTGTTATCTGCTCTGTAGCCAGGAGGTACAGCTGTAATGTTAGTCAGGGGAAACCATATGGGACGGAAAGAGACAGGTGACACATCCTCAGCTCTAGTCAGGACTGTCTGGCCACCAGGCTCGGTCCGATTCAACTTAAACATAATAAATGTAAATTCACAACTGTGACACCTTTTTGTGTGATATTATCTCCATCCTCCCGACAGGCCAGAAGCATGGCAATGGCAGATGAGATGCAATATTTTAATTCCTCTCGTTCCTGTCGCTTCTATTTTCAGACTGTCTTCCAATTCTTTGGGTCAGTGTTCTTTTCTGAAAAGCAGACAGTCTGACAGAAATATCTGGCCGTTTCTCTTCTAAAAATTATTTAGAAGTGGCATTTTTTTGACATTGGCGGTAATAAAATGCTCATGTGGAAAGCATCTCACTTTTTAATTGCAGTGTTGGGGAAGTGACTTGTTCCCTGCAATTTTGGAGCTTATTTAGGCAGCAAGACTTAAAGGTGAGTGCATCATAATGTTGCTGTCATGAAAGCATAGTTTTGCAGGGTTCATAGCAAAGTGATGTGGCACTAATACTGCCATATCACCAATCAGTCCCAGGATGTGCCTCTTATGTATTACCATTACATTTGAGTTGAGCTAAGCATTTGATTTTTTTAAAAGTAAATAACCTCTGACAGATGTCACAATAAAAAGGGATCAATGACTTCTTGAGGGTTGATAGATAATGTTTTACCTGAGGAAGTCCCGCATGTTTCAAATGAATTGAATGTGATAATAGTTTGGTTACAAATATGTGAAACACATTGGAGTATGCAGATATCCACCATGCTTTTGGCAATAATAAGTGTCCACCTGCAGTTCTACATTCATGGATCGAGTCCAGAATTAAACCTGAACATTTTCCATGTGTTGCACCGATTTAGCCTAATTTCTCCCTCTCAGTAATGGTGTCTGTGAGACTGGTGTCCAGCCCTGGAGCTAGTAAAAAGCGCAGCCCATCTGGTGTATTGGATCCTTCCCTTCCCAGAGCTATATTCGTCTAATGGCTCCCTATGGAAATAGCTTTTGTTCTTAGACAGGCTAATGGATGGCCAAGGTTACTGGAGTCATTGTTGTTAAGGTGAAGTTGTTGTGGTGATTGAACACTGAGCCAACAGTCTTAAAGACCTGAGAGCATCATGAGGGAGAAGGCAGGGGTCTCTTTAAAATACCCTCAAGCAGGTGCATATGCTTTTTTTTTCTCAGTATTTCTCATTCTTGCACTGGCAAAAACACATGCATATATGCTTGCAAAATTGAACCAGTGATGAGAGCATTGAGCCAAAGCTAGAGAGGGTTTTGGGAGGCTAGGAGAGTAAATGGGATTTTAGAAGCCAGAGCCTTAGTTAGGTCACAGCAACCTTGTGGTTGAAAATAAGTACGCTAAAAGCTTTACGCTGCTGCTGAACTCGCCCAGAGAGGAAGATAGGCTAATCTAACAACCACCTCTCACACTGCGTCCCTGAATGTCTGCGTCTTTATTCTCTGTCCCTTTCATTTGTCCATTCTCCCTGCACTTCTTTTTCAGCCTCCCTTCCATCTCTCTCCCTCTGCCAGATTGCATGGCATTATGGTGGCGCTGAAACTGCTTGTACTCCATTTTCTCTCTTTGCATTTGCTCAGAGCCACTTTTCTCTCCAAGCTTCCTGAAATGACTTCCACCTAAAGCTCAGTTACGCCTGTGGATGGATGACAAGAGACAGACAGAGATGGAGAGCGAGGGACTGATGGATTTGGTCCATTATCAGTTTGGTTTTGCTCTTTGTGGCGCACCGTGCCTCTGGGCCTACATCCCTCTATCGCTCCATCCCTTGCTGTGCCTCTTTTCCCCTTCTGAACCCATAATGAGAGAATTATACCGGCCGCGGCAAATCAGTGTCTCCCTCCCACACAATACCAACAATAGAAGCTATCATGAGAGGAGGGAAGGGAGAATCTTTTGCACGCCGTTAACGAACACAAGGAGCCATTTGGTGTGGGTGTCTGTGTTTTCGTCACCTGGGTATTTTAGACTGGCATTGTGCTGTGAAGAGCATCAGTCAGAAGCTGATGAGGAACTCTTTTCATTTCCAAATAAATGGGGTTGGTGGCTAGTTTTATGTTATCAGGATGTGTGGAGTGCGCAATAAGGCAGTCAGCAAAACTCATATACAGAAAAAATTAGCACTTTGGGAAAGAGAGATTAGAACTGAAGGAGAAGAATTTGGATGTAGGAATGGCGGCGTCAGTGACTCCACTTTGGTCCAGACTGAAACATTTCAGCAACTGTTTGATGGTTTGCCATGAAATGTAGTATTCATGGTTCCAACATAATGTATTTGTTGACTTTGGGGAACTTCTGACTTTTCCCCTAGCGCCACCATGGGGTTCACATTTCTGTTTTTTAGTGAAATGTTTCGACAACAGTTTAATGGTTTGACATGAAATTTGGTACAGACATTTGTGCCATCCCAGAGATTAATTGTAATCACTTTGGTGATCCCTTGACTTTTCATCTATTGCTATCATCTGGTCCAAATTTTAATTTGTCCAATACTTTGATTTATGATCACACACAATCGAAACTAATGACATTCCCACCAGCCTCAGCTGTACTTTGTGTTTAGATTTAATTAGCAAATGGTTGCATATTAACATGCCACACAGAGACAGTGAACAATAAACATTGGCATGTTAGAATTGTCATTGGAAACATGTTAGCATGCAGTTGTTAGCTCAAAACACTGCAGTACAGTACAGCTTCACAGAACAGATAATGAGGCTGTAGGCTTAAGCTGTATCTTTTGGGTGTGGGCACATACCATGCTATGTAAAGTTTGGGCTTTACATTTTGAGTAAAAGGGTTGTTACGTCTTTTGGTCAATTTATTGAGGACAACACAAGCCCTTGACATGTGTTATTGTTTCAATACAGTTTCACACATTGGTACATTGAGGCAAGTGTCATCATGGTTTGATACATCAGGTCAAGTCAAATATTATTTATATAGCACCAATTCACAACAAAAGTTGTCTCATGACACTTAACGTACAGTATAGTATGTCTAGACCATACTCTTTTACCGAGACCCAACATTACCCTCATGAGCAAGCACTTGGCGACAGTGGCAAGGAAAAACTGCCTTTTAGAAGGCAGAAACCTCGGAACAGACCTTGGCTCCATAGGTGGGCTGCCATCTGCCTTGACCGGTTGGTTTGAGAGAGAGAGAGAGAGGTGACATGTACTTCTACAAAAGAAACAATTCTACACATCCAAATTGGCACATACAGTGTGCCATTTTTTTCCTTTTTACTTTATCATATCTCAGAAGGGCATAGTGTGAAAGCCCTAAACTCTGAATCAAGCTTTTCGACTCAGGATATTTTACATGTTCCTTGTGGGGGGTAGACATTAGACAGCGGTGAATTGTGGGGTAGTCCCGCTGAGAAACTTACTGCTGTGCTGCCGTCTGATGGGAACTTTCAGGTCACTGATTACTAGGTGTCATACCTGTGGTGCTGCAGCAGCAGGAGGGATATACTCTTTGTATAGGAGCAGACACTGTCAAGCTATGATAAAGTTCTATTTGCTAACAAAGAAGAGGCAAATGAATAATTTTCCTGCAGGAATAATTTCAAAAGTTTCATGTAGGGTGAGTTCCTGATGAATGCAGTTTCACTCTGCTGAATTAGGGCGTCACTAACTAAAAAAGCACTGAGAAACATCTTCACACCTCAGTTAAAAGCAGAAGAGGAAAGCTGGTAAAGACGTCACTTAACCCGCCAAACACACACACATACACACTGCTAACACACCAGTGATGTTGGGGCAGCATGAAGTGAAAGAGTTTCACCTTTCACATCTTATAATAACTGAGAATAAATGAGGATAGGATAGGATAGGATGCCCAAGCCGACCTATAATCACAGATAAGTCCCCTTAATCTTTTTCTTCTTAATGTTTCTTCTTAATGGAGCAAAATGTTATTTAAGAGTTTAGGCCCAATAAACTAACTGTGTTAACTGCTCCTTTCCATTTCTCTACATCTGTCGACCTCCTCCTTTACTCTTCTTGTCTTTATTATCTGTCTGTGGTTCTTTTCTTTATCAGTCTTGTCTTTCCTTTTTACCACCTCTTCTCTTCTTTGCCCTCTCTTCGCCTCACTCTTTTGTCAAACTTCTCCCAATCATTTTCCAGTTATTGGTAGACTGGTTGGGAGGGTGGTGTTGCTACTGATGATGAGTTCCAGAGCAGAGCGGGTGGGATCCTCCTTCTTGCACAGTAGTATGACAACAACATTGAATCACAAGTTTATCTTCACACCACGTCCCAGATGACACATTTATTTAGTACGTTCTCTTCTGTGAATTTTATCCAGACGGGATGTGTGTATAAAATCCACAGGGGCTGTTCTCTGCAAAAATCTATTTTGGTCTGATCTGCATGTATTTGTGCATCCATCCATGCATGCACACACAAACAACACAAACTAACATCTAAGTACCTCGAACCAATGGAATGCAGTGTGAATGAAGATGTACAATATATATAAATATGCCAATGTTGTGAAACACCGATCGACAACTCACTGGCTATTTTACATATACATTTAATATATACTGTATATACCAGTTATAAATATACACTTTTTTGATATATGTGCATATATTACAAAAGAGCGATTCTCTTTGATCAGCAAAAAGCAGAGCCTATAATTTCCACAAAAAGTCAGGGGCTCAATGCAAACTTCTCACTGTTTTAATTATGCCAATGAAGCAGTAAAATGTACACTGTAAGTTTCTCTTTCTTGTCCTCACTCTGTCCTTCACGCTATATCTATAGAGCTACAATAGGTTTAATAGATTCTGTAGGTCAAAAGTGTCATTTTTAAAAAGTACCTTTTCTACATACTCCTGTCTTCATGCGTAGTACAATACCTTTAACTGTAGCTGTTTGTGTGCTCTGAGAGCAAGAGTGATAGAGGGTCCCAATTAATAGCAGTTACATAAACTGTCTTCCTCTTCCCAGTGCCTTCCAAGGCCTTTAATATGCACCATATGAAACCACCTAAATCAGCCACTCAATGAATAATTGAGATGTCCTCCCTGACACTCTTTCAGAAGTGTGCAACGATGCCTGCACTGGTCTGCCGTCCCCCAGGAGAAATGCAATGTGGGAAATGTGTTAACACCTTTAATTTCTATATCAGCCATTAGGTATGGCTGGGTTAGCCAGGAAGACCTGTGGCTGCCGAGGCGGCAAGCTTTACATCCCGACCAGCTCGGTGGGAGTCGCTCTGATTAGCCAGAGGCTGAGACCGCATGGTGATGAGATAATACATCCATATGTATTCATGTGAACTTTGAGTGCGTGCACGGAGATGTGTGTGCGTGCCCGTGTTGCATTCAAAGACAGATGCTCTCTTTTTTAATGCTTTTAACGCTGATGATCTCGTGTGCATTTTTTCTAATGCGTGTGTGTTGTCATGCACGTGCAGGAATGTGTGTGTGTGTGTGTGTGTGTGTGGACGTGCAAGTGCACGTGAGTGATTATGGTTATAATAATGGCTGGTTGGTGACAGAGGGAGATAACTACTGTGTTGATGATGGTAATGATGAATGTTTTACAATGATGCTGATGATAATTACAATAGTTGTCTTGGTCTTACTTCCATCAGTCACAGAATAAAACACCCTCGGGAAGGCACGGAAGCTGCTTTTACTGCTGCAAACTGCAGCACGGGCACCGCATCAACTTCAAGCATCAGCGTAATTTACATTACATTTCCATTTTAGGCACTTAAGTCGGTGCTCTCATCCAGAGCGATTGACAATGGGGAAGTTGGGGTTCAATGTCTTGTTCAGTGGCGCTTAAACAAGAAGGCAAAGCTGTTGATGGACATGTGTTGGCTTGGCAGGACCCAGTGTCAACTTTGGCTACAGGGGCGGGGTGGACTTTTAAGGCCTTTATCAAGATTGATGCTTGATAATGTTAAAAAATCTGATAATGACACACATGCTGATATTGATTACTCTAAAAATTGCCCATACCTGCACATTTGGGACTATGAAGCCACTTTGCTTTGGTATGACAGCCAGTCACCCATCATTTGGCATAATTGTGTCTGGTCCAGGATATGTTTTATTTTGCCGCAACATGGATTGAGGCTGTATGTTGAGCTGAGGTGTCGCTCTGCCGATAAGTACTGCAGTTAGTTTCATCATGCTGCGTCTCTTTATCCTCCATGAACATCATCTGGATTTTAACCCTGCTTAACATAGCCACAAAATCACTGAGCTGTGTGGTCTCTTTAAGGACAGTCAGAGCGGATGTAGAGTTCTACTGTGTCACCTCATCAGTGAGCTGCCCCCCCTCAATAAAAACTTCAAAGGTCTGTAGGTGGAAATGGGATGTGAGAGTTGGGGTGGGGACTTTGCCCCGTCTGCCTGCAGGTATGGGGTGGCGGAATCAGGGTTTGGCTGATGATGGCGTTGTCCCCTGGAGGGAGTTAGGAGGGAGTCTGATGATCTCTGCTTTAGCCTCAAGAAATGTGATTAGATCTTGGTTTGGAACATAATTTGTCAGTCTGCCTCCCCTCCTCTCCTCTCTCTCCTCTTCCTGCTCCCTCTCCCTTGTTACTCTCAGTTTATATTTACCCATTTTGTTTGTGTCTCTAATTGTCAGCCTTTCCCTCTCATGCTTAATTTTCCCCCATCACCCTGCTTTCCCCTCCTCTCCTCTCCCCTCCCCTCACCTCTTTCTTTCTTTCTTTCAGTCTCACTCACTCAGGTCTGCTTTGCTCTACATCCTCCACTCCCCGCCCTTACCCGGCACCAGCTTCTTAACTACGCTCAAAGCCAATTTTCAGGACTTGTCAGTGACTCATTCATTCACATGAAAGAGGGGAGATAGAAAGGGTCTCCTACCGTGACTGAGTTTTTAGTCAACTGTTTAAGGAGGGACACATGGAGAGGAGGAGTGGGAAGGAGGGAGCTGACAGGAGAAAGGAGTGGGAGATGAAGAGAACAGAATTGTGATAAAAGACAGCGATAAGAGCTGCAGCTTGTCCTGTTTCCCCCCCGCTGTGGCGTCAGATAGTTTTTCCAAGGTAGCCTCCAACTTAGACATTAGAGTTGGAGGCTAGACAGAGTGCTCATATCTGGTTACCACCCGTCTTAGAGGACTTGTGCTGAGTACGCAAGTGATAAAAAGCTCACAGTCTCTGTTGCTCTGAGCTGTTTTGTTTTTTTCCAATTGGCCTTAAAAGCTGTATTTTAAGTGGGTTGGATTCAGTCTTTGTCTAGCATGTGCAATGAGTGGTTAACTTTCTGACATTTTAGACCTGAATGTGTACTTAGAAAAAAAATTGTTACTAATGAGAGTTCTCTCTTGTGGACATCCATTAGAGTACTGCGTGCAATGTGTGCATCTCTCAACTCTAGTAACACTACCGCTATATCACAACACAACTGGGAAGCAGCACCCTGTAGCGCCGAGCTAATTGGCTATCCCGGGGTCCCTGCTAACTAGCCACATGCTGCTAGCTCTCTCCACCTACACCTGCGGTTTAGTCGGGTCACATAAAAATAAACTGGTTTAAGCAAATTTCAGCTCATGGTTTTGGTTTTCTGACCCACAACTTTGCTGTTTTGGGTCCCTCTCATAGCTCTCATTATTGCTATTTTCGGCCACAACAGGAAGTCCTTTTTTATGAGAACTTATTCTTATTATTTTGCTGCTTCAGTCCATTTTAAACTGCTGAATTCTAATAAAGCTGCAGATATGCATGCAGTCTGCTACCACACACTGTTCATTAAAAAACAACAACTATTAAAGTACTAAATTTCAAACAGCCTTAACTTCAAAATACAAAAATATCAAAATACTAAATACTAAAATTTGTAAGGCATCAATATAGTGTTGTATAGTGATGTGATATTTTCCGCTATTCAAACAGTAAAATAAAAAAGAGAATGTTTTAATAATAGTGCCTGTAGAGTTGCTTTTGACAGGGTTGTAGGAGAAGCTTGGGTAGTTTGTAAAATGTGTGGAAAAACCTTCCTTTATCACTCTCTTTTAGTTTCGATTATTACATTTTAATGAGAATGATTCTCCTTGAAACACCAACTGCTTCTCATTTCATATTTTACAGACTAATAAATGCAACACTAAAGTGATATATTGACGTATGTAAACCACATTGTCCCAATTCAAGGAATATTTTCCCAATTTACAGGAGATGGCTTGTTCAATTACATAGAATGAAAACATGTTTCCTTCTAGCCTTTGGTGAGTTGAAAACACATAGCTGTGACTCCTTATTTGTCGTTGAATTCTTCTTGCGGGTACAATTTCTTGCTGTAGCAGAACAAGTCATTTGTGAGGTGTTTGATGAGGTCGATTGGAGGGAAGACTTTCTCTCCCCTTTGCATTTAAGAGCTCACTTCCACCTCATAAACCTCCAGCAACCTATCATGGGCAGAAACAGAGCGTGTAGGACACACTAAAGGTGAATGGCTTTATTTAATCTGCCAAAATAAATATCTCTGCTTTTATTGGTAGACGGGGAGTAGTTATATGTGTATGACTGAAGGCCTAAGGGGTGGGGTGGGGGGTGTAGGGTTGGATTCACCATACTAAGTGTGTTATATTCCCTGCAGCTCCACTGAATCCATGAATCAAGTTAATCAAAGGGACACAAAATAGTCTTTTGGTGTTTGTTGCAGCTCAATCAAGAAGTTTAATGGTCATTATACAACACAAGATTATACAATGAAACATAGTTTGTAGTTGCCCAAGCTACATACAGAAATATAAAAATCTAGTGAATAAATAATCACATTACAAAAACTATTTAAAGGTTAAGTGTGGAGAATTAATTCTCACAGCCTGAGGAAAAAAGCTGCTCTGTAGTCTGGTGGGACGGCAGCGGATACTTCTGTATCTTTTGCCAGATGGCAGCAGGGTGAACAGGCTGGGGTGGGTGTTGTCCTTTAGTATCCTTTGGGCTCTGCACAGGCACCTCACCTGATATCACTGATGCTCGGTAAATGTGTACCAATGATGTTCTGGGAGGGTTTAATCACCCGCTGCAGAGCCTTCCTGTCTTGGTTCATGCACGAGCCATACCAGTTTGTGATGTTTCCGGTCAGGATGCTTTCTGTTGCTCCTCTGTAGAAGTTGACAAGAAGTGGGCATGGGAGATTTGCCTTCTTAAGTTTCCCTAAGGAGTACAGTCCTTTCTGTGCAGTTGTTTCATCCGCTTTCACTTCGCAGCAGAACAATGGTGTTTAGATTATTTTGGTTCAAGTGCCACCCATTGCCTCATAACGCTGCCACAATGATGCTAGAAGTTGTTCTGCGTGTGAGATTCCTTTGTGGACTCATTCATTCAATCAGTTGTTAATTTCCCATTTTAAAACATTCATCTAATTTGAAAAGGAAGCACGCTCGTCAAAACAATGCTTGGCTTATTTTCTGTCCGAGCCCCTTCATTTTCTCCTCGTCTTCCCTCTTCCTTGTCTTGCCCTTCCACCTATTTTTAGATGTTTCTTTGCAGGTTCAACTGTAGTCGCTCCTTGTCTTGGACGTTTTAGCCTCCTACTCCTCTCCACATGTCCAACAACGTTCTTCCACCTCCCTCCTCCACCCTGTCGCTTCCTCATCTTCATCCACTGGCTCTTCTCCTCACAGTGTCTAAAATAAACATCCTTACTGCAGTGAATGTAGTAATCTCCTCTCTCTCTTTTTTGTCTTTGGCAATGCGTCTCTATGTCTGTTTTTCCCTCTATTTCTTCTGTTGTTATAGATTTCTCTCTGTTTCCCTTAATTGTGGGGTATCTCTTTTTTTGCTTTTCTTAGTGAGTTATTTCCTTTAGATTTTTTTGAGTTGAGGGGTTCTCATCTCTGGTGATTTTTAATATGTTTTGATTTAACATGTTTATGGTTTTAATGCCTTTAGTATACAGTTGAGACATGACAGGAAATGAGGGGAGAGAGAGAGATGGGGAACAACAGGCAACAAACTTCTTCGTCCAGAAGTGAACTGGGGACATTATGTGTCATAGTCACGGCCCCAACCCCCACCCCCAGGTGCCCCGTCCTTGATTGCTTCAGCACCCATTTATGACTGATTATTCCCAACCATGTTAGTGACTTTGTGAGGTCATAGACACAGCATTGCTTTAAGCTAATTAATAATGTCAGCATGCTAACATGCTCATGTAAACAGGTATAATATCAACCATGGTCACCATTTTAATTTAGTTTGGGTTAGCTTGCTAACTAGCACAGTTCTGTGATGTCGTCTGTTGGTCAAAGAAGACATCAGCCATCTTGTGCCTGTGCCTTGTGTCATCTTTCAACTGTGAGGTGAGCAAGCAGGCTTTGCATGTGGGTCTCCTGCGGTGCTGGAAATAGGTTTGCACACAGGTTTGTTTGTTTTTTAACCACAGTAGGAACCACTACAGTTAGACTTCCAGTCAGATGGGGGAACAACAGACCAGGGTCTTCTCAGAGAGATACAGCAGGGAGAGAGACATCATTATCATCTGTACTTTCTACAATTCTCAGCCGTGGCTCACGACTCCTCCTCCTGCTCGTTGGAATAGCCTCAGGCTAAAGATCCAGTGGAATGTCAAGCAAAGAAAAAGCTGCAATTATCCGTTCAGAGACTTCCCGCGTCAGATCTTTATTTCTGAAGTTCTTTCATGGTATGCAAGTAGTCTTTTCCTCTGGAAGAGGTTGTGCTGTGTCTGTTACCCTGGATGAGATTCTCTTCAGCTTCATGTGGGTTTCTACCAGGTTCTGGAACATTTTCACACATTCACACATACAATTAGTTACTTTGAATCATGCATCATTGTGGATGTGTGTATGAAGACCTCAGACTAGCTTGCAGTTGCTAAGGTGTTTGCTAATGGGAGTCTTATGAATAAGTCAAAGCGAATGCTATCCTTTTTTTTTTAGCAGGCTGGAAAAGCACAGAGCACAGCTTTTGTAGCTATTGTAGTGCCACTCTAGGCTTAGATAATGTAATTTCTACTGTCATCTGACATCGATTGTTGAATTGAATTGTCACTCGCTGGAAGTACGTGACAATGACAAAAGATAACACATACACACATTCTTACAACAGAGGAACACTTAGTTGTTGTTGTTTTTTGTTTATTTGATGTTTGTTGGTCGTTATGTTTCCTGTCTTTTTTAGTGTTAATCATTTCTAAGTAGATATATGTTGGGACGCCGAAAGTGAGGATACAGTTCTTGCTCGATGACGTTCTGTCCTAAATGTCACCACTGATCTTGAGGAATTAGTCCAACTCATGGAAGTGAGCATCTATAAAAAGTGAAGCGTTAATATTTCAAGACACAGAGAGCAAATTACAGTAATTCATGGTTTCTGTGATAAAAGCTCTATTTTTCTAAATAACACGAAGATTTCTGATCTTTTTATGGGTCAGAAAATGACTATCTGTAACATTTTGTGTTGAAGTTTGAAAGAGTAATTGGGCTTGTTCAAGGCTCTCTCTTTGAACAGGTTAGTTCTTAAGTGGCACAAGTGAGTTAACATTCAGAGATTTTCTAGTACTCAGACTTTTCTGTTGTGGTTCAGACCTGTCCTGCATGTCATGTACAGATGGTCTGCCTTTCTTCACCGGAGAAAAAAACACTTTAAATTTGACTTTAAAAGGATAATACCTTAATCTGAATGACCTGGGAGTTTAAAATGATATGGAAATTACCAGAAAGAAATAGGCTAACAAAAACAAACTTCATGCAAAATTAAATTATTATGATGACCATATCATCATCATCATCATCATCATCATCATCATCATCATCATCATCATCATCATCATCATCATCATCATCATCATCA
>JBBPCS010000001.1:7088971-7100893 GCA_037974645.1 Hollardia meadi
CCCCCCCCCCCCCCCCCCCCCCCCAGTCATTTAGTAACCTTTGATATTTTAATGAAGGGATTATTTTTTCATGAAAGCTTGCCTTATTTTTCAGAATGGTTCTGTCATTGACAGAAGACTACTTGTGCTTGCTCTTCTGCTTTTTGCCTTGATATTTCCGTTGCCGATATCCATTTACCTTTTACATGCCTACAGTTTCCAGGTCAAGCTGACATAAAACGTGACTGAGGATATTAAAACCGACTTGTTCCTGACTTCAGCTGGAGTGGAGAATTAGTGTTGATAAGCATTTACATGAACTTGTCCATGTTTATCCTCCTACTGTTTGAGTTTACATTGACACTTTATTTTAGCCAGTTTGGAATCAGCCAGATTTACAAGATGCCAAATTACTTCTTTTTTTTTTTCCCCATAAAATTGGATCTGCTTTCTATAGACAAATCCATGGCTGTCAGTGGAAGAAGACAAGCTGCCACACTGCAGTGGCACCTCTCTTGTAAAACTGCATTTAAGACTGTAAACTATGTAAAAGGATTTCATTTTTGAGTGCTTTTGCCGAGAAATCTGTCCAAGAGATTCTGCAAATCCAGTTGTATGTTGAAAATATTATCAAATGCCAATAAAATATAATGTTTCTAGCAAAACTTGTACTTTTTAATGAATAAGTTTTGTGCTTTAGACACATAAATTAGCAGCCGGATTGGTCCGATCCACCTCCCATTCCTCGACTCGTTGCCTCAAGCGAAGCAAAAATAAGGTAAAAATGCATAATGTGAAAACTGTGATTGCATTTTATGGAGAGAAGAAGCTTCATCATTACATTTTCAATAGATACAACTCCAGGTGGAATTATGTGTTAAGTGTGAAGTTTCTAATCGTGTAGCTGAGAGCTGAGAAACATTACTCTTCAGGATAGACTTAACCATGGAATCAGAATAATCTTGTTCATTTATACTATGTAGCTTTTTTTGCATTAAAATGTCTAAAAACAACTTGACTTTTGTCATAGATTTTGTTGAGTCGTGTACACTATCCCAAATGTTTTCAACAATGTTCACAAGAAGAGAAATCCATAATTGAATTCAAGGTAATGGTGCGTTTCACCTGATCGCATGGTGCTATAACATCCGGTAGAGAGTCACAAAGGGAGGAAGGAAGTCGGCGAACGCAACAACTCCTGTGATCTGTTTTTTATTGAGAGACCCATCCTGGCAGAAACTACATACTGTGCGATGTAAGCATTCCTTTACATTAAGTTTGCAAACTGAACACCTTAAGCTAACACTATATAAGTAGCAATCGTGTAAATACTGTTGAGGGAATCATCATTTGGATTCATTTCATTTCGAGGGGAACTGGCTCATGTCACAACAGCAGCCAGTGGCAGAGTTGACCCCTGAAAGTGTTAGCGGTGGCCCTGCGAGGCCTCGTCACTATCAAGTCTTTGCCTCTTTGATTTATTTGTGCATCTGCATCTCTGAGTCCTGTTAATGAGCTAATGAGACTCTCCCTCTGTGTCTCCAAGTGCTTTAGGCTAGACGGAGCATGTTGCACACACACACACACACGCAAACACACACATGCACTGCCTGTGACAGCTCTTAACCAGCTGATTTGTCGGGGCCTGGCCAAGCATACAGGCTAAATGTTCCCAAGTCGCGCCTGTCAAATCCCTCCTGATGCTAACGCAGAGACAAAGAGGGGGCAGGATGATTACATCAAAGCCACATTGTTGTCAGACCCCAGAGTCCAGCTGTCAGGTTTTCTCACTGGCCGCACCTCATCCAGATTTTATGGCTTATGTCCAAAAGCCATTTTATTTTGTTCTCCTCCCTCACTATCAATTTCTCTCATTCGCACTTGTATCATTGTCTCCCGTCCTGCTCTTTCAAGTCACTCGCCCGCTTTTGGCTTTGATAAGAATCGCTTCATTTTTGGCTTTTATCCCTCAGTTTTTTCCTTCAAGGCCGCAAATGCAGACATTGTGGTTTTCTTTTCCCACGAGCTACAAATTAAAAGAAAGACAAAATGTGAAAGACTTCTTCGATGTGAGTGGCATTTTTTTCTGCAGTAGTCACTACACTCTCTCTCCGCAGTCATATAAGACTGTGTATGAGATATTCTTTTATTTTCTCAAGTATAGACGTCAACAATTGCTGACTAAAACCTGGTGTCATCGATTTGTGCACATTAATTGCCTGCAAATACAACCTTACTAAGCTGCTGAGCTGCATCACTGTGGTCTTGCTTGGTAGCAGCAGGGCTGACCAGTATGTACAGTATATGTCTGTGCTAATGACCACAGAGAGAGCTTTGCTATGTCTGTGTGTAGCTTCGAACTGCGCCTCTGGTTTAGAGTTTAATTTCATTCCAGTGTACCTGTCTGTACTGATCTCTTTCAGCCGTACCAAGTTACTGCTGATGCAAATCCAACATTTCCTGCCGCTGCTTCACATTAAAAGGTGTCCCATCGGCAAACCAGCAACAGGCTTTAATTGTGGACCAGCTTTAGGAAGAGTTGTCTGTTTCACTAACTCAGCAGAGCTTTGTTGGTGGTGTGTGAGTCTCCCCACCTCGTCTCTTTTGAGGAAATAGCTTAGCTTAGAACAAAGAACCGGCTAGCCATGCTCTGTCCAATTCTAACAAAATCTACCCATTAGCACATTTAAAGCTAAACTAATACAAAAACTGAAGTGTGCTGTTTTACGTAGGTCTCCAATGGCTGCATGGCAACGGCTCTCGGCCAAGGAGTTGACATTAGTGCTGGTTGTCACGGGATCAGGATGGTCATTTTCCTCAGTAGCTCTCAGTAGAGGGCAAAGCGTCCAGGATTTCCAAAATCAAGTTGAAATCTGGACTCGTCAGACCACAGCATGCTTTTCCACTTGGTGTCAGTCCATCGCAGATGAGCTCGGGCCCAGGGAAGTCAGCGCTGTTTCTGGATGCTTCTACATGGTCGAGTCTTAACTTGCATGTGAAGATGCAGTGACAAACTATGTTTACCCACAAGGGTATTCCGAAGGGTTTCCAAGCCCATTTAGTAATATCCTTTATACAATCATGTTGGTTTTTAATGCAGTGCTGCCTGAGGGATTGAAAGTCACAGGAATTTAATGTTTTATCCCATATATGCAGAAATGTCTCTGGATTCTCTGAATCTTATGATGACATGGATTGTAGATAGTGAAATCCCTAAATCCCTTTCAATTCTGTGGTGAGAAACATTGTTCTTAGACAATTAAAGCTTTTCACAACTTTCCTACTCTTTGGTTGCTCCTCCGTTTTTGGAATCGGGGTTGAAGAACAATGCAATGGGACTTTGCAGCATACAGGTAATCCCATCAGAAACAATGTCTCTTATACAACTACTGTTTGCCCTCGGCAGTGGCCCCATTTGCACACACGAAGAGAGAGGGAGAGGATTGCCAAGGCTGCCCTGATTAATTAATTAGAAACTACAAAGTGAATTATTAACCAGTCTTAGTATGTTGTGTTCACATATTATGCAATATACATGTTTTACCCTTTTAATTATGACAAGGAGACATTGTGGAGGTCTTGTATGAGCAGTCCTGAATTGCTTGTGATGTTTTATGCATGGCCCGGACCCGCGGTGTGGTGCGTTTTTAAACGCGGCACCGAGAGAGCAGCCCGTTCAGCCTCGCTTTGGTCCAGTGTGGGCTGACTTGGTGGAAAGCGTTGACCTTGTTTCGTCGCCAACATGTACCAATGCTGTCCACTCAAATTTAATTCAAATGTGTACTGCTGGCTCAAATCAGCGCTGATCTTGATGATCCTGTTTAAAGGGGTGACCGTGGAGATTCAGTTTTTGTTTTTTTTTGTGACTGCATATGTGAGGCTAAGAAACCTTTTTGTTTTACCTGTCAGACACCAAGGGACAGATTTATATGCACAAAATGTTTGCTCGCATTCTACTTGTTTTAAGTGTCTAAATTGCGAATGCAGCAGCTTATTATGCATCCAGCAACTTGGCCTGGGACTTCCAGTACATGGCATCCCCCTACGTTCCCCCGGTCTCTCTCTGTGTGTGAAGACGTAAAATTGAAAGGCCACAACAGAATTGTATATCACTGTAAACACATTTTCATTTTCAAGCATGATCAATATGTCTGTCAAAAGGAGTGAATTTCTGTTGGGAGAAAAGAAAGTGGTTTATAGCGTTGCGTGCGTATTTACTTTTACATCTGAAAGTGTCTTTTGTTGCCAGGCAACATTTAGTTCTTCAGATGTGCTATTTGGAGTCCCCCCTCCCCTCCCCTTATTCAGTGGTGTAAATCTGGCAGCAAATTCACTGAGCAGTTGTGTAGACCCTGATGCATATGTGACTCTTTTACGCTTCTCTTCCATTGACAGCTCCCCTCTGCTGCTTATCTGTTCGCTCTAAGAAGTGACATTTAGCCGTGGCGCGTGTGTATCCTGTATGTCTGTGTGCTTGTGCAAGCTTATATACAGTATATCATGGCACATTTCGTGCACGTTGCTAAAAGGCAAACATACGCTGCCGATAAGCATGCATATAGAAATGTCTTATCTTGCAAAGGGTTGCTTTGTGTGCCGGTATAGAGAGGGGGGGGGGAGGGGAGGAAACTAGGAAAGAGCAGTTTTGAAATAGCTGGATGCAAGCAGACAGATGTGAGAGGACAGAAGCAGCCTTGTACCTGCATCAGTATGCCACCGCAGTTTCTGCTCTGCCCTCTCGTTCCTCTCTGCAAACAAGAGACAGCACCTGCCCTCTTCAGCTCTCCTCACTGTCTCCACGAGAGGATGAATCTGTCATGATGTCCATTAGTGTTATTACTGCTCTGACATCCATAAAAGCAGTCAGGGTGTCCCTTATTGTGTTGACATAGCATGAAACCCACGCTGGCATGCACAGCCTAATCTGACACATCAGATTAACCCGGCCCTGCCGTGTCTATTTTACCCTGCGTGCAGCAGAGTTTAGTTATCCACTCGCACTCCCCCTAAACTTACACATTTATCCACTACTTGGGGCAAGAGTGAACCTCTTATCTACTTCCCCATTTTAAGTGCTCTCTACCTGCATGTCATCTACCAACTTTTTGGTAGAGTTCACAGAGGTTATACGCAGCTTTATTTGGGCACCCAGACATTCACGCATTTAGCCACTCACTGTGTTGATGAATAAGGTTGACTTACACCTCGCAATTTATCCAAAACTATGAGTCCTAATTCTAATGTATGACAGCATATCACAGTTATACCTTTACTTTGATACCGAAATATGAAGTCCTGCAGGTCACATGGGTGAAGCAGGGGCAGAATTCTTTCCCCTTACGGCAGAGATGCATCTTCTGTAGCCATTCGGCCCCATTCAAAGTTGATTCTTGTACACAAGCAGCATGCAGATGTGGTGTTGGGATTTTAGATCAAAAGAGAAGCAGTAGTTTCAAAAACAGAAAAAGTTGGCTTCCTACAAAAGCTGTTAGTTCCAGTCTCAACCACCAGAGCATATAACGGAACATTGCCCAGCCTTTGTTCTGAGCCTTGCTGGACACAGATTAGCTGTGTTCGCACTGGCCATGTGGCTCTGTGCCTCTGCCTCCACAGTCACTCTTTGAAGGGAAGTGCTCAAATGACTGATTTTTCTTTGACATCAGCAATCAAATGACAAAATAAAAACAAATATCGAGGTGTGTTAATCCTGGAAAATGCATGCTTTTATCAAGTGTGGAGCATTGGTTGTCATGGGGAGATGTGAGATCTGGAAGCCTGGTCATTGGCAGCATTATGAATATTTCAAAGCGTTGTTGCCACGAGATGAGTTCGGCATTTGGACCCAAATCTAGGAGACAACAACTGGCAGGATCAATAGTTGGGGATTTATTTCAGATTTCAACACGGAGACAAGGGGTAAACAAAGCAGATGACTCAACAAAGACTGAACTCAAAACTGGACTGAAATACAAACTCCACTGACAAGAGAATGAAGTGCCGGGTGGAGAGATGGGGCGGAGAAACTCAGGTGAGGAGAATGATGTGAACAAACAGGAACAAAAGAGGAGCTGATTGGCTGGGGAGACACTGGGAACAGAGCAGGACTAACAAGGCTGATGAAGGGCAGGTGTGCAGAGAGAGCAGCACTGCCAGGAGAGTGAAGAAGAGAGGCCACACCCACACAAATAAACAGACACACAGAGGAGCACTAGGAAACATGGGGGGATAGGAACACACCGAAAAACACAGTAAATTAGTGAGAGCACTGCAGTGACCATGATAGAAACATACAGTGTACTGACATAAGGAAAGCTCAAAGGTCACAAATCACAGGGGCACCTATGCAGGATTTGATTGTGGCATAGCAGAAAGACAATCATTCCAGAATCACTGAATTTTGCCTGCAACCAGAGCGTCGCACTCATTTGCTGGTAAAAGCCCAGACTTTTTTTCCTAGCACTGTTGTTCAAATACAGATTTTACATTCCGCATTTTTTGTATACCCTCCTCTACGGACACAGACTACAGTAGTCGGTTTGTTTGGCTCACAAGGAGATTAAACTGTCAAAAATAGGCAGTGCTGATCAAATAACAATCAAGATTATGTTACTAGAAACAATGGCCAAAGCTACAAAAAATAAATCGGGATTATTCTTTAAACCTGCAGGAACACGACACTGACATATAATTTCACCTTTTAGGTTATTAGCAAATTCTAGACAAAGGCTTGCCCACCTACACATCATGCAGACGCAAAGCTACATGAGCATTAATTCACTTTCTTTATTGCTCTGTTTTGGTCTCCACTAATGTCTGAGGGAAATATGTGGCTTTTTTAGTTGCTCACTTATGTTCATCAGCCAGTCATTAACTGTCTTTTTAGAGCTTTTTTTTTTTTTCTGGAAAGAAAAACGCCTGTCGCATCTGAAAACTGTTACTGATGGAACAGAGAGGGTAAACCAAAAACCTATAAAGATCCATGCAGCTTGGGGAAGCTGCTGGGTGATACTTCTTTGTTGGTTCATCACTACAAGCGACCTCCTTCACATCACACATTCCACTGATGATTCTTTTCGCTTCTTCCCTGCTCTGTTTGTCTCCCCCCTCTCTCTCTGTCTGTCTGCAGGATGCCAAGTTTGTGGAGGAGAGGAGGAAGCAGCTGCAGGGCTACCTTCGCATGGTGATGAACAAACTGATCCAGACACTGCCGGAGTTCACAGCTCGCCCCACCAAAGAGACCCTGCTGTCTCTGCTGCCTTTCTGTCTGTAAGTGGACACACAGAGGCGTGTTCGATATGGCATCTAAGCTTTTGTGTCAGCATGTGTAGTTGTGTTAGCGTGTGTGTGTGTGTGTGGGGGGGAAGAGATTGAGGGAAAAGGATGCCAGTACATGTGTAGAGAGAGGTGCAGGGCCCCTGTCTGTGAAAGGTTGATGCAGTGTTTCATGCAGAAATTTCAGTGGAGGAATCCATGCAGGAACAGGGATATTTACAGGGAATGTAAATGTGTTACATTGATCAGATTGGTTGTGTTTAATTCTATTTTGTCCATAGAAAACTCAATGATTTTCAACTCATGAAATTCTCATGATGTACCTCTTAAAAAATGTAAAGCTGCCAATTACTGTTGCAGAAATCCCATTGTATTCTCACACATTTAAAAAAAAGAAGAAAAAAAATGTTTTTTTGGCAGTACTTTCTCATGTAATAAATCAATTTAATCTACACAATTTTCAGGACGAGTTGCCTGCCAGAGCTGTTGTGGTAGTAGTTGTTACAGGATACAAACAGGGAGGATTAACGTCACTGAAAATGCCAAATCCCTTGTAAACAAACTTCCCCGTCTCCCTGCATTTTTCACTCATACACATATTCACACATACAGTGTATATGTTCTCCCACACGCACACACATTCACACGCTCTCAGACGAAGTGTGAAAGTGCATGATGCCTCGGCTGCCCACCTACCTACCAGGCTACATTTGAAAATGAGATGTTCCAGTCATTTCCTGTCAATATTCACATCAGTTTCCACTTACTGTGATCAGTCAGCGAGTGTGACCTGTCACACCGTCTGACTGGAATGTCATTTCCTCTCTGGAGACATCTGAGTCATCATCGAAGGCAACAACAACATAATTGACATAGCTATAGGCTCTTTAGTTTGTGGACTCAAATCCACTATGTGGAATTTTCCCACAATAGTAGTATTTCTCAAATCAAACCAACCACAAGGAAAGACCAACCACTTTACTGTGTGACTTGTCAAATGTGACACACTTCAAAATCCATCTACTTTTTGTGAGAACTGTCTCGGAAAAGATCTACATAATTATCCAAGATCATTTGGTAACCATGGTAACATGTTTGCACACCAGCATGTGATTTTCCATCAGGAGAAGTTAAACAGAGGTGTGCTGTTCTTTTGTCTTACTCTGTGTATACCGTCTCCATCTCGCATCTTCCTATTTCAGCCTGTTTTTGCCTTATTTATCACTTATTTAAGAGGTCCAGCTATAGTCTTGATTAATAATAGTCATAATCAATAATTTCTTCATGAGCTCATGAGAGGAGATCAATTAACGCAAAAGCTGCATGAAAGAGCAGCATGACCTGCTGTCAGCAGTGGCGAGAGAAGTACTCTGATCTTTTGCTCAACTGAAAGCAGCAATACCACAGTGTAGCAATACAATCAAGAACATAAGTATTAGCATCACAGTTGATGTTATATTGAAGTTATATTTAGACCTCACTTCTGGTTGTAGCCAGGGAGTACATTGCTGGGAATGACAGGATTAATTGCACAGGAATATTAAAAAGAAAAAATTTCAAACTAAACAATAGAATCAATCATCATTAAAAAATATTCCGTATCATACATAAGTAGAGATCGATTGAGAGGTAAGTCTTCAAAGGCAGTAGTCCAGTAGAATAAGAGTACAACATAGACACCATGCAAAACTCCAAAGTGCCGACTGCTCATTATTTATCCGCCCTGAGAGGCTTCATAATCCGATCTGTCTTCCTCATATCTCCAAGTTGAGATAGAAACGTTTCTATTGCACCTCTTTGAATGGCATGAAATATTGCAGTGTCAAGCCTGCAAAGTCTGCTTGAGACTTCATGACATCACTTTCTTCTGTTCTTCCTACACTGAAATATTGTTAGAGTCAGTTTTTAGGTCTTCATTCATATCTACTCTTACACATTTATAGCATGTCTGCTATCCTAGGAAGACAAAATGATAGCCATCAGTAAACAGCAAAACAACAGGAGATGCTCGCCAAACTCTGTCCTATTTGAGGGTGTGAAAAGCTGATGTTGTGGATCAAAACACTTTTTTGGGGGGGATGTGACCAAAAAGTCACCTCTGATAAAGGTTAGCGTTAAAGTTGAGGAGATGCAACAGAGAAACAACCACAGCAACATCTTCAGCATAACATGTTGCACAGAGGTGAAAGTTTACAGTGACGGCTGACAGAGAGTTGATTGTAAATGACTTTTACTTGCATATGCAGGTCTGTCTCGTCTGTCCTACTGTGATCTGTGCTGACACTGGGATTCTTACCACCATAACTCAATGGAACTGCAGCTGACATTGGATCAACACTGATCAGCATACAATAATATACTTGGCTCGTCTGTGTAAAGGCATACAGTACTCTCTAATTTCTTGCCAATGTTTTTCTGAGGTTTGCCAGTGTTGTCATGATGTTTAATGGGTTAACACTGCACTCCATAACCATCTTCAGTGAGGGATGAAAGCCTGATTAGGCTATTCTTTAACATTTGGGCCCTAAATGGAAATCATACATTGCTTGATCCTGTAACAATCCTGACTGATCCAAGAAGGAAAAAATACCATGAATCTCAAAAAGTGGCCTCAAAGTCTGAATAATAGCCAGCACAAACAGATTCAAACCTGTCACGAATATACAGTTGAAGTCACCAGTTTGCAAACACTTAGGTTGAAGTCATTAAAACTAATTTTTTTTAAGCACTTCACATGTTAAGAAACTCTAGTTTTAGCAAGTCAGTTTGTGCCGGTGGATGTATTTTTAGACCTGCATTCAAACTCTGTTCCAATTTTCTTGACATCAATGAAAAATCTGATAAATTAGCCAAGACCTCAGAAAAAAACTGCTCTTTGGGAGCAATTTCCAAACAGGTACATGATTTATCTGTACAAACAGTAGTACACAAGTATAAACACCATCTATATCCACAGTAAAGCAAGTCCTATATTGGCATAAAAAGGACGCTCAGCCAGAAAGCCTGCAGCGATCCCGCAGAAGCAGCAATGATACGCGTCTCCCCATTAAGAGACTTGTGTGCTTTTACTCACAGCAGCTTAAATTCATTATTTAAATCTCCCGACATGCTGACAGGACCCGTCAGGATCTAATGTGTTAATTACTGTCCTGTGTTTTTCTACACATCCACAAGATCACACACACACACAGTCCAGGTTCAGTAAAAACTGTGAAGCTTAAAGTTTAATTTTGTTTCCTCTGGAGAGTTTTCTCTGTCCTGCCAAGTTTATAACTTAGTTAAGTGTCCTACACTATTTTCTAGAGTGACATTGCTGTAGCGCACATGGAAATGTTTAAAATGACTAAAAGTAGACTCTGTCAATCCAGGCATTATTCTGTAACAAGCAGAGTGTAGCTCACACTCCGCTCACATGGTAAATTCAGCATAATGTTCATTTCAATAAATCGACATTAATGGTTTAAAATCATAAGGTATTTACTCAAAATGTTCGCTTTTACTATGAACATCACCAAATAAATCTATACCCAGACACTAGCAGTACTACATTATCTGTCCACAGCTAATTATCTTCTGGACCTCCATGATGTCACCATATTTTGTTGCCGGCAGATTTGTGACAAAATGGCAAAACCTATGTAAGTGTGGAGCGAGAGAGAGACTCAAACATGAGATGACAGATGTTCTAGTGCACTGAGAGGATTTCAAGCCATTGGAGAGAGAAAATGACATTTGGTAAGAAAGATGAAGAGAAGGAGACAGCAGAGGATGGGGGAGAAAGGAGGAGACAAAAGAAAGGGGGGAAGACAGAATGGGCTCCAGCACTCAAGATCTTCTGCTGAGGCACTTGTTGTTCAAAGAGGCCAGATGGATCTCAAAACTCCTTAATGATGCTGCGCTGATCTAAACGTTTTATGAGAAAAGAGTGTAGTAACTGGCACCGTCATGAATTATTATGTTATTTTCAGTGACAATATTCCTGTTAAAAAGCCACAAAACAGTTTACTACTTTCCCTTTAGTATCAACTTGAAGTTGAGTCATTAAAAAAACATATTACATGCCAATCCACTGGTGGGATGTTGTCATAATTGGCTTCTCAGATGATGCGAGTTGGCAGAGAACTTGCTGGAAGGGTTCCAACTGCTTTGATTTAAGTTAGCGGTAGAAAAAGGCACTGACACCAAACTTTGCCGTTAGATCACACTGATCTTTTACATTCAAGATATAAAGGTTTGCGTGGTTGACATCTTGTGGTTATAGGTGATCAAATAACTGCTCCCAGGTGAAATAAAAATATCTGCTGTAGTGTATAGCACCTTTTTTCATTTGCACAATACAGAGAAACCAGCATTACGTGTTAAAATATGAATTTTTAGATTCGGAATATGAACCTGAAATGATATTGTTATTGTATGATCACGTTCATGGTTCCCAGAGGATGAATACTGATTTTGGTGAACCCCCGCTTAATTTTAAAAGTGCCACCTAGAAATTCACATTTATGGTTGTGTCAGGGTTTCAGTTTTAGTGTGTTATTTTCCTGTGTTATGTTTTTGACTTTGTTGTCATATTTGTTAGTTACTTCCTATGTTGTCATGTGAGTTTGTAGTTTATTTCCTGTTTTATTTTGTAGTCCTATCCTCTTGTGTCTTGTCCTGCTTTACACTTCC
>JBBPCS010000001.1:7122391-7152453 GCA_037974645.1 Hollardia meadi
CACACACACACACACACACACACACACACACACACACACACACACACACACACACACACACACACACACACACTGACAAGGTAGAGAGTAGAGTCAATTAATAATAGCATCAGTGTGAGAGACAGTGTGAGGCTGTGTAGAAGAAGGAATAAAAGACTCCCCAATGTGGTGAAATGTCCCATGGTGCTTGGTGAAAAGGAATAGACATGTGTGATGTAAGGTCAGGCAGACGACTGGCTCTTTGAAGGCTACATGAATGTAAGTACATTGAAAAAGATGCTGTGTGAAATGCTTTTGGGCGTACATTGTAGAGATGGAGCTGAAGCCTTTCTCTCTGTCATGCATTTAATAGAATTTCTCCAACAAACCATTCAATCTGGTCACAGTGAAAACCAGTCTACTGCTTTATTTTTCACAGCAGGCCAGAATGGCCGGCACGAGGTCGCCAATTTTCTCATTTCATAATGGATTTTGTCTGGTTGCAGAGCACAACTGTGAAATTCAATAGTCCATCAAAGCTCAGGTGCACCTCCTTCTTTTCAAGCATGCACTGTCAAATGGTTTGCAGTGAATCCCTGAATAGTCATAGAAATGGCAGCACAAACTTGTAAAACCCACATTTACAGGAAAAAAAAACCTCACATCTGGACCTTATACTATATTTTCATCTTATGCAAATGCTTTATGTTGCTAATAAATACAAATCTAATCTCTAACAGTCTTACCATACCAGGGAGACAATGAACACTTTGTATTTAGCTGGAATCATGTCTGCTCTGCCAAGTTTTCTGGCTGTTCAAGGTGCGACAAGCTGGCAAATCAAATCATAGCCCCACTGAGCCACAGATAAACATCTGGCTTCAACTGGGCTGCATTTTGGCTTAAAGGAGTTTTTCAACATTGGACATACGCTTATTCACTGTATGCTGCAGAGTTAGATGTGAAGATTGATTCCAGTCTCAAATATGGTCAACATGTAGCTGGAACTAGCAGCAGGTTAGCATAGATTAGCACAGAGACTGGAAACAAGCTGCTTGCCTGGCTCTGTCCAAAGTTAACAAAAGCAGCCTAGCAGCACTATTTTCTTTCTACTGAACTACACATCACAGCACAGAAGGAAACGTGCATCAACATCAGGACGAGATGCTCATGCTTCTGACAGCTGTAACGCTACCTAGCTTATTTAGCCACAAACAAACCACAAACAAAGTGCCATCTTCCATTATATTTGAGAGAAGGCAGCCATCTCTAAAGCCAATATCTCCAAAACTAGGTGGGAGCGACCAAGTGTTTGCGTCCAGGCAGCGCATGGGGGGAAGTATCTAATGTAGGAGACAGTTACTAATATCAAGAAAAAGGTTCCGGGAAAACTGGCAAAGCTTTTCGCCGATT
Source organism: Hollardia meadi (assembly GCA_037974645.1). Classification (NCBI taxonomy): domain Eukaryota; kingdom Metazoa; phylum Chordata; class Actinopteri; order Tetraodontiformes; family Triacanthodidae; genus Hollardia; species Hollardia meadi. Next base: position 7,123,784 of record JBBPCS010000001.1, read on the forward strand.
ATGACTTAATTTCCACATTTAAATTTATGGATTTTTTTTATTTCTTACATTTTATGGGTCTTATAAACATCGGCATTCAAGATCCAGGCCACAGACAGTGTAAAATTTTGCCAAGCGGGAAAAAAGGTGCATAATTTCCTGGAAAATTAATGAAAATGTCGAAAAATGTCCAATCTCGCAATCTAAAAAAAGAGATAAAAGACTCCTGGATCCACCCCTTTATCCGGATCCGCACCAAAGTTTAATGGGTTCTTCCTTGGCCCATGCCCCATCCTTCCACCAAGTTTTGTGGAATCCATTCAGTAAACCAACCAACAAATGGACGCGGGTGAAAACATAACCTCCATGGCGGAGGTAATAATCTAGATGGATAAATAGCAGTACAGGTAGGAGGAAAAATATGTGTTTCTGATTTGGGGGCAAACTGTCCCTTTAAAACCCCCAGCACCGGTTATACGAATGTTGGTTTTGCATCATCTGTTTTTAATAGTAAACCTAATTCCCAAGTATTTCAAGAACAGTGATTCATACAAGAAGTTGCAGAAGTGCTGTTAGCGTCAAGACCTGTGTTTACAATAAGTGTGTGGATTAATTGGACACTGCATGCATTTCGGGAAGAACATTTTCAGCGGTTTGTCACATTATACCACATTTTAAGTGATTCAGCCAATAAAAATGCACTTCTAATTGTCTCCTGAGAGGCATTCTTTGTCAAGTTAACTTTATATTTCTAATGCATAAGACCCAAGATAAGAATTAATACCATTTATTGCTGCTTACTGTGGCAAACTGTTCTTCAGCTTCCTCCACTATTTACTCTAATACACTGTTGTTTCTTAAGTGAAAAACAATTCACAATTTCTCCTCCTTTGCTTTCATTTGCTTACAGAGTGCTATAATTATTTCAGGGTCATAGAAACACTGTTACCTCTCCCCCAGCACTCAGTTGACTAAGGTGACAAAGATGATTGAAATTTGAGCCAAAATACTACTTAACTGCCCACCTCGCCTCTTGCAATCTTGGGAGATTAACAAAAAATAGATCCAACGGCTCGGGCTCTTCTATTCTAATATTCTGTTATTGTCCTTTTTATTTCTGCTCCAGGATCCATCTTTGATCTTAGTAAAGATCACACACACACACACACACACACACACACACACACACACACACACACACACACACACACACACACACACACACAGAAGTAGCAGTTCAGAGTGAAAACAAACACAGCACCCTGATGACATCATCACGCTATGAACCCATTCACTGGGATGACTGACAGCTGTCACCAGGATGACCATCAGGATGATGAAAGAGATGCGGTGGGAATCTGCTGGTGTGGTTACTGTGCCTCACCAGGCAGAACCAAAACACACTGATTCTCTAAGGTCACCGCAGTCTTTTAACAATCTCCAGTGCCAGCCAGGTATAATTCTCCCTATATTTTATATGAGTATTTCACCGAGATTAGAACTGCAGCCAAATACAAAGAAAGGAAAATAAATTGGATGCGGCTTGGGAATCAGTTTGACAAGTAGTGGCTATTATAAGCCCATTTTGTTTTTAGGCATTAGGTGAAAGCAAAATAGAAAATAAAACAAAACCTATATCCCACAACAATGCTTCTCTGCATCCTAATTTAAAATGCAACATTTTAAAAGGCAACATTTCAGCCACATAATGCCTTCCCAAGGTACTGACACTTACCGCCTGTCTTTAAAGCTTTAACAATATAACTGGCACAAACAGTCATGGCAATAGAATAATAATAGCCAAGTCAAAGCTCATTGAAAAAAATCCAATGTATTCAATTTTAAAAAAGAAAGAAATTGGGAACATTTCAGGAATCTAAAGAGAAAAATTGATCAGCAGAGCTCAATAGATAACTGAATAGATGACATTGTATGAAATGCTGGGTGAAAGGTCATGAGATCAACAAAGTCAATAGGGTTTGTCCTGTTAGGAGCTTGATAATACAGAAAATACTGTCTTTATGACAAAGACCATGTTCATCTGAAAACTGAAAGGTTGGACTGTGTGTTGGGGTTCTGCATTTAGTTCAGTATTTCCTGTTTTATTTTGAAGGTTTTCTCCTCTTGTGTCTTGTCTTACTTTACACTTCCTGTCATTGGTCTTTTCCCTCCTTTTTTGATTAGCTTGATTTGGTTCACCTGCCCCCTATTAGCCTTCCCTTCCTATTGTATTTAAGTCTCTGTGTTTCCCTCTTTCCAGTTTTCTTACCAGTTTTTTGTCGTTCTTCATGTGCCTTTGTTCCAGCTTTTTTTTTACTGTACTTTCCAGTGACTGTCTAGAGTTTTGTTTTGCTAGTACCTGGACTCTGCCTATTTATCTGTGAACTTGGATTTTTGCTTGTGCCCTTTTGGACTTGCTTGCTTGTGTTTGACTGTTCACCTGGTTTTGACCCTCGTCTGACTCACTATTCCGGTAAGCCTGTTACTTTTTGCTTTTGTCATTAAATAATTTGAACTGTGCCAGTCTTGGCTCCATTGTCTGTATCTGGGTCCTCCACTTCCTCGTTATTTGCATGAGCAGCACATGGGCGAAGTTAGCCCTGAAGGCTTTCTTCCAGAAAAGTTATTGTAACACGTGTTAAACGTTGTGAAAGGGTGTCTTTTTAACCCAAACCATGATGTTTTCCTAAACATAACCAAGTTTTTTTGTTTTCTAAACCTAATGACGTTTTTGTGGTGCCTAAACCTACCCAAGTATTTGTGTTGTCTAACATAACCAAGTAGTTTTGTTGCCTGAACCTAACCAAGTTTTTGTGGTGCCTAAACCTAACCAAAGTGCGACCAAAACAGTAAAATAATGACTGAAACGACAACCAGGTTACAAGCCCCGGTCTCCTGGGTGCAAATCCTGAACACAACCCACTAAACCACAAGGCTGTGCTGACACCAATGGATTTGTGACCTTTTATAATAAATGCTTTCTAACAGATGAGGCTTGTGAGAAACCGCTTTCTGCTAGAAAGCTCTTTGGGGTTTCTGTCAGAAAGTGCGATGGACTTTTTGTCAGAAAGCTGCCCGGAAGCTTCCTAACAGAAAGCCTTCAAGGCTAACTTCTCCCATGTGTGCATGAGCGTGACAATGAGGGTGCTAAATATGTCACATAATGGACAGTCTAGACATTGTATATTTTGGTGATCACAGGCAAATAGATGTCGTTTTTGAAGGAGTTACAACTGGTAAAAACTGTTGGAGTTAATTCTTAATACTTCTGTTCTTTCCATTTGTATATACTCTTCAAATGAGAAATCAAAAGGCCTTTAAAATTCCTGATGAAATTTTGACCATCTGCTCTCAGAACTCCCTCAGTACCTTCAAAATAAAAGACTGATGATGGATGCTTGGGATTCTTAAAAGTGGCAGTCAGTCCTTTCTCTTAACTAACCTCTATTATATCTTGCTGTCTTCCACCTTTTTTTACACTCCAACACTGGCACAAGAAAGTCTTATTTTTCTGAGGGGATGAAAAAAAATGTGTGGTCTCTGGAGTCAGTGATTCTGGGTGCTGTGGAAAATATTAATTGTTGACTTGGGATGTAATCCTTTAAGGGGATGCAATCCATGATTAACAAAGTGGGGGAAAAACATGCAGGCTTTCACATTCATTTCAATGAGGCTGTAGTGCTTCAGAAGTGGGTCACTTTGAAGACTGTTAACAAATACATGATAGAACATTTTAGCAAGATGGTTAGGTGTTAACAACATTGAAAGGTCAATCATTGTCATTCAGTGACAGGATGCTCTGGTGCCATTTGAATCATGTTACCACTTTTGCTTATGATCTTTTGGCATTCAGGTCATGGTATAATAGATGTGTTTTCTCTTCAATTTTCCATTTTCTTTAGGGGTCTCTTGATCAAAACAAATGACATAAGTAGCGTGGGATCATCTGACTTGTCGTCTTTGTTAAAAAGAACTACTATATCCGATGAAGATCTGACATGGCTAAGGAAGAAATGTTTATGGACGAGGTAATGATGAAGTTTATTCTTGTTTAGTCATGTTTGCCGACTTCCTTCCTTACTCTCTTAGTCTCTCCCGAAGGTTATAGCAACAGTCGACCAAATAAACCGTTACTTTGAATAAAATGACGTATTCCTCTGGGTTTGAACATTGTTGGAATCATTTGGGATATATTAAGTGCACAACTCAACAAAATATATAATAAAGGTTTAGTTATAGTTTGATGCGGAAAAGTTGCATATTATTTCTCTGAACTTTGGGAGCAATACGAGATGGGAAATCAAGGCCTCTCTTGCTCAGGCAGTTGATCCATGTGTTAGCCACGTTCTCCATTGAAATAAATGGCTGTCTCATGCTTTGCTTGCATGTTTGGTGTGAAAGGAGTGCTAATGCACCATTGTTGTTGAAATTTGAGTTTGTGTGGGTGCCATACTACTCATTGTCTGTTTACCAATGATGGCTACCACTGCTTGTGCTAGCTGCAAGTTCAAGCTAGTTATAGAAATGGGTGGCTGTAGATAGAAAAAGAGTAGATGCGCATGGTGACGTAGTTTCAAATAATTAACAATAATTTATAGCAAACTTGTTTGTAGATATAGCCACGATAGCTACATTTGGTTTAACCTCTGTGACATATGGGGAACTAACCAAACATTCACTTTGTAGTGATTGATTTTAAAAACACTGCCATGCTAAAATAATGATTCAAAAGTGCTATGCTTGGCATGCACACTTAAATAAAGTGATTGCTACATGTGTAGGAGTCCTGTTGAATATGTCACAGGTGTTTTCCACCTCACAGCCAGTTTAATATCTGTCAGAATATTTCTCAAGGTCAGTTATTATGATTTTCCTCAGACCTTTGTGAGCTTGTCAAGCTTTGCAAGATTACTGTGGCCCAATATAAAAGAAATATCATTTTCTTAAGAATTGCTCACAACACTTGCTGTTTGTAAGGGTATATTGTAAAAGTGTCTGTAAAGCAGCTTAAGGTTGAATTAGTCACATTGACAATTGACAGGAGGAAACTGGCCATTTATTTAGAGATGTCATCACAGAGGAAGGAAGGAATTGTGGGTAAAAGCAGATTATGTATTGGTTTCAAATGTATGCCACTGTTTATTTTTTAAAGAAAAAGGCATTTACATGATATGACCCTGAAGGGCAAAGGCGCAGGAATGTCAGGATTACACTAAGTGTGACTGCACTGATGAGACGGCGTGTGGATGATGAGCTTATGACCGCCAGGTAGCAGACAGTTCAGTTAGCAATGCACACTAGTGTGCACTACATAACACTGCAGAGGCACCAAAACACAGAATGATTTCAAAGCCACGCTGTCTCCCTCGTGGGAAGCCAGACATCCAGCATGGAGCCGAGAGGCAATTCTCGCGGGGCAAACATGCTATCTGAGCTTTCCTCACGTCCCAGACAGGAACATATCCTATTGGGAAGAGGGGAGACAACACATTCAGCCGTGTCCCTTGATGTGTACTGTACTGGTTGTGTAAGAGAAAATGAAGAAGAAAAAACATGAAGAGAGGCATCAAGAGAGAGCCGGAGCACATGTATGTAGGAGTGCTTCTGTCTCATGCTTGGCCTGACTCCATCGCTACTGGCTGTACAGTGTAATTTTCACTGCTTGTTTGATTCGGCGCTGAAAATTGTAAGCAGCTGACTCATCTATTATTCCCTCTTTCTCCTCGCTCTGCAAATGTATAAAACCCTCTTTTCTTCAGCTGCAAAACTGCCCCTCTGTCACAACTCAACCCTCTCCATCTCTCTCTTCCTCTCCCTTGTCATGGCAACAGTATTCTCTCGTGTAGTAGTTGCTCTGCAGCACACGGCGTGTTCGTATTGTCCCGCAGTCACCCGCGCCCACATATCAACAGGCAGGCTGGCTGTACTGTACTGAAAAAGTCATTGTTATGCAACCTACTGTATGTTATTCTGCCTGCTGCTCTGTCGGTCTGTCTGTTCATCTCTCTCCACTTTTTCTTCACGTGCTTGCCTCCTCTGAGCTCGTTCTAGGTCACATAACGGTTTTGTCAGGTGTAGTCAAAGAAGGTTGTATGTTTTATTATAAGACCTGCTCCAGTTTGGAATAAAGGCAATTTTATGAGTCATCTTTGGGTATAGTGGAGCAAAGCATTTTGAAGTGGAATAGACGTTGACAAAAAACGTGTGGAAGTAAAATCTTTTATCATTTATTCACTCTGGGGCTCCTGTGATTTTGTGCCCATGTCCTTAAAGAATAATGGATATTTCTCTCCCTGTACCATTGGTCAAACTGGTTTGCTTAAGACGTATAAAAAACTGCGTGTGTGCGTGCGTGCGTGCGTTGCCCTTTTGAGTACTGCCCTTTTGAGACACTCCTTCTGACTTCTTGATTCAATTGTCTCCTGTTGTAATCACAATATAATCTTTGCCTCAACCGCGTCAGTGTTTTGTGGTCATTCAATCATGAGTGCTACTCCAAGACAGTTTCCACAACAAAAGGCTGCATCGACAATTAAAACCTGAGTAAATGGAGCCTTTAAATGAAAGATGACGTGTGCAGTTGTCCGAAGCTTCTGCCTGTGTTTTTCTTTTCTTTTAAGCCGGGAGCAGCAGAAAACATCTTTGCGATCTTAGTTTCGACAAATGTGCCCAAGAAATGCATCCTGAGACTACTAATGGGTATTCTCTGATGCGTAATGCTCTCCGTATTTATTATGTAGCTTCGAGAGCTCTTGACTCGTCCAAATCATTCACCCCTATGTGACAGTGAGCACACATCTTTGTGTATGCGTAGGAGTGTGTGGGGTCCTCTCTGTTTCTCTGCATATGCATATTTAGTCACACTGAAAATTGTAAGCATGTTATGTGTGAGGCTGTGTGAGGCGGGAGTGGAGAGCTTCCTCTTTATTTGCCCTCCTGTCTATTTACAGTGCATAAGATGGACTGCATTTACCTTGACCTCATCCGTTCGGCCCCTGTCTCTTGCCTGCAGCATGGAGGACAGTGTGGATCACAGAGCGAACAGAGATCTCACAGGGAACTTTGAGGGTGAGGGACTTCATGTCGAGGCTTCAGCAAGGGAAGGCATTTTTGGGCCCTGAACTGACCTACATGATTAGTGGACATGGGGTAGAAAATTAATTGAATCCTTGTGGAAATATGAATAAAGTTTACGTGACTCGACACACAGCGGAGGAAGAACAGATGTCCGGGGCTGCATGGGAAGTGTAAGGGCCCAAAAAAAAAACACAGATAAAAAACTATCTGACACCGATGTTAACTGTTTGAAAGAGAGCCAGCTTTATAACCTAACTTTTTAACCACCTCTATAAGCTGTAGACAGCCAACAAACTGTCTACAGCTTATAGAGGTGCTTCAAAAGTCACTGAGTAGACTACTTCAGAATGGTGATTTCCAACCAGGGGTACAGGGTAATTCTGCTGTTGCCCAGGTATGTAGAACAATTGTTGAGTACCTCAACTAATTCAATAAGATAGAAAATTAAATTTTGATTAAAAAAAAAAAATCCATATCCTAAGAATATGTTAGCAAGGAGAGAAATCTAAACAGTTGGCCAAAAGTAATGTTTAAATATTTGAAATGGAAATGGATAAATGATGAAATAGCTCAAAGTAAATGGTTAAAATGCACTGTAACTTTTTAAAAAGTAATGGATAAACAGGTGAAATAGAAAACTTTGGGATAATTGATTAAATAGCCAAAAAGTAAATGGGTAAATATTAGAATGGATGAAAACTTTTCTTAGCCAGCCTAAACACTGACACTTCAATTGTATTAAAACATATTGTTATATAGTTAAAAGTGTTAGATAACATAGATTTGAACACATTTGGAACATGATTGATAGTGACACTGAAGGTGTACTTGAGTTCATTTGACTGCTGTGGGAGTACATAAGGAAAAAAGGTCGAGAACCGCAGGGCTTTGCTGCTTAGCGACACAGTAAGTTTAAAGCCCCAAAAAGAGAACTTGCATGAACACAAAAAAAGTGCCACATGATAATAGGATCTAACTATATTAAAAGGATGTCACTGGCACCAGTATTCATTTACTTGCCCAGAAACGCTGCCTTAAGGACTTGGATGTACTGTACATTTCCATGAATAATATATCTCATGTAGCTTAGCCTTAAGGCTGCTGTATGGCATTCAGTGCACAAAACTGTCTGTGTTCTCCAAAGCAAAGTGTCACATCTCCAGCCTTATATATGGCCTTGTTTTCCAAACATTGTTCATCTCATTATCATCACCATATGCTTCTAGCCTTGTCTTCGCTCATTAGCGCATCAGTTCACTCCCATGTAGAAAGAGATAGTGAGAGAAAGCTCAAGGGGGGGCACGTTGGGGAGTGTATCATGAAATGCTCGAGAGATACAGAGAAGTGTGTGAAGCCGACTCTATTCCAAAACCGATCACATACCTCTGCGCAATTCTCATGAGGGCTGGCCATTAAACAGACAGGAGTGTGATGCAGAGAGACCGTATTATTGAAAAGTCTGTCGTGGAAAATGGAGGCGGGAAATGATAGCAGAGAGAATAGCTTATCTACCCTTAATTGTTCCTCCCTGAGCCTTTGAAACCACAATGACTTCCGCTGCACCCTTTTATGATTAGAGCCTTCCTTCATACCTTCTTCATTTTGAAGTGCTATCGATTTCTATTGTTCCTTATTATTATTATTTTTTCTCTCCTATTCACAGTGGAGCATTTGCAGCAGGATTCAACAACTATCTCGCTTTTGCGTTGTCTTGTCACAGGACAATGCATTGACGAGTCTCGCAGGACATTGTTAAAGCTGGTCACTGAATCAATAGTAAGATATCACTTTGATATCTATAAAGACCTGATAGCTCTTTAAACTACATCTCAGTCCAAGAGAATTGTGTTTTAAAGGTAAGATCTTTGGGAATAAAAAAAAAAAAATCAGTGGCAAAACAAGTCTGATAATGACCAGCACTGATCTAACAGACACTTCCTTTGAACATGCTCCATTATTTTCCCTTCCCACTGCTTCTGGCACATACTGTATAGTAGGGCAGTTGTCTTAGATTTTTATCTTTATCCAACTCCTAAACCGCAGCAGATGGGGGCAGCCATTTGTAATGGCATTATAAATGTCATTACGACTGACTTCACACTCGTATTTGAACGGAAAAGAACCAACACTGCACGAGTGGATGGAAACAACTCACACGTGAAGGGTGTTTGAGCAAATGAAATGCAAAATAACACCTACGGAAAACAAGACCTGTTTATCAGACCTTTGAAACCGTAAGTCCTCTGTGCCGTTGAGTGCTGACAGATGTGTGGGAGAACAGCAGTTAGAAAACAGACAACCTGTGAAATACTGTCTAATAGCTGCAATTTCCTATCAACAAGAAATCAAACACTATGTTGGCCTTGTAAAATGCAACTGTTGAATAAGCTCTAACTAATACATTAGTTGCATGACAGACAACCAATAATAAGGTCAGAGCCATATTCGAACAAGTGTGATCCTAGAATACCCACTGAAGAGAAAATGCTCGGAATAGAATTATAATCTGGGGACCTACCAGTTAACCACATACCTTAACTCGGGGTACAGTATTTGCCAATACTGATCTCTAAATCAACACCAGTACTCTCTTTTTCTACATTTAAAACCTGTGCACCACGCTCAGTGGAACTTATTTGGGTCATTATATCAGGTAACATGAGGCTGTCGTGCTAAAAAATGTGAATTGACAACATATAGTATCTCGGCTAGAAATAAGGTATTGACAAATAACCCAGTACCGAGTAGCATCTAAACTTCTCTAGTAAAATGATTCCTGCATTTGATTACTTTTTTGTATCCAGATCTAGAACAAAATTACTATTTCTACGTTTTTTTCTTGTAGCCAATAACTGGAAACTTTCTTCGATGTAATGCGACGTGTGATTGGCCCATTCATGCAGCAGCTACAACCTATTCAGTCTGTGGTGCAGTGAAGTTGAACCATTGACTGTATATAAAGATGGACGACATGAGAACTCCCCAAAAGTGAAGCCAAAACATCTCGATTGGGTGGTGGGCTGCAGTATAGGTCATAAACCCCTCCTCCTCCATTATATCAGGTAGGACATGGGCCAAACTAAAAACTCAAAGTACACGTCAAATACATTTTTCCCAAAAATTATTTCTGTCATTTTAGGTAGTTCTTATAACACTGATGTATGTTCAAATGTTCATTTTTCTGATCAGTTTGGTTTTAATTTGTAATTTAATGCTATAGAAACGGGGTGAAACGTCATGATTGACAGCTGAGCCCTGCTTACGATTGGGTGGTCCAGCGTATGGGCGGGAACTCGATACAGCGGCTCCGCTGCCCGGTCGCTACTGTGCAGACTGTGGCTCCAAATGCGCAAGATGGCAGCGCCCATATCCCGGATATTTTGGCTTCACTCTTTTACATTGGGAGGAAGTGGAGATGTGTTGTCCATCTTTTTTTATGTCAATGTGTTGAACGCAGTGTATTTGATGGAATTGACAGTTCAGTAATGGCATTTTACGCAAGTGAATGCTTCCATTCACATGATGGGTATCGGATGCTGTACTTTATGTGCATCTGTATTACTTTAAGGGTACTGGTATTAGTAACAATACCCAGCCCTAATTACAGCAGATTGTCAAATAGTCAATGGACATAAATGTCTCATATTTTACATGTGCTGACCATTGTGAAAAAAAGCCCAAGCCCGATCCACTTAATTAGGTCAGAATCTGCACCGAATTCGATCTGACATATCAGACCTCTTAGTAAGATGTAATTTACAGTTGGTGTAAGAGCAAGACATGGGAGAGTGCAAACGATAAGAGATCTGCCAATTTGATCAGTATCTGCCCGGTTACTGATCTCATTCAGGTGTCAGCCCTGACGTGACAGACCCACATTAAAAACTGTTTTTTGTCTATGTCACTGCCTATGCTTCACATGAAAATGATCCCAATGAGTCGCATGTATTGAGGTAAGCAGATTGGTATCTGTAGGTACCCAGAGTTGGGTTATCAGGAGAGAAAAGGTTGGGTTATTTCATTCCTACAGTGAGCGGTAGGAGGTCAAATATAACCCTGAAAGTAGACGAAAATATTTAATCTTTCCTCAGTTATTGTTTTTTTCATTTAAGCCAAAGTAAGTGACTGTATGATTTTCTCCACGCACTCAACTGACCCCCAAAAGTTTTCAAGGAAATTTCCTTTTCTTGGTATTTCAAACTATCAGACTTCAGATTTGTGTGACATGATTTTATCTCATAAGTGCCTTGGGACGCCATCTCCGGTGGCTACAAGCTGGGTGTTCCTCGCTCTGACAGGGCTCATCAGTCACCAGGCCACAGAGAATGAGACAGGCAGACAGCGAAAACAGAGAAATAAATACCTACTCCACTAAAGCACATGATTGACAAAAGGGAGCCCTTATTCATCATGATGATGGAGTACCACTCAAGGAAACAGAGCATCTGCAATAAAATCTGGGCCTATTGTTTCTCTCAATGATCTTCTGTCTCTCTCACAGAACAATGCTCAATTTTTTTTAAGCCAAGGCCAGTTTGTTTGTGTTTTTTCTTCTTCTGAAAAATAAAAGGGACAAAAGAAGTTATCTCCGTTATGTTTGTCCCTTTTTAAACTTTCTGTCTTCTCCCTCTGAGTCTCTGTTTTCATGTGCTCCTTTGAGTGTTTCTGAGCTTCCTGATTGGCAGGATGCTACCTTGATTTTTACTACTGTTTCCCCCTTCACCCAGTGTTGTGAGTCAGCAGTGGGACTGCTGTTCCACCAACCAAGGGAAACACACTGCTCAAGACAAAGCGAGACAGACAGACAGACCAGGAGGGAGGCAGTGGGAGACGGTGATGATAATGATGTGTGTCTCCATGGGGGGCTGACACCTCTGACAACATGTCAGCAGCGCCAACCCAGATACCGCCGGAGAGAGGCAGAGAGGACACTGCTTTCCAGTGGGTGCTTTTGGGAGCCTGTTGGGTATGATGTCAAAAGTAAAGCAAAACATATGTGTATGTTTAAACTCAAGGAAGGCAAAATACAGAAGAAATGAACTTGCCATTATACAGTATTGTGGGTATATTAAATATACTTAGGTTTAAGCTGAATTAATTCTTGGTTATCATGGTACATTGATACCAAACATTATACCTGCTAAATATCAGTATGTTGGCATGTTGATGGTAGCACTTAGCTTCAAGAACTGCTGTGACCGTAGACTCTTAATCCTGTTAAATAAAGAATAAATAAATAAATAAAAATACAACTGATCAAAACATAAAATTTTCATTTCCTTTGAATTTTTTTCTGTTTAAAAAAAAAGAAGTTATTTTTACACGAGCAATGGATAGCGGCCTCTAGTATAACATGGCACACATGCTGAACGCAGCATTCCTTTAAAAAAAAGAAAAGATTTTATTATATACAATATGCACGTCCGCAACAACAAACAATACCCACAGTGTTGACGACAAAACAAAAATAACGTACAGCCACAGCACCCTAACTCCTTGAGTGCCCCCATCTTTTATCCTTCACCAGGTGAAACTGGGTACCATTTAATCATATGGATTCTGACCCCTCAATTAGTGAGGTGGCATTACTGTCCACCCGTCCCACAGTACAAACAAACAAAAAAAGAAAGAAAACAAACAAACAAAAGCTCTTTAACCTCAAACACAGTTTTACTATGGGGATCCCAGTTTCTAAATGCAGCATCCTGGTAGCTGATAGTGTTTAATTCAGTGTGACCTCAGAATGTATTCCCCTGCGGTCTTTGACCCACAGTCGGCTCCGCTGAAGATAAGCTTTATGTTTAAAAGCTTCAGTCTGCTGCACCTGGGCTGAATCCCTGGCAGGTTTAAGTGCTGGAGCACAGCTGTGTGAGGGGCTTTTCTTGGCCTGAGAAGACAAGACAGGGCAGTAGGCAGATTTACCCCCCTTGCTCATCCCTCAGCAGCCAGCCAGCCAACAGCAGAATGAGAAATGCATGACAATAACTGCTGAATGCAGGCCAAACTGTTAAATGTAAGCGGTAATGGCTTAAGCTGCATGCGATTTGCACAGCATCAGAACAATCTAATCAATCCCAGGCTGCAATTAACAGGCTTCTGTGTTTGGCGAACAAAGAAAGGGCTTCTAGGTGTATGTCTAGAAAGATACAGTACAAATAACCCCTTGTTACACAATTGGCTCCAAGCACAACAGCCTGATAACATGATGCTTTATCAACATAATTTGTTTTGCTCGCAGACTCATAACTTCCTGACATTTAAGTTTCCACAGCAATCTAACCACAATGTGTTCCTCTTTGATTCTTTCATGTCCCCCCACCCCCACCACCTCCTAAAAACCAATGACGAAGTGAGGCTGCAGCCTTTCATCCTGCACATCGCTCCATCTGTACATAGACATAATCTGTCTCTTGCTCCTCTCCACCATGAGCTAAAAACAGTGTGATTGTGCATTCTGTTCGCTCGCTGGGGGTAATCAGCTCAGCGGAGGCTGCTAGTCTTCAGCACTGGAATGTGTGTTGACTGAGTGGGGAAAATATAATTTGCTTTAATTGAACATGATAAGGTGCTTTACTGTAGATGGGCCATGGGTTATAGGGAAGAAGGCTTCTGCAGGGCTAGATTGATGACTGGTGTTTAGAGTGATCTCTCCTCTCCCTCTGTCTCTGCCTCTGCGTTGCTGCCATATGCCTGTCTGATATCAGCACATGGTAGGCAACACACTCTTATCCATGTGCCTGTTTATTTGTGTACCTGTTTATCCGTCTTTTCTTTCTCTCCGTGCCTCCTCCTCTCTCTCTCTCTCTCTCAATCCCCTGCTCCCTCAGTCCATCTGTTGTCAAAAGCATCCCGAGTATTTATCTGCCTCTCTCTTTGCCTTCTTGTCTAGCTGCAGCACAAAGAGGAAGGGAGCAGGTCAGCTCACTTTCCATGCACCACAGTGCACTCAAGCACATATCCAGAAGGGCATCTGATACCTTTCCCCTGCTTTCCTCCAGCTCATGAAAGATGTAAAAAAAAATTAGAGGGGAGAGGAATATTCTTTCAGGAACCTTGGAGTGGCCCCAAGGGATCTCCGCATTAAGAGGGACAGATTAGCCTGTGACTGAATCCCGCACTCCACCGCAGGACCTGTCTATTCATCCACAAAGATGCCCCGGTGACGTTCTATTATTAGCGATAAACTAAACGCGGCACTTATTGATGTCCGTGCTGCAGGAATCGGCTCGAGCAAGACATCCATACTCCCTCAGAGAGTCAAGGATGTGAGTGAAAAAAAAAAAAAAGCAGAGGGGAGAGAAAAAGTAGGTTACTGAAGAAAGACCGGCTTGCCTCACTCCATTTGTAAGCAGTAGAACACAAGCACTGGCAGGGCGCAAAGTATACAGTGTGTGTGTGTGTGTGTGTGTGTGCGTGTCTGTGCTCCATTGTGTTTTGTCTGTGCGAGTGTGCTTGTGTGTGTCGCTGGGAGAAAGACAGTGGCTGAAAGAATCATACAAACAACAATAGAGACAGTAGCATATATTGACGAATGACGGTAGATGTACGCACATGCTATTGCTTTTCCGTTTGCTCTAATGAATATGTGCACGTTCTCACATGGGTGTCCGTTTCCATGTGAATACCTGTATAACTGTATATCTGCGTGCACAAAACACAACATTCAGTATGTTATGCAATTGCATTCGTGTGAAGATCCGTGCAAGGCAATGGTCCTGCAGAGTGCCAGTGTAACTGTCGGCTCTTCTGCACCACTCCGTGTCTTGGCAACAGGGAGTGTGAGTGAACCAGTGCGAGCAGACAAAGACACCTCCTCCTGCCTGACGAATGCTGCAGAGCGGGGAGGCATGCAGGCGAGAGATGGCTACTGTGCAACAGCATGGGGGCTCGAAGTGGGTCATAAGGAAATCCCCATATGGACGAACCCCCACATCACGCCCTACCCCACAGGGCACTGCCTGCACTGCCAGCAGCCCTCCAAAACCAACCCAAAGCCCAGAGCAAGAAGCACAGAGGGGACAAAAGCTTGGCTACAATGACTTGCCAGTTCACAATGAACAAACTTTGCCATGGCACACATTGTATATTCTAACGAGTCATATATCACCTGACTGCATGTGTGCGGAAGACTAGCATTTCTTGTGTCAGGGTAATTGGATCAGTTGTTGAAACCAAATTTTGGAATATTTATAAATAAGGCAAAAATGTTGGTAATAGGCCTACTGATTCTATCACTCAGTGGGATCAAAGGAGAATGAATCCTGCATAACAGAAGCAGCACATTCAAACACAAAATCTGTGTAAAGACGGAGAACTTGTGTCTCCAATGCACACGAGTGAGCATCAGATGTCGACCACTGAGGAGTGCAAAAAAACCCAAAAAGTTTCTAGATCAAACAAAATCCAAGGTATAGGGCTCCTCATGCTGATGGACAGAGGAACCTGACTCGGAGTCTGGATCCGGGTTCAGAAGTTTGGCTTAAGCATCATACATTCATGCAGCCGTGCTCTTTGGTGTCAACAGTGGCAGTGTGTAGAGGATGTTTTCCCACACACATCAGGGCACTTGATACCCACTGCAGAAGGTCTTAACGGGATGGTGTATCTGAATAATGTTGCTAACCAAGTTTATTTCTTCTTCACTACAGTTGATTCACACTTAGATATAAGACACCATGGAATGGGACTTGTATTATCGCCAAATGGCACCGGGAGAGCACTCCTGCTGAGGCTTCAGTGGCCTGTGCAGTCCCCAGATATTAACTCATTCCATCTTCTCTGGGATGATGTGGAGAGGTCCTTTTATACATGGTATAATTTTAATAACTTTAAGAATCCATGCCCAGATGAATTCTCTGCGAGCCAAAAGAGGTGCAACACACAGATGCACTCCATAAACTGTGTAGTCAAGATGCAGTGCGCTTGTCTTCACATTAGGCTTCCAATGACAGGAGATTTGGCAGGCTGACAATGAAGGATTTCCCTCAGATGTATTCTTCTCAGGGTGAAAATGCCTCCCAAAATGCATTCAGAAGAGTCACTAATGCTCCACATTTTAAAATTCTTTGAGGCGTATAAGGATGATCCATCATACCTGTTTTAATAGCTGATAACTTTGCCCAAGCTGTGAAATAGTGACCACAAGAGAGCTCACTGTGTTCTCTGTGTGGAGATCTGGGTTAGAAACAAGTTCGCACAAGGACAGCACAGAAACACACACATTTTCATACTGTACGTACATACTGTATACACTCTGTCACTGACTTATCTTTCACTTTGTCTCTCACGCCTGTTCTCTCTTGCATGCACACACATACACACACATGTTCACACATACTTGTGCACCCACCGTCTTATACTCATGTCTTCCAAAGTGAACTAAATCTAAACTAGTTAATTATGAGATTCATCGCTGTTAGCACCTGTTCGGTAATTAATGCCAATCACTTCCTTCTGGGGAGGAGAATTATCCTCCATAAAAACACAGTTTAGCTTGCATCACTCTCTGTCTCTCTCTCCTCTCTTGTTTCCTCCTCCTTTCTCTCTCCCCTGCTTATCAACCTGCGTGCCCTGCGCCTGCTGTTAGCAAATCATCCCAGAAAATAAATAAGCACTGCTGTAAACAAATGTTGTAGTGATGGCCATCGAGCAGTCTTGGACTGCCACCCGCCACAGATGGGCAGACAGTGTGGGAGTGCGAACGTAGCGATGGAGACACCTGAGACGTCGGTGAGCAAACGCAATCAGAAAACAATAAATGATTCAGGACTAAGCCGATGGTGATTGGTAATGGTGGTTCTGGCCAGAGTGTTGGTTGGCAAAACAAGCTTGCGCTACAGTTTCGTGACTGTAATTTGATATTCAAATTAATAGCATTCCAAAATATTTTAAGATCTGTGGTGCAAATTGAATCAGAAATAGACCACTTCATATGAAGACCTTCACTCCAGGGATGCTGCAGCTGTACAGCCAATGAAGAACACTTTGGCATGTGTTTGTTGATATTGATACATGTCTGGCAGGTTGCACATGAGCACTGGAAACACATGTTTCTGAAGATAATGATGATAATCTCTCCAAACACTGGCTTTCACGAAAATCTGCAAATTGTGCAGTTTCTGGCAGATAGCCTGCTATTAAAGGTGTTGCATTTTAGCATCAATAAACCATTAACCCAACAAGACACAAACAAACAGATTATCATTAAGACGATTGCCAGCATCTGTTGGGCGCTACTCTGCTACTTTGCTTTATTTGCTGCTATGGATTTTGCTGGAGGCTAGTAATTCATAGCAAGGGAAAATTGCTTTAAATCACGGAGGTCTAAACTGTACAACTGTATAAAGACATGTTTCCAGCTGAATCGCTAGTGAGAATTATGTAAAATAGTCATAAATATGTGTGATGATAAGGTTAAAGTCAGCATCAGCACAGGCAAAAAACTACCGCTCCCATGAAACACCTACAAGCATGGCAGCACAGGTATTTAAGTCATTGTGACTTGATTTTATCCATATCATTAAAATCAGCACTGCTGTTACTACTTTAAGAAGAAAGCTAGTTAGCTAGTGGACAGACACAGACCTTTCACATCTTTGTATAAAGGTATCTCATTTAATTTAACAAACATAAATCAACATTTTTAAATGCTAAATGATGTAGCATCCAACTATTCAAATTGACATTCTTTGAATAAAATAGACAGGGCTGCACAGAGACTTCAGTTTAACTGAACTTTTAATCCATAATTTAGAGAAAAAGTAGCTTGTTTTCACATTCGCAAAAGAGCCCGGAAAGGCGTAAGATGCATCATAATTCCGCAAGGTACCTGGAGGTGGATATTGTGGGTCAGGGGAGGCAGCCATACATAAATCTAATCTGTTGCGGGGGCAGTGCTGCGTGGAATGAGTTATACATCATTTATGGGTTTAAAGTGTTGATCTTATGGCGACGCAGAGCCTGGTGGAACAATGTACACAATCAGAGAAGAAGAGACAGTGAGACAAAGAAGTATGGGATGGGCACAGAGGAAGGGGATGATGGGTTGGAATGAATTGAAGGTGCAGATTCAAATCAATACAAACATCTGGCTGGACTAAATGACATCCAATGAAATTCAAAATGACGCTGAAATAACATGAGGAGCAGACAGTCCAGGCCACGCATGCATGCACACACGCACATGCTTGAACTCACATAATGGGAAGAAGCCCGACCGAGTTGTAGGATAGAAGACTTGGATTTGAGTTGGACTTCAGATAAATAATGAGAACTTGAGACTTGACTGCCTGAAGACTCAACTTGAAACACATTTCGTTGAAAGGATTTCAAAATGCCAGAGGAATGAAAAAACGAATAAAACAGCGTCACACAGGTTTTGCACTGCCACCAACCTTGAACTTCCCGTTATTAGATTTGTGCATTTAAAGGACTTGCTCTCAACTATGTATACAGCACACCTTTGAAAGTAACTTATTTAGTTGTCATGTGTATTTTAATGGGTCAGCTTTGAAATGTTTAAATCTTGACTTGTAAATTGTGAAGACCTGACACTTGACTTGGAACTTTTCTTACACTTAAGATAACAATGCAATCACAAAAGTAACTGCTGAGACCGAGAAACCCAAAGTGAGCCATGTAAGTACCATACTGTATATTAACTGTAATCATTATAATATACTGTTTTAGCCGATTGTAATCAAAGCTAATGCTTTTAACCTAATAGGACATGACGACACTTCCACTGTCAAATGTCAAATTGCAAATCACATTGGATATGTGAGAGAAAACAAGTTCACAGATGCTTACAAGCAGGTTTGTACACACATTCATGCATTCACATTCATACAAACGTACAACACGCACACTTCAAACCCCGTTCTCTCTGCCACCTTTAAATCTCTATCTACTTCCTTCTCACAGTCTACCAGCAAAAGCAAAAATTGCCCATCTTCTACCTGTGAGTAAGAGTGACGCACCTTCCACATTCCCATCAATACTGTTTGTTCACACTTGACGTATAACAGACTCGCCGATGCTACAGCAAATGGGGACTTTGTACACATTGGAGCTCTCGACCAATTCAGGACCAAATGAATGTCGACGCACAGAAGCCACATTGACACAGCAGTGGAATGTTGCCATTGTGTGCTCGGAGGCGAAACGCAACAGAGTGCTTTGTCTGAATCCTATTAGCTCAGTGTCTTTCCACTTTTATATCAGGAGAGGCCTGAAAGATCAATGGTCTCGCTATAGATTTCCTCGGTCCATCTTTCAGCGAACACTCTCAGCCTCCCCTCCGTCGGCTCCATCTTTTCGTTCTTTCTTCACAATCTGTATTTTCTCATCTCTCATCCTCCACTTGCACTCTTGCCATATCATTTTTGCACCCTCACTTTTATTTCTCTCGCTGTCTCTATCTTTCAGACTTGGCATGTACGACTCTCCGTATATCGGAATAGGAGGGGGGGAAAGGCTCTTTCAGATCCCCTCTGCTTCCATTTCCCAAGATTCCTGAGGGGCACTGATTCAATCGCTGCCTGCTGGTGAGGTTGACAGTGACATCTAAAGGTACGTCTCCCTCTGGATGCCTGCCTCTTATGCTTCTCTAGAATTCCTATTCCTCTAACCACTGCAGCACTCGATGATATTGTCATCTCTCTATGGTGGAAAAAGTGCCTTTCTTGTGTGTTTGGAGATGATTATGATATGTGCGTATGGAAGACGTATAGAATTGTATGATAACACGATGCGGTTAGTCACTCGAGGGAAGTATTAAATCTGCATACAGAAGCTCGACACACAATATAAAAGTTGAAGGCCTCATCATAGGCACAGTAATGTATATTATATATTACCGGCCATCCAACTAAATTAACATGCTCTCTGATTTTCCAATAAGGTAAGGCCCATAGGATTATGAAGCTCATTAAGCTAAAGACACAGTGCCATGCTGCTGTCTGTGATCTGATGAGAGGATACTGAAATGGTGCATTTGCATATATGCATGAGACCAAACATGGTGGCCAATGAAAGAGCAGGAAAACAATCTGCATTTCCATATTGAGTCAACAGGTTCACCAAACCAACCAGAGTTTGCTTTTGGCAGGAAAGGATTTCATTTTTGTGGCTTTGAAATTGCTTTTGCACATAGTTATTTATTCAGGAAGGGTTGACGACAGGCCTAACATTTTTAAACAACCTTGTGCTGGAATAGGTAGGTACAAGTGAATTTGTACCTTCCTGGCAAAGCTTTAACAAACACAAACAGATATTTGTATTGGCATCAAAAATCGTTGTCTGTATTTATACATGTTCTAGTAAAACTAAATGTGTTTGGAACTGACTGTAGAGAGTACAGGTACATTATACTGCAGGAGAAAGTTGATTTGGCTGTTTTGATACTTAAATACGTTGACATTTTAGCTTAGCATAGAGACTGGAAAAAAGGGGAAACAGCTAGCCTAGATCTCTGCAAAAGTAACAAAGTCCACCTGCAAGCATTTCTAAAGCTCACTTATTAAGATGGTATATCATTAGTTTAATTCTTGCAGAAACCGAAGTGTAAAAACGACAGTTTGTGGTTTCGTGCGGGCTGTATCTTGGTAATTTTGTTGTTTCCCCCCATATACGGTCTTTATATTGAGCTTAGCTAACTGGCTGCTGGCTGTCGTTTCATATACGAGCAATTCCTTCAATGCTACTTGAAACCATTGACTGTATATAAAGATGGATAACATGAGAGCTCCCCAAATGTGAAGCCAAAAACATTTTCATCGCCCCCTGGTGGCGGGCTGCAGTACAGGTCATAAATCCCGCCCCTCAATGTTATTTGATAAGACATGAGCCAAACTAAAAACTCAAAGCTCCTGTCTGTGCCCACAATTAAAAAGACGAAGGAGAACAGGGCCTTTTCCTATCATGCCCCCTTCCTTTGGAGTAACCTCCCTGCTGATATCAGACAGTCTGACTCCATTGAGGCCTTTAAATCTAAACTTAAAACCCTTAACTTTCTATGAGTGCTATATTCTTTGATTAGTTCAGTTCCCATACCTGCTACCATTACCTTTTTGGGAGCTCAGTCTCAATGTCCTGCCCTTGAGAACACAACAAACTGTAAATTTTTATAAGCACTGCATTTCTCTTCTGTTTCTGTTTCCCTCATTTTGCAAGCTGTGTGTTTCTCTCTCTTTCACCCTCTCTCTCGTCTTCTTCTTCTTCTCTCTCTTTACTAAGGCTCCTCTCCATCAGATGCCCGGGAACCTCTCTCTCTCCTGGGTGTTGTGGCGTCATGCGTATGTTGGATCTGGATAGATGCCCCCTGGGCCCCCCCTGTGGATCATCGCTCATATTTTCGTCATTCAAATTTGCATACATTCCAACTCCTTGCTAATCTTCTTTGTATAGCCTGTCCTCTTCTAGGTCACCATGGTGAGAGGAGGCCGTATGGTGCAGATGCCACTTGGTGACACATCAAATTGCTCAGTCATCCTCCTGGATCCACATTTTTCACATTTATTTCATTTATTTAATCTGTATATTCTGTGATTTTGATGATCTGTTCTGTACACATGACATCTATTGCACATATGTCCATCCTGGGAGAGGGACCCCTCCTCTGTGGCTCTTTCTGAGGTTTCTTCCATTTTTTCCATGTTAAAGGTTTTTTTGGGGGGTAGTTTTCCCTCATGTTTTACTCTGTACAGATTGTGAATCTCACTGAGGCATTGTGATATGTGATTCTGGGCTATATAAATAAAATTGACTTGACTTGAAAGTACAGGTCAAACTGTTTTTTTCCAAAGATAATTTCTGTCATTTTAGGTACATAGTTGTTATCACGCTGGTGTATGTTCAAGTGTTCATTTTTCTGATAAGTTTGGTTTTACTTAGTTATTTTATAAAAAGGTATAAAAAGTGGGTGAAATGATTGGCTACCCATTTTTACTGCGGCAGAATGACTTCACCAGCGCAAGATGGTAGCGCTCGTATCCGGGATATTTTGGCTTCATTTTTGTACAGTGGGAGGAAGTGGACATATGTCCTCCATCTTTATTTATGTTATTCTGTGATACTGGGTCACCATTGCAATCCACTGCAAATGTTATTAATTCACGTTGACCATAGCTGTCTTCTTGCCTTTTGAAGTATCAAGCTGTGAATTTTTATTTTACTCAAAACAAGTTTCAGTGGATCCTTTAAAAGATTTCAGAGCAAGAACAGATGCAAGTCTCACTGATGATATTATGTATTCAATCAGTGTGTTCTCCTTGACTCTCATCTTTGACACTGAGGTGTTTCTGGCTGTGTGAAGCTTTCACTTACAGTGTCAGGTTATATGTGGGCAAAATAAATAAAGACAACATCCGACCTTTGCTGAGGGAAAATCTCCCGAAACAAAACTCTGATCTCCTGGTTTAAATCCTCCAAAGAAAAGAGATGTGTTGCTCAGTTGTGGACTACTAATCTGACAGTACAAAATATATGCAGTGCAACAAATTTCAACATGTTTATCAGTGCCTTATAAGCCTGTTGCATATGTTAACTGTAAATGGTGACAGAACGAAAGACACTTCTGCCTCTCTCTGGGGAAAAAGGTGAGAATGAAACCACAACAATAACAATACTAGGAGTAGGAAGGACAAATTCTGTAACCAGCTACTGCCCATAAGAGACAAGAAATGCCAGGACAAAAGGCAACAGTGGCCAGAAGCCGAGGGGAGCTGAGAGCAGGGCGAGGGCTGCAATCAGAAGAGTGGAAAACAAAACTGCTTCTCTGTTTTTGTGAGCTGTTCCAGGCTGGTAATTTTCAGGCAGGCAGACAAGCACAAGATCTGTCAGAGCGAGAGCCCAGCATCGTGACGCATTTCACCCAGCCACATGTCCCCTATCCATGGGCCAGCACCCAGCAGGATGGGGGGTGGCGCGGGCTGTAAGCCTGTCCACCAGTTTGTGTCTCAGTGTTTGCGTGTGTCCATATGTAAGTATGAGAGCGGGATGGTGAGTGTCGGGAAGGCTGCCAATGTGTGCCTACCTCCTCGGGGCAGGGTGATAAGCGAGCCAGGCCATACTGAAGCCCGCGGGCGAACGAGAGAGCGAGAGATGGATTTTGCTCACCCAAGACCACCACTCTGAGTTTGATGATGGGTGTGCGGAGGGGTGGCATGGATGGATGGAGGGGTTTCCACAAAAATGCTCCCAGTATGAGCTGCCTATGAGTTAACATCGCTGGTGGCACCAGTCAGCTATAGCCAAGAAAAATTTGCTGCCTGGCCCCGGGGCCGTGTGAAACACAGGCCTGGAACAGAATACATGCGTGTATATGGAGGTTGTACACGTGCGGGAGCCTTTTGGTGTCCATGTGCATGTGTGTGCATAAGGGAGAGCAAAGAAAAAAAGGGCCTCCAGCCCCTGAGGGACATGGGAAGTGATCTGTTGCTTTGGCCGGTGCATGCAAAACAGACTGTTCTCCTTCAAAGCCAAGACTTTCTAAACACACACACACATGGAGGAGTAATGGCCAACACACAGTTCAGCTCATATAATAATAAAGGCGTAATAAGATAAGATATGGTTCCCAACCTTTTTTAAGATGTGCCACAGCCCTGTCAGATGAAGAACCCCATCATCAACACAGCCATAATTCAAATGTGTTCATTGTGAAGTGATTTCAAACTGGATGCTATTTAACACTGTTAAAGAGATTAACTCATTTTTACAATTTGTTTTCAAAATACTTGTTAACGTTGGTTTGGTCAAGTTTGTACTAGCTGCTGGTCACATGAGCTGGACGTTGAAAATATATACGCATTACTTTTAGGTAACTAGTTCAACTGAGTATCTCTTACTTTTAGCGAACCATTTCAACCATTTATCCATTATTTGAAAACTTACACTTTTAGTCAAACGTTTATCCATTAGCTACTTTTAACCAGCTGCCATGCTTGCCTGCTAACTAGTTTTCTCCATCACGCCCCATGATTTTCAGGTGTTATATGATGTCATAATTTTATTTTTTTTTTAACTTCAAATTAATTGAGCTACTCCACAAGCTTTTCACATAACCTCTGACAACCGCAAATCCCCCTGGGCTACAAGTAGCATACCCCTGGCTGGGAATCGCTGACGTGCTCCACGAGAGCAGAGCCTCCACTGTGAATGCTCTCAGAACACCGCTGGAAAACTGTTGGGAAGTGGCAGGATTATATGTACTATTATTGTCAGCAATACGGAAGATTGGAGCTCTATTTTCTTATTAGAAACTGCATAAATGGAAACTGTGTAACAACAGCGGCAGATTACACAGGATTTCACACAGCATAACGTAGCTGCATGTTCGGGGGCCTAAATAGACTTATAATGCCACTGTGAGATTCAGCTTGCTTCACTGCATGTCTGACAGACATTGAGCTTGTTATTGCTAAAAGGAGCATAGCTCCTCTTCTGCAATGATAAACATAAGGATGTACGCATTGAGCCAAGTGCCTGTCGGAGCTTAAACACAGACAGAATTACAAACAAAACCCGAGACTTGAAAACTGTGTTGAGAGTTATCTTTGCTAATAATTAAATTCTTGTCTGAATTCATACGACAGAAAATAATCCCAATATTTGCCAACGGCTTGACTCATTAATTTGAACAGCCGATTAAGGAGAGTCAGTGTAGCAGTTAATTAGAAACCAGTAGTGATAACCACCTGTTCAAACATACAGATGGGAAGTCTGTCTGCTTATCCCATGACTGCTTGCTGCGAGTGCTGTATTATTACAGATAGTCAAATATAAATGAGGCTGAAATAGATGAAGATACGTGGCCGTAATATGACTCAGCATGCTCAGGGTTTGACTGAAGCGCATCACAGGTCATGAACTTGGACACATGACACACACACACACAGACACACACACACACACACACACACACACACACACAGGCACAGATGTAATTACCGGTCAAATGCAAGCTGTGACTTCCTGGGAGTAAATGAACTGATTAATATTCGTGAGGAGGGAGAGGGAGGGAGGGGGTTGGCTGATTAGAAGTGAAGATATTTACTGTGCCTATCGCTCCTTTTATTAAAACACCACAATGACAAGATGGGAAATTACACACTGGGTGATGCAAAACACTAAGCACAGAAAAGGATGGGTCGCATACATTAGGCCACTCTCTCTGCCCATCAAAATACCATTTAATTCCTTTAAATGTCCACAGAATGAGCTTAAGAATTTTTGGAAAGGAAGTTAAGAAGAAAATCACACTTTGTTCTCGAGTTTTTCTATTTCTCTCATCTCATTTTCCAAGACCTTTTTTTCCTTCTTTTCTCTTTTCTCTTTTCACTCCTCAGTCCCACTCCCCAGGCTGTGTTGACACCTCGCTGGTCGGTCTCCCTCTGTGCCTAAAGTGAGTGGATCTCTGCTGTTGGTCGATGGCTGCAGGCTGTGTGGCCCCAGAGCTCCAATAAGCAGGAGTCTAACGGCGTCTCCGCGCTGCTCAGGGGCCTCACATTAGGATAATTAGGCAGAGAGAGGGTGCCGGAATGAGGCCCTGGAGAGGAAAAGGCGATACTTCTGCACTTTCTGAGAATCTCAGCTTATGACTTCCTGTCTTTTTTTTTTTGCCTTGTTGCTCGCTGTGCCCTGATTTACGCCTTTGGTGTTGTAAGAGCAATGCAAGTGCTCGTGTGGCAGCAAGTAACTGCACCAGGATGTCTGCAAATGTGGTAACGCGATGTAATGTTTTAGGAGTGACGGGGTATTCAAACAAACTAAATCACCTTTAGTGCAAGGTGTTATGAGGAGACAGATGCTGGTGTCTGACAGCTAGCAGAACCGATGACTCATGCAGACAAGTTATTAGGTGTAGCTTAAAGGTGTGTAAGATAGATGACTATTGAATCTCATTCCCATTTCATGAAATACTGATTCTTTGGGTTTCCCGGATCGTCATATACTGACGCTTTGGGTTGATGGCCGGCCCAAGACTAAACATCTTACAAAATGCTGCTTTAAGTTACAATAACCTATAACTGCAAAGTGATTAGTGTAGTCTCTTACTTTAACATGTATTTCTCTACTGGGCATTTGACATGGCGTTAGTGTCATGGTTTCAGTTTTTACTGTGTTATTTCTTGTGTTACGGTCTTAAATTTCTAGTTATTTGCTTCCTGTGTTGTCGTTTTGAGTTCCTAGTTTGTTATTTCCTGTTTTATTTCGTAGTCCTTTCCTCATGTGTCTTGTCCTGCTTTGCACTTCCTGTCTTTGTTCTTTTCCCTCCACGGTGATTGTCTGCCCCGCCCTGATTAGTTCCACCTGGTCCTTGTTAACCTGCCCTTCCTTGTGTATAAAAGTCTGTGTGTTACCCATGTGCCTTCGTCCCAGCCTTCCCAGTATTTTTTGTTTCTCGGTTTTCTGGACTATTGCTTTAGTTCCCTGGATTTTGGATCTTGTTTATGCCCTTTTAGATTTGTTTGCCCTGGCTGGACTGATTATCTGGTTTTGACCCTCGCCTGCCTTAACGACCTGTGAGTTCCCGTTTGTTAATAAATATTGCTGAACTGAACCTGCCTTGCCTGCGGTGTCTGCATTTGGGTCCAAACCAACCGAACCTCCTGTTCTTAGTGTTTCTGGCACAACCTTGACAGTTAGGTTTCAACAAAAAATTCTAATCCATTAAGAACATATTAAGATTTATAGCAAAGCATCTCTTGGGGCATGTTTGTCTTGACTGACGGGCGTCTCAGTCGAGGTGGTTGTGGTTGTCTTGCTTCAACGGTCGAGATGGCAGCAGGTGCTAGAGCCAGATTCAAGCCTCAAAGCACCCTCTCGGACACCCATTGGTGATGTCACAGATTGCACGTCCATGTTTTTCTTAAAGGAGTACTTCAATATTTTGAGAGATGGATTTATTTGCTTTTTTGCCAAGAGTTAGATGAGACGACAGATACCAACCCTCGTGTGTGGATAAAAACGAGAGCCAGAATACGAGTACCATGAGGAAAGAGCCAGCTTGGCTCTACCAGCTCTCCCCCCAAATCATATTAATTGACATTATATATCAATGCTTATTTAATAAGTTTATAAACAACGTGACAAGTGTGGGTTTTTTAGTGCAGTGATTCGCAACCAGGGGTACTTGTACCCCAGGGAGTGCTTCTGCCAGCCGAGGGGTACTTGGAAAGATTGAAGAGAAGCTCGTCTAATTTGTATGTGTATATATCTATTTACAGAGTCAGCCGTGACACCTTAACACATAGTGCACAAGCAAGCAAATAAGTCTATAGATAACAACAGGAAAAGTTACAGTTCAACCGCATAAAAAACGATTACAACATCCAGTTTAAAATCAATTCAAATGGACACACTTTATTTCATCTGACGGGGCTGTGTGGGTACATTAGAGAAAAAGGTTATGAACCACTGTTGTGTGTTATGTGGATACTATCTAGCCAAGAAATATTCCTGCATAAAACCCCCATAAAACTCCAACACTTCAGTTTTTGTATGGATTAAACTAGCAAGATATAATGAGTTAATTAGCGAGCTTTAGAGGTGCCTTTAGTAGAGCCAGGCCAGCTGTTTCCCTCTGCTTCCAGTTTTTATTCTGAGCTAAGCTAACCATATATAGGGTACAGATATAAAAGAGGCATCAGGCTTTTCATCTAACTCTCGGCAAGGAAGTGAAGAAGTATATGTATCTATGTATGTATGCATGTACTGTATGAAAACGGCCAAAACATTTGTTAATAGAGTGTCTTGTATGAATTTGTGTGGCAATATGCCTTCTTTTATTGTAAATATGCAGTATTGCCATTAAAGTACATAAATAAATGAACAAAACAAACAATTTCCTAAATGTTTTAGTTGAAAGAACACTAGCTGTAGACAAAGCGGGAGCTTTACTGTCGCTCCGACGAGCTGTGAGGCTGAAAGACAAACTCTGGGATGGAACGTCAAGTTCACCTGCTTTCTGGCCTGTTTGAAGAAGAGGACAGAAGCTGAGCTTCAAACGGAGTCGGAGTGACGCCTCACAGATAACTAGCTCCAGCTCTGTCATTTTCTCTTTCACGGCATCTCTTTGCTTGTTTCTATGTCCTGCGCCGCGCTGTGTGTAGGTACATTAGCTGGAGCACTTCTCTTCCGCTCTGACACTCAGCAATCAGATGTGACACACTGAAGGCTCAGATGACAGCCGGGAGGACAAGGTCACACAGTCACCTACTTTTAACGAAGGATATGCACGGCTCCTTTTGACAGGCCTGCACCGTGCATGAACACACTCTTATGTGTTGAATTCACACTGTGCGCACACACAGTGTTGTGCACACGTTCGCACTCACAAGGCGGAGCAGGAGTGTTTTGCAGATGGGGCTTTTTCTCGTGCCTGTGCAATCTCAGAAGCAATTGCCTATTAAAATTTCATCCTTCCCATCTCAGAATGTTTAGGAAAAGATTATAACTGCTGGGGAGGTAATTAAGCCTGCAAATGGTGAATTGAATTGTGACTACAGAGTGCTGTGTCATATGCACGTGAATATGTGTGTGTAGCTGTGTGTGTGTGTGTGTGTGTGTGTGTGTGTGTGTGTGTGTGTGTGTGTGTGTGTGTGTGTGTGTGT
>JBBPCS010000001.1:7152553-7166052 GCA_037974645.1 Hollardia meadi
TGTGTGTGTGTGTGTGTGTGTGTGTGTGTGTGTGTGTGTGTGTGTGTGTGTGTGTGTGTGTGTGTGTGTTTGTCTTAATAAAACTAATAGTGCTGCCCACCTAAAACTCTTTAGTGTGATACCCAAAATGACAATTACAGGACTAAGAAGATTTTTCTGGAGGAAGGAGGATTGTAATAATTTACAAGGACAAATACTATTTCCCAATTAAAGTCCACGACTAACTTCTTCATTAGATTATACAGTAAGTGTAGTAACATTGACATAATTGCTGCCGCTTGTCACTTAAACTTATAAACTCTCAAGACTTCCAGTTTTAGTTTTCGAAAACTGTGATGAAAGTCACCCTGAATGAAGTGACAATGGCTCTTTCATGGCAATCCAAACAACAGTGTCCAGCTTAATGCTGCTTTAATACAGTACATCCACCAATACATAGCCCTGTCCTTCAGAGCTCCTCACGTTGCACTGTTCCCTCTCCTCCCACCGTTTGCTCTTCTCCCCTCTTTCTCCTTCGCTCCCTTCTTCTTTGTCTCTTCAGCTCTTCGATGCTCAGAGTGAAGGGATTTGAGGATTCAAACAAAGTCTCTGGGTTTTGAGATGACTTGAAAGTCAGAGAGCCGGCCCCACCTGGGGGCCGGTGGACCGGCTGGTTCTGGTTCACGAAGCAACCAAAGTGTCCGTTTTTAATATGCAGCAGGTTTTGAGGGGGGGCCCCAGATGAATATGCACAGGGGGCCACGACATAACAAACGCAAACCTCTGGCTTTTGTATTACTAATTGATGCTGCGCGCTTCTCACTTGTGTTGTGCATGTGATAATGATTTATCAAGACATAGTAAAGCACGTATTGGGAATAAGGGTTTTGCCTGCTTTTTGAAACCTCTGTTGACAAATGCATTGAATGAAGTGCTTGCGGGGAAACCATGTAATGATGAAGCAGCATTGGTCATCAGTGATTCCTTCACAGACAGACAGCATTCTTTGACCGATAGTCGCACAAGGCCCAAAGGAATTTTCTCCTCCTATATAAACAATTGAGACCTGCCAGACCAGATTAATTGATACCAGCAATAGGGCAATCTGGCCATAAGCTATAATCAATATGTGGTTTGCACTAAAAATAGATTTTCCAGCACAACCCTGCACTTTATTTCAGTTAACTCCCTTTGTGTGCACCAGCTTGTGCACACGTACAGTGGCACCTATCTTTACAATGCAGTTTCCCCCCTCTTCACACTTCTCTACTTTCCTCATCCGTCCTTTGCGTTCACAGCCGTGCTCTTAATGAAGAATCACCTCGCCATTTTCGGTCTGTTTATCTTCCGTTAATCACTTAAAATGAGAATCACACGTCCATATCCAGCAAATCCATATCTAATTCCTCACCACTCCAAACCACGCCCTCCCGCTGCCCCATGGTGCATCGTCTCCCCCCTCGCCGGTGTAAGGAGCCCTGAGATAATCAGGTGCCTTTCAGGGGAGGATCCGGCCAGATCACAGAGGTTAATAACATTCCACATGATCACCCACAAGCCCAAGGATTAGAGGGTTCAGTGGAGCAGGTTCCACATAGCCAATAATAATCACTATCTCACAGCAGTGTCCTTGCGGCCACTCAGGTAATAGGCCAGCTTGTTATCTCATCTCTCCCACAGTGAGAAAAGAAAAAGACTTGAGCAGACCAAACACCTACTGAAAGTGTTATTTTCTTCTTTTCACAGTAGCATGTTTGTTTTTTTTTTAACTTAGGAGACCCCCACCCCCCCTCTCTTCATCATCATCTGAATCCAAACCATTTCACTGACCAACCTTTGTTTCCCCCCCTTTCCATGAACTGTGCTCTCATCATGATGTTGATGGTGTCTGTGGGCGTAGTGCTTCATGCTGAGTAGGGTTATGTCACCTTGTCGTTAGCCAGGGGAGCTGTTGTAGGATTCCATATTTACCTCATTCTCGCAAAGAAGTTTTTAAAAACCCCCCCCCCCCCCCCCACCACCACCACCACCACCACCGCTTCCCTACATGTACACTTCCTGTCTTTCATAGTACTCAATAGCTCCCAAAAATCCAAGAATTTGTTGCCTGCTCACCGTTAATATTCCGAACTCAACTGTGTGGAAAGTTTTGAGAAATTGGGATTTGGTGACACGATTGGTGCTTTAATAGGAATTGTTGCATTGGAAAAATGGCTAAAGAATCTCATCTAAATCTTTTCACTTTTTGCTAAAACTAGAAATGTAAAACTCAACCCCAGGTTAAAGAACTTGGTGAATTTTATTGTTTTCTCTGCTATAATACACCAAAAGGGTGAAATGCAATCGAAAAATTTTGATGCGCAAGGACTTCATCCGCAGTCAGGTGGAGTTAGACAGGCTGCCATTCATGTATAGCTTGATAGTAACACAGGAAATGAAGGGAAGAGAGTCCTCTAACAAGACGGGTGTGAGAACAGTCACTATGTGTCGCGGTGTCTATGGCGATCTGTCTTAGATCTGCTTTGGTTTTGGCACAGGAAACACAGATTGGTGATTCAACTTTGTGAATGCTGTGTGGGGACTGTGTCCATGTGTTTGTGATGTGTGTGGACTGTATGCTCTGGCCTGTACACATTTGAGCGTGTGGTTTTGTGTGCATTCATCTTCGGTGTTAAAGCGCAAAGCTTAGTGCTGTGGCAGCCCACGGGATGCAACAGAAATAGATGGCATTCATGCGCTCTGTATTCTACCCTCACAACCACCAACACCACCCTTCAAACTCCCAGCCGCCCCCCATTCGACCCCCCACACACACACACACACACTACCACCACCAGCACTACCTCCTCATTGACACACACACACACACACACACACTCCCACTTCCCTTTTTCTCTCTCTCTCGTTATATCATGTGGGCACGAACCAAAATAAAACAGTGAATAACGTTCGGATTTGGAAAGCGGCAGAAAAGGCAGGCAGATCTTCTCTTTCTAGCGTGTTATGAAATGGATGAATATCTGGCCGGTGCAAGATAAAACAAAAACCCAGTGCTGTCATTTGAAACAAAAAAAAAAACGGAACACGCCTGCAGGGATGTGTGTGTTCTCCCCGTGCTTAGACCGTATATTTCAGGATTTTCTCACTATGCACCATCAGCCGAAACCCCCCCACCCCACACACTCGAGTCCAGCTGAGACGAGCGCCGAAACACTTACATCATTCCAAATGACTTCACAAGGGCCTCTGACACCAACCTGGACACATTCCAGTCGCTTCAAATCAGTAGCTTTTGTTGCTGACACACTGCCCCACCCACACCTCCATATGCTGCTCCAACTTATACACACAGTTCGCAACAGCCAGCGATGAGCGGTCCAAAATTCCCAGAACACACACACACACAAAAAAAAACAAAGGAAAAACTCACGGAGGTTTGTGGCCCTGGAAGCATAGTGTTGCGAATGCATCCCGAGGCCCTCCTCCCCCCGATACTGCTCACCTGGACACCCGCCCTGCAGCACACTGGCGACGGCCCTGTCAGACAGACAGAGAGAGGGGGGGGGGGGGTGGTGATGGATGAGGGGTGCAGACATGAGGAACTGTGCATAACATGGTTAATTTAATTATTCACTTGGGCTGCACTGCCGTTCAGCATCTTTTTCCACTTCACAGTTTTCACGTGGAAGTGGAAGAAAATGGGATTCCCTGATGAACCATTCATTTGATTTCATTTGTCCTGGTTTTGCTGCGACCACTGCACATATTGCACATTACTGCGTATTAAATGACACTATCAAGGTGTATAAAAGCATTTTCACTGATTTCCACTCTGGAGGAAACACAATGGAGCACAATGGAGCGCAAACGAGAGCAGAGTAGCTCTCATAATGTTATACTATACCACAATGGATAGATGGACTGGAGTGGCGAGAGCGTGTAGTATCATAGAGTCTTAATACAAAGGATGGAAGTTGCTCCGGTTGCCGA
Organism: Hollardia meadi; assembly: GCA_037974645.1. Classification (NCBI taxonomy): domain Eukaryota; kingdom Metazoa; phylum Chordata; class Actinopteri; order Tetraodontiformes; family Triacanthodidae; genus Hollardia; species Hollardia meadi. Next base: position 7,156,523 of record JBBPCS010000001.1, read on the forward strand.
GAAACCACAGCCTCTCTGTGAAATATAATATGCTTGTGTATTTTAAGCCAAGTGGTCATTCAAGTGGTCTGCTGTGCCATGATTTATTTACTTCTGCTATGCACAGAGGCAGAGGAAGAAAAGAACGACACGTTGCACGGTCCAGATCACTGCGTGTGTAGGCTACTACTGCAAGTCTCTTTGTAAACAAGCGCACTAAGAGAGGCAGGGAGGGAGGGAGAGACAGAGAGAGACTCACCTGGACATGTTCTCTCTCTGAGGTCTGTGTGCCTTTTCCAGCCCCAGTTTGGTGAAAATCCCCACAAGAGCCATAATGGCCACTACTCCACATATGATGTAAACAATTAAGTTCGTCTTGTCTTTGGTGCTGTTGTCATTTTTAATTTTTTTGTATGGAGTCTGCCCGGCCTTCATCCACGGTGGAGTGTCATAATTTTTACAGGTGCTCTGGTCCAGCCGCGAGTGCTTGTAGGAGCAGCAGAAGCGGAAGCCACAGGTGCCGCAGCAGTACAGATAATTGCCCGTTTTGCAGATAAACGGCGGGTCCCACTGGCCCATCACGTCGTAATAACCCCGACATTTGTCCTCCGTGTGCGGGGTCTCCTCGGACACGCTCTCCTCCTCCCTGGAGCCGTTGGAGGTGGCGATCATTACGAATCCTCCGAGCAGTCCTGGCTCCCCGTCGGCCTTGCACACCAGAGCCATAAGTTTGAGCAAAAAGAAGCCGAGGAGAAAGTATTTCCCTCTCATTGTGCTTTCTCCTCCGTTCAACTTCATGCAGAAACGAAAAGACTTGGAGAGAGGAAATAATACGCACGGTCATGATATGCCGAAAAGTCCAGAAACACGCATCCAAATAGCAACGCACCGGCATCCGCGCTTATGAACATCTTTATTAACATATCATCATCCAAAAAAAAAACAAAGAAAAAACACAACAAAAACAAAAAACCGGCGCAGAATAGGAACAATCTCCGAGGAATGAACTTGACTTGGTCCAACTGCTGTGTAACGCGCGCTCTCTGCTGCGCATCTACGCGTCTTCTCCGGAGGGCATTTGCGGGCTCAGATTTCGCCTTTTCGGGAGTGCATCACTTTACATATCCATCGGTGCGCTCTTACGCACAGGAGTAGGCAGAGATACAAGCCGCACCGAGGATGAGAGCGCAGTGAGCGAATAGAAGAGGCGAGGGTGGGAGAGCGTGGTGCGCAAAAGGAGAGGAGGAGGAAAACATGGAGAGAGGGAGCGAGGACAAGAGAGAGAGAGAGAGAAAACGCTTTATTATGAAATATTGTGGTGTGATTAAAAATCCCGGAATGCGCACATCACTGTCTTGTCGTCGAGGAAAGGCGTGGGAGCCTTTCTCCCCCATTTTTCCCCCCACTTGATGCATTTTCAGTCGTAGGTTGACATTGTTTTATAAATCCTGAAATCACAAGTAGCTTAATGTGCTACAATAGGCACCGGCTGGTAGAGCTTCCAAAAGTAGGGGGGTGGATTTTGAAAAAGAGCCTTTCACCAAAGATGTGGCCCCGGGATGTATAATGCCCGCTATAGATCCCTGCCAAACGCGTTCATGAAGACCCGGTCCCTACTTCAGTGCCTATAACTTAGACAAGACACAGCTAAATAATAAGACAGGTTAAACACTTCAAAGGACATCGTGATCTTGAGTGCTCGAGTCCCAGTCCAGTTCTCCTTGACTCAAGCACTTAAGGCGACCAATGACCTGGATGACGGAGAGTCTTCACAGACATAAAGGACATCGGGATTGGTCTGTATTTCAGATGGAAACCGAAGACCCTCATTCCCACTTGGTGTCCAATTGAAGGATGTCTCTGTCTTAGTAGGCCTATTTCAAGAACAGTGAACAGCAGGCCGACAGTGTAAAGGCTGAGACTAAGTTGAAGATGACTAGAGAATACGTTCTTCAAGTGCAGTTGGTTTTGTCAAAAGGGTTAGCGTGAGCGAGAAACAAAGTAATTAACTGTCTCAGTTGAGCCGAACTGAGCTGAAAAAAACATTTTTTTAAAATGTCATATAATTTCGTACTGCAATGCTTCTTATAACAGGAGCACTCGATATTAATTAATTTTGCGGTTAAAAAGCAGCCATCTAAAGAGCTGCGAGGTAATTTGAACCGTCGGGATGCGGGAAAAGCGAACAAAACCAACAATCATTAGAAACATATTAGAGCAACCAGGTAAACAAAATTTGAATCAGGCTCGCTCCAGCCTCTTTCCAAGGTCCCATCCTTTGTGGGAAATTATATATATATTTACACCAAATGCAAAATAAGTTAGACTACAGGTGTTTATTCTATAGGATAAATGTGTATCCTTGGGGAGCTGTGTATGCTTAGTGGGGGCAGTTGAACACCTGGTTAAAATCGTCATTTGCAGCACAGGCTATACAAACTAATTGTGGTAAAGTGAATAAAAAGACCGTAATAAAATAAATAGACCTACATAATAAATGGATATAGCTCGTATATTTACTCTCCTCCTGGTTTATTAAAATGTTTTGTAGGTTGTAGGCCTATTTAATTAAAACAGTGAACGTTACATGCTGTACTAGGTTTGCCACATCGTGACGAGATGGGCAAAATTAGACGCAATGATCAGTTTGCAAGACGTACAGTTCTAAGTGATAAGAAAACAAGTTATTAAAGTTAAGAAAATATAGCTGTAGTGCAGAATTTCAACAGCCACTTCACTTATGGTGACAAACTACAAAAAAACTTAAAAAAACAAAACAAAAAACAAAACAAAAAGCTTCAAATTCAAATGACAAGTACCAACATAAACCACCATGTCCTGAACAGACATTACAAACACTACCAAAAATTAATACTTACAATTTGGAACATAAAACAGCAAACTTAATACACTAATCAGTCCAGCACAAAGCATGATCGGCGTCGCTACAATATGTTAGAGTGGATACATACAGTAAAGGGCAGCCTGTGTGTCGCAGCCACGCTGGGGGCCGCTGCAGCTGAAGTAACGTTGAAGCGCGTTCGCTAACAGGCAGTGTAGTCGATTACCGATAGTCACTGATAAGACAGCTGAGGCCACCCAACAGCTACACAGCAAACCTGTGCGGAGGCTCGCTGACGGGCTCACAAGTCATTAAGACGTTAGTTTGCTTGGACAACTCTTCTAACAGTTGGATGTTATGGCTGAGAGCGAAGATATCTTCCTCAGGGCTAAACACCGGACATTCAGCGGACTGACTGAAGGTAGCCGAGCACCGCTAGCTTCTTTATACCGAGCCAACTTACAGGCTGATGCATTAGCTGCCACTCACTTTAACTTAGCTGTTACGTAAGTTGTTGCACTTTCGTGAACTGACAGAGCAAAGACAGCCGCGTGACAGCTCCTGTGTAGCTTTATTTGAATCACCGGGACACCGTTGTCAACCACCTCAATGCTAGACGAATAGCTTGCTAGCGTGTGTATGAAATAAAACTTATGAGCAATGTTGTGCTCTTTCTGTAACTTAGCGGGAACGTCAATGAATGAAAGTAGTGCAACAAAACGATAACGTTACTCCGTTGTTGGTGTTTAAAATGACTGCTGGTAATGTACTATGAGTGGGCTAATAACTCAAACGTTCTCTTGTTTGCCCCCTGACTTTGAGTGAATGCCGAGGTTCTCTATACGTTATAGCGTCATTTAACCACATTTCTGCCTTTTTGAGGAGGAGCTGTACTACAAGCTGAAGTATTGTCAACGTGGCAGACCGTATTTGAGTAGAGGAGTTGTAAAATATGTTTATTAACGTCACTAAAACGTGTCTTTCAGCTCTGCAATTAAGATACTCCAGGTGTGAAACTATAAAGTACTCCGTACTAACACGCTCCGTTATGTGTTCATCCGTTTCTGCCTTTCATGTCTGTTTAGTTCTTTAGCACCTACTGCAGGAAACCAACTAGTGTACAGGCACTCGAGGGAAAGACATGAACTTTTGTGTTTTATTATTTGCTACCAAAGCAAGCACCCCCTCCCTAGTGCTTTCATCTCAAATAATGATTAATTTTGTTTCGAGCACACCATCTGCCACCTGAGAAATCTGTGGGATTCATGTTTGAAGTTGTGCTCCACCAGCGAGGCCATACAAGGCTGCTGCCTCTTATCTCCTATCATGGGAGCTTTACCGAAGTCCTTGTGTTTTTCTTCTTCTTTTTTTTTTTTAAATGTCTTTTTCATTTGCCTGCCTAGTTCACACATCTGACTCCAAAGAGAGATGTTGTGCTATAAAGTATGCTCAGTGACAGAACGCTTGCAGGACACACAATAACTGCAGAGAAGGACCAAACATGCAACTTGCACATTTGCATGTTGTATGTGTCCATGTGATTTGAAAAGTAGATCTTGCCTGCTTACGGAGGCATGTAGTTGTCAGGTGATGATTTCCATATGCAAACACTATCAAGCTGAGCTACAAGATGTGCTGTTGAAAGTTTAAAAGACAGATCTAGTCCTTTTTTTCCCTTTATATGTTCAGGGAAGGTTCACTGCAACACTCGCACACAATTACACACATTTACACCTGGAAGCATGCTCAGTACATCCATATTGATCTGCTGGCCACTGAGCAAGGCGGAGCAGCCACTAATGATTATTTTCATTATCCATTAATCTGATGACTATTTTCACAATTAATTGATTAATTGTTTCAGAAAATGCCAACAAATTGTGAAAAAATTGCTCATCACAATTTCCCACATCCCACAGTGACATCTTCAAATTGCTTCTTTTGTCCAACAGTCCAAAACACAAAGCCTCTTCATTTACTATCATAAATGACAAAAGAAAAGCAGTAATTCCTTACATTTATTTGTGATATGTTTGTGCAAAACATTTTGCTTTAAAAATGACTGAAACAATTAAGTGATTATCAAAATAGTTGGTAACTAACTTTCTTTCGATTGTTGACTATTTGATTGTTTGACTAATTGAGGCAGCCCTGCTCCAACGACATCTCAGTTGTGGTCATGAGGGAGGCTCAAGCACCTGTCACTTTTGGCCGGTTACGGTGCACTTCTCTAACCTTTAGGCCACAAATGGACACTGGAAACTTAACTTTATATTACATTGGCAGCTGCTGAAGTTCAAAATTCATCAGTGGTCCTCGCGATCAGCAGTAGTCCCCGAGGTGTAGTCATAAGTTAAGATCAGGGCCAGTCTTGCTTGGACTGGGAGGCATTCTAAAGTAATTTAAAGAGATAATGGTAATCATAAAAGTAGAGTGTTTTTCCCCTCGTGGTTGAAATAATAAATGTCAATTACAAGTAAGCTTTTACTCGTGTGGTTCCCAGTAGCAACGCACTCTTCGTCGCTCTTTCCTTTCCTATCACCGTGCTACGTTTTCTCTGGAGGACAGAATTATTATAAACTCGTTTGGGAGAGAGATACACGGAGAGCATGTTAAACACAGAGGATGCAGAACAGCTAGTAGCCCCCGCTGAGTGTGAGTGAAGGGATTTGTTGTGCAGAATGCAGATGTAGACTCTCCACAGTGACAGCAGTGCATAACTAAAGTACTGCCTCCACATCATCCACTAAATGAGTGGAGCAGAAAGATGTTGTTTACACCTGCTCTTAGCATTCGTCCATTTGTGGGCAACGAGGGCAACCCATTTCCATATCACTTAGTCAGGCTTTCTCCTCTTGTCCTTTATGTCAAACTTTGTCATAACCATCAGCCAAGCAGTGATGAGTGTCTGCTTCCTTCCTTTACATGGAAAACCAGGAGCGGGTTGTGTATTAATGAATATTGGAGAGTGATTAGATTGTAAGGCCTTTCTGTTACATAATATCAGGATTATGTAAAACACTTCATTCAAACACTTCAAACGTTCACTGCTGTTCATTCACGCTCCAACATGTAGCTGTTTGTTAATTATTTAGCATTGGTTACTCATGGAATGAGCTTGCACAGCTGTAACAAAAGGCTGTACATTACATCCCCCCAACAATCTTCAATTCCCAGTCCTAAATCCTGATTGCAGCACTTTCAGCTAATCAAGTGTTGAGTTCATTCCAAGAACGAGTATAAGGCTTCTGCATGAAGCTTTCAAGCAGGCCGAATACAGCTGAATGACGAATGCTGTGATGACACCTAATCCCTAAAGCTTTTATGTTTCTGCTTACTATTATGTGCCGTGTTTTGTGCAAGCGTCCTGTAACATATTGAAATGAAAATGCTCAGAATGATGCTGCCAGAATCTGAAGTCAGTACCCGGCAGATATGTCAAAAATGTTGGCTGCTAATGAAAGCTGCGTCCATTAAATGAGTGTGTTTATAAAAAAAAAAAGGTTTAAATCTGAGTGAAAGGACCTGGTAATGTCCGTATGCAAGGAAAAGGTAAGGTGACACTTAAAAAACAAAACATTTAATAAAAGCTGTACATGCATGTAAAGCAGTAAGTGACTTTTTTTTGTATATTTGTCATGCAAAAATTCTATCAAGATAGTCTGAGTGTTTACTTACATTTACACAAAGTGCTCATGCTGTAAAGACTGACACACCTGATGATAAAGAAAATTTAATCAAACTCTATGACATCCAAAAAATGTTTTAACACAGTGAAATAAATATGAGTTCATAAATAAAGATGGACAACGTCTCCTCTTCCACCCACTGTACAAAATTCAACGAAAACATCCTGTATATGAGCACTGCCATCTTGTGCTGGTGTCGTCATTTGGAGCCAGAGTCTGCACAATAAAGGTCGGGTGGTGGAGCTGCGGAATCAAGTACCGCCCATACACCCACCCAACTCAATTGAGAGCAGGGCTCAGCTGTCTACCCTGACGTTGCACCCAGTTTTGTTTTTTTAATAGTATCAAATAACTAATTAAAACCAAACTTACCAGAAAAATGAACACTTGAACATACATCAGCGTGATAAGAACTACCTAAAATGACAGAAACCATCTTTGGGGAAAAAAAATCTATTTTGAGTGTTTGGGGATTTATGACCTTTACTGCAACCCGCCACCATGGGGTGATTGAGATGTTTGGGCTTCACTTTTGGGGAGCTCTCGTGTTGTCCATCTTTATATACAGCCAATGGGTATATCAGAACTTTTTTTGCTGACAGCAGCTGTCTGACATGGCTGGAATTGAGGTTGATGAGATTGCAAAACATTAGTTAAGGGCCATAAGTTGGGGGGTGTTAAACCAAAACAATGAGCTTAAAAATGCTCCCTATAGCTGAGGAGAACTGCAGTCTCAAGCCTAACAAACTATACTTTCCACTACCGCTAGGGTCCGTGTGACATCAATCACGTCATTAGAGGGTGTATGCTTAGTCTGCAGATGTCCATGTACCTCTCAATTTTGTGTGTCCTCTACATTATGGTTTCTCAACCTGTTGTAACTTATGGCCCACTTCTGAATTTCCAATGCCCACCTTCCCAAATAAAAAAAACAAAACAAATCATGACAAACGGCCACGGCCCATTGGTTGAGAATGGCTGCTCCATGCTAAGACAAGCTACAGAATACATCTGCGCATGTGTGAAATGCATCCCCCAGGCAGACTCTATAAAGTAGTATGAACAGAACTGCTACGCATCTGTGGTGTCTGCAGCTGTATGTGTCTGTTTGGGAGTATATTCAGTCCTTCAGAGGGTTAATTGTCTGTGGGCTTGTCTCTATTAGCAATACATTCCATTATACCATACATCCACATTTAATTAATTCAAGTCTCTTTATTTATTTCTTGCTTCCATTGGCCTAACAACATGTAAAGTTGCTTGATGCAGCTAGAGTGTAATTGCATTGTGGTCTTGGTAATAGCCAGCAGCCGTCTCTGTCAACACAAGTGCTGAGCACAATTCTTGCCTCTTCTTGTTCAGATGCAGAGCGTCAGTGGATGGGACCATTTTGCTTCATCCAGGCTGCAGACCCCCAACTGGGGCTGATGAAGGCCTGGAGGGATGGCGACTGCGATAGTGGAGGGGAGGAATGGGCCGAGGAGGTCGAGCTCACCAAGCAGGCTGTGGAGGCCGTAAACCAGCTCAGACCCAGGCCAAGGTTCATGGTGCTGTGTGGCGACCTGGTCCATGCCATGCCAGGTAGGGATAGAGCACAAATGTACTGCACTTGAAAATCTCAAGAAAGATTTGTAGTTTGAAGAACTATGTGAGAGTATTACAGCTGCCGTTTCTTTTTTAAAAATTTCACCCGATAAAGTCTTTCTTGAAAGTCTTGAATGAACAGATTCTTAGCTAGTAGCTCTCAACAGGTCTTTCGGGGAAGCATAAAGTGTGAGTCTTGCTGGAGAAATGTGATGAAATGTCATTTAAAGTACTTTGCTTTTTTGCTATACACTAAAATACTTCTCTGAATGATACATACACATTCTAAGGAGTGTAAAGAAAGGGCAACATGCTTTGTACTGAAAACAAGCCACAGCAGTGAAGAGAGGTTCCCAGCGGACTCACAGCCGTATGGACAGTAGAAAAAAGATATTGGCATCAACCAGGTTAGCTGCCAATTATATCCGCCTTATGTTGAAGGACATATTGTCAACTCACAGTTGCCAGTTGAGTGAGCTTTAACTTCTCTCAGCCTATTTTAGTCAGACCAAGTGACACAGCAGTGGTCCCATGAGCGTTATCTCATGGCATCTAGTACATAATGCAGGCTCATGCAAATGCTGCACTTATTTCAAAGTGTTTGAAATGACTCTCCCAAATTACAGATAACAGCTATTAGACAACTATTTAGAAATTGATTTCATGCACTATACACCATTTCACCAATCAACTTGTTTTATGCACTGTTGGCACTTCAAATCTGCACGTGGACAGTTTTTGCACCCAAAGTTAAGATCTCGTTTAATGAGCAAAGTTCTATCTTTTATTTGGTGAAATGAAAAAAAAAAAAGCACCTGCAGATCTTTGGCCATTGAACATAAATGTTTTACTCGGGTCATCAGGCTGCTTCCTGCTTCCATACACACAATAAAGAGTATAAAGTGAACTGATATTTGATACTAACAGCTTGGATCTGGAGAAATCAAACTTACAGCGTAGATCCAGGCAAGAACATTGTCTATGCCACCCAGAACAACGTGATCAATGGGTCGGTGTTTGATTTACAGTTCAGCGTTGCATTTTTCCTTTTAAATAAATTTTTTTTAAAAAGAAGAAGAAGAGCAGCAGATTGCTTTGCTACATGTGCTAAAAGTACTACAAGGGTAGTAACAAAATCCAACCAAAGCCAAAATTACTGTGACCACCTTTTGCATTGCCACCCAAGGTTCAGCTTAATTTCCATTATACAACACACAAGAAATTGAATTGTAGCACTCTCCACCACTACTGTGCCACACACACACAGAAAAGGCATGAACAAATATTTAAATTGCAGTAGAATGAAAACATTAAAATAGTGTAGGGACACAAGGTGACAACTAATAGATTAAATTTGGCTATCAAAAATAATTATTAATTATATTAATTAATAGGATCTAATTTACATTAGATCACCTCGGGGCACCACCCTTAAT
>JBBPCS010000001.1:7166152-7192592 GCA_037974645.1 Hollardia meadi
ACAAAAGACCATGTGGTCTCACAAAGTTCAGTTTGATTCACACCATAAAATACCTTCAGTTATGGATCCCAACAATAGGCAATAAAATAGAACCAAGTATATAAAAGTAACACTAAAGGAAGACATAAAAAGAAAACTAAATTGCTGGTTATAGTGCAGTGGGAATAAGTATAGTGCAAAGATAATGCTATGGTAATATGGTAAGATCAGCCTAACATGTAGAGTTCAGACTGATCAGCATTGTTAAGCTTCGCTCTGTTCGCACTATTTCCACTGTGGGTTGTAGTTTTTGACCCGCCCAGCATGAGATGACTTTCTGATAGGAAAGCTGCTCCAAAAGGAGCTATTATGCTAATGTCAGATATATTTGTCATAATAGTTAAATGTGACAAGAATGTTTCAGACTGAAACCATTAAAATTTTTTTTTTTTTTTGCTGTCATATGATTCCAAATAGGCCTGCAGTGTAATTTGAGTGTCACTGTGAGATGTGGCTGTCATTTATGAACCTCAAGCAGAACTGCTTATTTGTGACCCAAGTGAAGCAGTCAGGAGAGGTTTGTGATGGCCTGCAAAATCAACGCATGTATGCATCTCTGGCAATAGTCAGTGGCATTTGACCAAAATATGTAATTTAACCATAAAGGAGACGTATAATAGACATGCTGTTTTATTACACTGAATTACTTCTCTTGTGCCATTTACAGATATAGCTGTCAGAAATGAGTGAATGTATAGAATTTAGCAAGTCTTGAATTCCTTAACCGTCCTTATACAGTACTGCATCTTATGTCTTGGTCGATTGCTGCAGATATGTTGTGAGCAGAAGACGAGTAACCTTTCTGACATTCATCAATCTTTAAAGAGAATGGAATATGCCTGATATATGTATTGGTTAATGTATTCTTAGCTGCCCATTGAGATTGGCCTAATCTAATTAATGCACTCTGTGAAGCTTCGGGATGGTTCAGCTACAGATTATTCCTCATTGAGGTAGGTTTGAACTTTAGCCTTCTCTGTTTCTCAGCCAGAGTGTGGAAACAGGATACTCCCCTATGACAGCATCTGATATTTATCTATGAAATTGCACAGCCCTTCGGGCTATTCTCAGGCAAGTTTAGTTTCTGCGCCTATGAAGATTTCGGCTATTGATTAAACCAGCCACACTTTAAATTCCTGTCCAATTCTAAAAATCTATATAAGATAGCGGGCGGCCAGTGTGGTCTCAGGTGCTCCAGCTGTCTCCTCCAAAGTTTTCTGACTTGTTCATAAAGTCTAGTCTGTAAACATCAGACCCCCTGCAGTATTCATATATAAAAAGCACCTGGTTGCCTTCAAGCTGTTTGTATGAATTTTGCTTTGTTGGAATGGTTCAGCATTTAAATACTGGTTGGAGATGGAGAATATGAGGACTTTTAATTCAATTATTTAATTTGTAAATAATTTCTATATACCACCTGTATGTTGGTTTCTCTCTAGTCTTATGCTGGGAGTTAGACTGTTAGATGTCTTGGAACCAGGACAGCAAGCAAACTTGTTTTGCCACAGTGGCAGCTGGTTTCCCAAATTCACTAGATGCTTTCACTGTCTAGCCAGACAAATAGATTTTCAGAATAGAATTGGCTTTGAAAAATAACCCAAAAACCTCCAGAAAAGGCCAGTCAAGTTGACAAAATAATCATTTTGCTGCTCATTTCCCACCTGGTTTGGAAACACCAAATTTGACTCATGCTGTGTTCAATTGTGCTCCAATTGTCTGTCTATGTCTCTGTTTCGGTAGTGACAGAGATGTGATGATTAATGCTATCCTGTAAAGACCTTTGAAAGATAAAGGACATTACGCATTTCTTTCTCAATATTTTTAACTTTAAATGCATCAGTCTGGTGCACTTTGAGAACAAGATTAAGAGGATAGATTGTGAATAACATGAACATAAATAAGAAATTGTGGAAAATATGAAATGTAGAAAGTAATCAAATATAACACTGAGCTTTGGCTCTGCTGCCTGGTAGTATAACTGTACAAAGGCTTTGGCTAGTTTACAATGTAAACATGAGCCTATAACCAGTAGTCAATATCAATCCATTGTTTTCCTTCTTGCATCAGTCCAGAGTTGTAACTAAAGCTTGACTGAGAGACTAGATAGTCGTTTTAAAATGATGTGTGTCCATGAGGAGTGTCATCACTCCCACATCTGGACTGCCTGGTCCCCACAGAGGTTACTGCTGGAAAAGGGGAGTGTCATGTCGTCCCCGCACATATGAAAGTGTGTTCACAAACTTCGCACGTGGCACGGTTATCTTTTCCAAGTGACAGATTAGTTATATTTCACTCTCACTTTTGTCATCACAAAGTCACAGAACAGCCCTGGAAGTGGCTGCAAGACACATAAAGACCAACAGATGTACTGCCCAGCTTAGCAAGATGGACAGAAGAGAGATGTGCTGCAAGCTAAAACATCACGTAAACGTTCACCTGATAGCTTTTCCCGCGATTCAATCTCATGGTGTTATTTTCCTCTTTTCTTGAAGAGAAGAATAGTTTTGCTACATCTTCTTATTGATGTTCTAAACATTGACACCTGCAATGATAGGAAGGGGAGGTGGGGCAGTAGTGAGCGTTTAGGTCTGCCCACCTCCACTCAGAGTGTGATTGTGTGTAAGAGAGAGAGCAAAGGGCAGGGGGGCTATCTGACTGAGAGTAAGAGATGCTTTGCTGAAGCAATGACGAGATCTTTAATGTTATTATGAGACTACGGCAGTCTGCCGAAGTCTGGGTAATTAATGGGAAACACTGTTAAAGTAATTGTAATGAAATGAGTGACTACGGGTTAGCCTGTTTGTTAATGTCCTGCTGCCTGATTTGATAACCAGGAAAGAGGACCGAGCCAGCAGGAACCACTGCAGAGTTAATGTTCAGCAAGAAGAGCCACAAGCTGCCAACCAATGCAAACTACCTTTGCATGACAATTAGGGAGTTGCATGAGCTGCCTGACTGGCTGCCTGGCCTCAAGGTGTGGGCACGAGAAAAGAAGTCGGCAGGTGAACCTCTCTCATCTCTGCATGTCATTTTTTAAGTTGTTTGATTCGATCATGATAAAAACATCCCTGGACTTGATCCTGATTTAGATTATGTAAATTATGAAGCAGAAGTATAATATTTTATATGTGATGCAGTATGTCATCTGGAAAATGTCCTTGACCCCGTTTTCTAAAATATGACTCAAGGCAAACTATTCATATGCAACGCAATTTTGGCCTTCCTCTTCTCCTTTTTGGGTCATAATGACCACCTTTTTTAGCTGCACAGGGACACTCATGAACACTCCTGGAGCTGTCGCCCCCCATCATCTAATACCCCTTTCACACTGGCCAAAAAACCCACTTAAACCTGCTAACATCTGGCTTTTTGCAGGTTTAAGCTTCTGGCTTTTTGCAATGTGGATGTGTACAATCGGGATTTACTCCTGGGTAAATTGACCCTGCAGTAGTAATTTCGGACCCATTTCCGAGGCGATGCTATGATGCACATTCAACATCTGGACGGTTTGTGATGCGGTCTATTTTTCTTTTTACACTTCTGTACCAACGTGGACCATTTAAAGAGTGACTGTAGTAAAAGATACAAAACAGTAACCACTGTAACATCATCACTGGCCTCCATGCTGCTTTCTAGTGTTTACCTGGTGTTTACTACGGTTTACTAGCCCTGTTTCCAGCACGTTCGTGACGTAGAACGTGACGCATCAGATAAAAAAAACAGAAGGGCTACCGTATCTACGGTAAGTGTGAATGGGGTCGATCGCCTATTTTAGTGTGTGTACATGCTAATTTTGGTGTAAAAGTTGTATATGAGTCTTGCTGTAGGCGTCCGAGTGTCCTTATCATCTCCATGATTGCACTGTGTAGACCAAAACATGGATGCCTTACATTTGCTACATTTCTCCCTGTATCCCTCTGATCAGTTGCATTTATAGGTCACAGCGAGATCTATTTCAGATGCACAGTGGGGCAGTAGATAGTGTAAGTATGGGGTTAGACCACAAGGCCTTGAGGACCTATAAACGCTGTGGTGTCAGCCCTTGTTGCTGTCACTCCCAACAGAGCAGTTTGTGTGTGCCATCCTCATTACTCACCACGTCCGTCACTTGCCTGGCAACTGGGCTGCTACATCTGCAGGGAGGAGGAAAGAGATATTATAGCCGGAGCCGCTCTTTCCGTCTCTCGGCTGACATTTCCCCTTAAACTGTTTATTTACAATACAGAATGAATGGGTGGCGGCCAGGGGAAGCTGGCTGTCAACTGGCATTGTCAACACTGCTGCCTGTTGGCGACAGGAAATTAGCAACTGTATTTCTGTTCCCACGGATTTCACTCACTATCTCTCCTCTCTGTCGTTCTCACATTTTCTTCCTTTCTGTCTCTTTCCACTCCATCTTTCTCTTTCATCTGTGTGTTCTCTTTCGTAAACAGCTGCAATCTCATGCCTCATACCTTATTTTGACAACCTTCATTTGCAAGTCTGACACCGTACACAAACACGCTCATTTATTCTTGCCACTGATGAATCTATTTGAAGCATCCATGTGAAATAAATCTAGTGTGGAGGAGTCAGAAGTTCTGTTTATTCTTGTAATTGTTCTGGAACAAACAATAGAAAAATAATAAGGTCATCGTTATCAATATTGGGTTTGTGTTTTAAACCTTGATACAAAGACAGGGAACCTGGGGGTGATGTCTCCTTTGATAAATGGAGACATCACCCCTGATAGAGGGAAGTGGTGATTAGAAGACATCGTTCACACAGATGGAGAGGCATTCTGAAGGACTCAAAGGCTTTCATGCATCCCATCACAGTGGTCCACAAAGTACAATCCCATTTCCCAAACTAAACAATTTTAGAACATTCTTCCTTAAGAACTGCTGGCCAGCGTTTGCTCCCACAACCCAATCCAAGCTAATCCCCAAGAGACGATGTCTCATCTCAAGGACTTCCTTCCACCCTATCTCTGCCTTTCCCTCACTCACTTTCACTCTGCTGCGTCTTTCTCACTTATTTTCAAAGCTGACAAATGAAGAGGATAAAGAATGGGGGGGGCATTGGCAGAGGGGGGAGTGAGATACAGAGCTGATTAGATTAGAGAAACATGCTGGCCTTAACAGTCCTAATGAGCACTACAAAGGATTCAAGCTGTATCTCTGGGGGTTCATGAGGGAGGTTATGCATGATACAGCGGGAAGTAGTGTTCAAGTACGTGTCCGCATGTGCTTATGTGCACACGTGTGTAAAACTCACAAAGGTGAAGTAGAGGTTACCTTGGGAATTCCCTGTCCCCTCTTTTTAACTGTGGAAACCTGTTTAATTGTCACTGAAGGCAGATAAAATTGAGCTCTCTGTGGGATTCTGAAGCAGAATAGAGGAGGGTAAAAGGAAGAGACTGCCTAAGGAGAATTTGTTTTTGGGACACGTGTAAGCGTTTTAGAATTTTTTGGAGGGGTGTGTTTGAGCAGGGAAGTTCTCTATGTGTTTATCTAATGGGATCATCCAATGGCTTGTGGCTAGTAACCTGGAGTGTAGAAGTTTAGAAATGTCTCTGTTACCATTTTCACAGTTCACCTTGCAATGGTCGCCCAGGACATGAACAGTTTAAAATGCATGAAAAATTCCTCTGTAAGACAACCGTGGTAAATATCAGGGTGAATTCCTCCATCCGTCCACCTATTGATCCATTTTTGTAGGCTGATCTGAGTCCAGGTCACAGAGGCAGCCGTCTGTCTGTCCTCTCAGCAACATTTTCCAAGTCCTTCAGCGGGCTCTGGGTTTGGCCTGGGGTCTCCTCTAATTTGGACGTGCCTGGAAAACCTCTAAAAGGAGACATCCAAAATTCATCTTTAGGAGTCACTGATCACGCCGGTGTGATGACAGCATGTGACTGTTTCAAGACAACGCAGCATAATAACGAAGTCACGTAAAGCAGTGCTGTCAATTTCTGTGAAAATGCTGGCTCTGAACTACATGCCAGTAAAGTAAAAATATGATATGATAGTATAAATATTATGATATGATAGCTACAGTATGATAGTATAAATTCAGACGACACAGCATGCATATGAGTTCTCTTCTAGCATAACTTGGCCCTTATCAGACACCCAAACCACATCAACTAACCTCTTTTCAACATGAAGGAGCTCCTTTCTGGTTTCTGAGCCCAGCCACTCTTTTGGTCATTAGCCAAAGGTCATGACCAGAATTAAGAGTTGAAATATAGATTGACAGGTAAATCAAGCTCAGCTCTCTCTTCACCCTGTCAGTCCAACAAGATCTCCATTTCTGCTGATGCTGTACTCATGGCATATTAAGTTCATACAAATAGGGATGATCAGGCTTGGGAAAACCATTCATGCCAGCTTCCAAGCAGTATGTAAAGCGACATAGGAGTTTTTCAAAGCTGCAGATATCTTCGGCTTGGACTCATGAGGTGCAAACGTAACACAATTTTTTTTGATACTGGACACTACACTGAACACTTTCTCATTGTTGAATAGAGCGGACATCTTCATCCACCATGAACTCATGCTTGTCCATGTCAGAATGATGTCCACTGTTGTGAACAAGAAATATAAGTTTGCTTGAATTTGATAAGGTTTTAGGTAGAGATGTCCTAATCATTTTTTATTTTATTTTTTTGGCCCTAATACTGATCCAAGTCCAACACTTACACTAATGTGTGTCTATTAAACACTAATTAACTAACGTTATTTAAACAAAAAATATATTGATTTGATTTTCCATCGTTTCGCTGAGTACCCCCGTCTGTTCCTGCAACACACAGTCGGATTTGGCTGCTAAATGGGAAGTAACCACCTACTTTTCATGAGCAAACGTTCTGATTGGCTAAGCACAGATAAACACCGCTGCTCACCCACTCACTCACTCACTCACTCACTTCGTTAGTAGCTGCACACTGCAGCTTAAACACTTGCGGTCGAGGCAAATCTCCAAAAATAAAATCCATCCATCTCTCTGCAACATTTTTCTCTGTTGGAAGGCTGATCTGGATGAAGCACTGCAGCCAGGAATAATACATTTTTCCTTGACATTGCTACACTCTCCACACTTGTCTCAATCGCTTACCTGGGAACTGTGGGAAGCAGCAGACAATGAGGGGGCGGGCTTATGCAATGTTTTTAGCTGGATGACTATTGGTTATCCAGTTTCCAGGTAGAAACCAGCTAAAATTCTTACTAGCTCGTAAGCTGTGACGGGGGTGGAGGAACGGCAGTAGTAAACGACTTCAGATTTTAACAGCTTTTATTTTACACCTCCAAGTTTATAAAAAACACAAAACACATTAAAAATGCATTTTCATGATATGGGACCTTTAAAAATGGGTATCTGATTCCGAGTCTGATTTGATACATATATTTATTTAGAATGTATATTAAATATGTATCTGACACATTGAAAGGACAGCTGCAGACCAATAAATTTAGCACACCTTATTTTTCATGAGCTACTTGATCCAAACACTGAAGCTCCTTCTTTTAAACTATTAGATTTATAAGCTTGAATTATTGATAGATATGAATGAAAGATTAAGTTGGAGAATGCGACTAGAGGTGGGACTAGCTGCAGAATAATATGTTTTTTCATCCACTAGAGAAAAAACATATCATTCTGATGGAAAATCTTTGGCCAAGCACAGACACTGGCTTGCACAGAGCCCTTTAACCAGAAACAGACAAATTTAAAGTAGGATTGCCTTCAAGTTACACATTGAATGAACGCTAATTAACGACAGCTGATAGCCCTGCCTACAAAAGCGTGTAATAACAACGGCTAAATGCTGCACTGTAGATTTCGGCTGTTATAAAAGACAGTAATGTGGCAAAACTAGTAGGATGAGGGGAGCAAAACAGAGTAAATTACAGTAAAGAAAGTATCAGATTTAGTCTGGCTTTACTTTAGTCAATATGATCTGTCCTTTCAGATCAGGTCAGGACATCTCTAGTTTTATAGAGACAGTTCACAGGACATTACAGTTTACAGTATTTGTGGGGAATTTCATCACTCTCGATTGATCCAGCATACACATAATGTAACGAGGTTGCATTGTTGGAAGGTTGTAGAATACATTTATTATGACTTCATCCTAGCTGCCACCTTGTTATAAGCTGTAGGCCACTGCCAAATCAGCACAACCTGTCAGTGCCAACTACATGCTCAAGTCACAAATAAAAGGTCCACACGCATTGAAAGTTGTGTAAGTGCAGAAAATGTATGCGACAGAAAGACCCCACGCACTGAAGCCTATGTGCAGTCTTTAGAGGAAATTGAGAGAAGTGCTTATAGTGTTGGACATGCTCAACGATAAACTGCCAGAGTCTCCTGTCAAGGTTTGAAAATCACAGTGTTGCAATCTCATTAAATGAACAAGTCAGAGCTCCAGAGAGAGCAGAGAGCAGCCTTGTGTTTTTATTTCCATTTCCCCTGCTCTGTGAGCAGGGTGAGAAAATTTATTTTCATTATTCATTCATTATTACTTCATTATTTCTTGTGCAAGAATCCTACTTATTTATGTAATTAACTTATCTGCAGCATTTTATTACTCTTTTCTGCATGTTATTTGTCACTTTTGAATATTGGGCATATTTCATGGAAATTATTTCTCTTCACAAATACTCTACTCCCCCTTGTAACCTACCCTTTGCCAAGCAAGTGCTCATTTGCACAGTGTTGTATTACACTATTACCAATGGTAAGTGAAGGAGGACATACTGTATTAACTTAACAACGTAACCATATATATATATATATATAGAGAGAGAGAGAGAGAGACAGAGAGAGAGTTTAGCAGTTTAGACTTTCCAACTTCAGTAGGACATATGTATCTAAACAATGCACACATGTTAATCTGCCTGGTGCCTTAATAGTGTCATGCCCGTAACCACTCCCCATTAATCTAAAGCAAGATGTCTCAAATGCAGATTGATGGGGTGCTGTATGGGTGAGGATTGGTTTGCGATGTGCAGTGCTGAGGGATGATTCATGGATATTGCCATGTTAGTGGATGGCTGTAGCTGAGGGCAGGCAGCTGGAGGTGTGAGGAAGCAGAAGGCAGCGCAGCGTCCCTGCCACTGTGCTTGGCTCCCAGTGCTATTTTTTCAGATTTATTTATCAAAAGAAAGTAAAGTGTGGCTAGATGCAATTTTTGAGCCCCTTCTTGCTTCACACCTACTCAATTACACACATTCACACTCAGACGGTGTCAAGCATAACACATTTTCTTCTGTTTTTAGATACTGGCCAGCTCCACTGGCTGACAAGGTCAGGTGGCTGGCTAAAGGGCACATTGATGAGGTTTAAAAGAGAGTAGAGCACTTCTTATTGACTTCACCTTCCTTCACAATTTCTAAGCTTATTGAATACTTGGAGAAACTGACCTTATAAAAATGAATACAAGAACTTTTGTTCTACTTGTGAATAAATGGGTAAGATCCAATTGTCTGTAACAGCAGGGTTAGTTGTGAGCTAGCAGTTGCAACAATTGCCTCAGCATTTCAAATGACAACCTTTGCACCCCCTACTTTCCATCCCAGCTTCATTTGAGCGGCTTCCTTTGTTTGTATATCATGACAGTGGTCAAATATTGTGATTGTAGAATAATGAGTCCACATTGTTGTGGCCCCAGCTGTCAAAGTTTTCATCAAAACTAAATTTTCAAGTTCAAACTGTCAGCTCCCCAGAGACCATGCTAGATGTTTGGTAATTTGCTGCACTACACATCACCCACTTGAAACCATTGTTAAGACCACTTATCTGTTTTAATCATTGATAACACTGTGAATTGATAAATAAGGTTTCATTTTTCATGGCATGAAGCAAATTAATTTGTGAATTGTTTTGCATAATTATCATTAACATTATTATAAATAGGGATATTCCTAATTACTGATTTTCCTGACATTTAAACTGAAAGTTTAAACTTAGGCTTGTCGACACTCAAACTGTCAAAATTGAGCACATTCTACAGTATAAGGTTAATCTATAAAGTTTAATGTTGCCCAAAAAGTATTGTGTATATTATCAGAGCCATTTGAAACGGTTAATCGCATTCTTCAACTAGAAAATGGCACTCAGTAGAGTGCATACCTCCGCCAAGGCCCAACAGCCCTCTTATTTAACCCTTAGCACCAACTGCAGCAACTCGTGACTGTGTTAGTACCTTTAGTTAGTACTCTTTTAGTACCTTACTGAATCCCTATTAACTTAGCTACACATTGGTATTTGCAGGTTTGAAAATACGTTTAAATCTGGATTTTTATTTGGATCCGCACTCAACTGTACACACTCATAGATACCAGCCCTCTGATTTTTATTTTAACAAGATCCATGCATTATTCTATGGAAAATTAATGAAAATGTCTAAAAATGCCCTATCTTGCAATGATAAAGAAAGAGATAAAAAATTCCTGTATCCACCCCTTTATCCGGATCCGCGCCAAAATTTAACTGGGGTACCATGCACCTTGGCCTACCGTCAGGTGTCATCAGCCCATGTTAGACTAGCCAGGTGCACAACATTGTTGACTGCTGAACATTTTAAGAACATTAATCTTATTTTTCATCTTCAAATACTACCGAAATTATTATACTTTAAACACAAAGAAGTCGTTACTCTTCGAACCTAAATTGACAATATGAAGTCTGACAGGCTAGTAAAAACAACGTTTTACCTTTTATCCAAATGCATTTTAAACTCCACAGCCTCTCTCTCTGTCATGCACAAGATTTTCTGTCGGAAATGGCTCTTGTGTAATGAGTCCTATCCAAACATCCAAGGAAATGTTTGCTCGAAAAGTAGGCCAGTAAAATAATTACTCGGATGAATAAAGAGGGAAAGAAATAAGAGAGGAGAAGAGGGAAAAGAAGGAATAACTTAAGAACAGGGGCTGATAGGTTTGTTTGATATAAATTCTAAATTATAAATAGGTTTGAGTCTCACTCATTCTTTGCCCATTACCTACACTGGGACTAGATTAATTTAGCTCAAAATGGTTCCTTCCTTTGTGCCAGTTCTCCTTTTTGTGAACTCCAGGTGTAATAGCATAGTGTCCCTGATTTTAACACAAACAAATAAACACATTGTAAAGATCTTGTTAAACCAAATGCCTCATGTATCTGACCGGAGAACCTGACAAGATGTGGCTCGCGCTCGTCGACCAGTGAGGCTTCCACCAGAACACCACTCATCATGTCCGTAACCATGGTGATATAAAGTCGAGCTGTTCAGAGCATTGATCATTCTCTGAGCTGTCATCATCATGATCCAAATAATCCCCCTTCCATTAGGCGACTCTTGTCTGTAGTACCCTTCACACAATCAATCTGACAGTTTTCATCAACATTTTTGTACATTTGTCCTGTCCAGGCAAGATGTTATTAGCAATATTAATAATCAAGCATCGATTTTTCTGATGCATATCAGTATTGTTTTGTTTTTTGTAATTCACTTTGTAACAATGACTTCTCCTGCCCCCCCTTCCCAGACACCCCATTCAGAGAAGGTCAGGAGCAAGACCTGAAGGCAGCCTTAAAGGGAACGGATCCTTCCATCCCACTGGTATTTGTCAGTGGGAACCATGACTTGGGCAACACCCCCACCCCAAGGACAGTGGAGCAGTACTGCAAAGCTTGGGGGAACGACTATTTCAGTTTTTGGGTAAGCAATCATCTATTACATTTCGTAGTCGTAGTCGTAGTAGTAGTAGTAGCAGTATGGATGGCTAATTGTGAACATGGGTACTGGGCACAAGTATGCTAAGTGCTCTTACCTACACGCTCATACACACATGCCTGGTTCTGTTTTGCTCTGTGCTTACCGTGCAAGATGCACTATCTGTATTTGAGGGGTCCTCCAGGTATTTAGTACTGTACGTCCATAAATTTGGGAGACGTAAAAGAGAAAGATTTTAAAACCAATGATCAAAATCGAAGCTTGGGAGCTCGAGATGTCCTGACTTTTAGTCTCTAGTATGGTTCAAGCTTCAAAACCACTGGATCCCACCTTTACCATAATGCAACTCAACAGTGTCTTTCAATAGACACTCCCTACCAACAATTTTGATATTTGACACCTCCACTTTGCAGGCTTTCTGTTTATAAATTTAGTCTGAAATGACCCATATGACATCAATGTGACATCATCAGATTGTTTTTTCAGATTTCAGACTTTCTGGGGCCACAGAAAAATTTTAAGCAGTCAGAGTAGGACTAATCATGACCAATTATACTGATGTTTATCCTACAAACCGTGAAATCAGACATAAATGAGATTTAATGTTGTCCAGAGCACATAGTAAAATGTAGCTCAAAATAGCACTAATAAAAAATGTTCTACCCAGACCAAAGGCTTACTCTGACCTTCTGAAATCATGGTTGACTTGAAGTGATTTTAATTTGTGCAACATTTACATGGAGGCGTACTCCCATGTATATAGAGTCCTTATACATATTTCTACCGTCTTGAACAAATCTTTAAGGCCATGAGCTCCTCTCAACTCCACGGCCCTGCTCACATGCTCACTCTGCCCATGGGATATCCATGTATGAGCAGGAGTAGTGGAATTTTTAAAGTAACATGATTCTCCATTGATCTTCTGTGCAATATTTAGGTTTTTGCAGGAGTAAAAAAAATAATAATAATTGTAGGGATAGAAATAATAGATGGTAGAAAATGCATTATGAAAATAACCCTTGAAAAAAGAATGAGGTGTAGGCTAACATAAACGGCACCTTTGTCTCTTCATTCTCCTGTTCTCTCAGGTGGGTGGAGTCCTCTGCCTGGTTCTGAACTCCCAGTTGTTCTATGATGCCTCGGCCTGCACTCAGCTCAAGGAGGCCCAGGAGACGTGGCTGGAGGAGCAGCTGAGCAGAGCCTCCTCCACAACGGTAGAATGGCATCAATGACATGATTCTATACATGATATATATGATTCTATATATGATGTCTTTCTTTGCTGTGTCTGGGCATTTGGATATCTGCTGCTGTCTGCAGCCATTTCACATTTGAATGTTGTCTTTGGAGCTCGGTCATGAACTCATCCCTCACATCTGTCTGGTCAGGAACCCAAACCCAAACACATCCTGGTGTTCCAACACATTCCTCTGTACCTAAAGAGCCCAGATGAGGAGGACGACTACTTCAACCTGCAGAAGGCAGTCAGACAAAACCTGCTGGACAGGTTCAAGAAGGCAGGTAGGAAAGCAGGGTGGCGCAAATTACGGGCTTACCTTTTCCTCTAGTTATTGTGTGTGTGACCAACTTGTGTGACAGAGCAGGTTTGTGTCCATTGGCTCAAGGGCACTTGATGTAAAGTATGTGTTGTCACTTCTAACTACTAGGTATTTGTGTTTATGTTTGTTTGAATTCAGAGTTCTAACTTTTAGTTAAAAGTCACAAAAGAGATTAAATTTTATTGTGTTAAACGTCAAACAGCAGCCTCTTCCAAAACCTTTAAAAAGTATTAGTATTTTTTGTAATGATGGATTTATGTTCCTTTTGAAGTGGTCTTAAATTTCTTGTCTTAATACTTCTTAGCTAATATCCCTGTTAAACCTGTTTCCAGCATATCTAACTGAAGCACAGTTAAGATCCTAGCCCCAAGGATTAATATGCCATTAGCCAGAACCACAGAAGGAGCTCCTGGCACACACACGCACACACACACACACACACACACACACACACACACACACACACACACACACTACATGGGCGTAATTGAATTAATTTATGAATTCACTCCCTATAAGAGTAATTCCATAATCAAAATCCATTGTTGTCAGCTTATAAGAGTCTGATACAAGGGTATCAGGGAGGGAAACTCTCACAAGGACAATAAGGAAATCAGTGACTCAATACACTTACGCACACATCTCACTATCCGGCCAGTTCTGCCCAAGTGATTGACAGAACCGCTCCTACAGACTTGTGCTATGCTTCTCAATCATGCATCAAGGTGACTGGCGAGGGGTAGTATTCATTTCATTATCTTGCCATTATTCCAGCATGTATTTAACGATGTTGGCCCGTTTTGGTCTGATAACCCCTCTCTCTCATAATTGATTGCTACTCGGAAGGGAACACTGGTTAAAGATTTAAAGGGCAATCCGTACAGGCTTTTTTATATTCAGGAACAGAGGATATGTGCAGAACATGCTATGCGCAAGTGTCCTTTCTCATCCACACTCTTGTTCACACATGTTCTACGGCCAATTAGAAATTCAGACTACATACAGGGCATGTACTGTAAGGAACTATATACATACATGTACTTTGCATTGTTATTAATAATTAATGACAGACATGCTTCTGCTCACTGTAAAGCTGCGAACGCTACATGACTTTCTCATGTTGGTATGCACATACATTTAGGTTTTTGTGTGTAAGTAAAATATATAGTACTTCCGATTACAGCAAGAGAAGGGATGTGATTTCGGGCTGCCTGTGATTTATCTACAAGTCATATTTTACTCATCACATTCATGCACCCGCTCTGTCCAGTCCTATCCCATACATAACAATGGGCTCGGGCAAAAATGTCAAGCTTCATCCTTTAAATTTATCTTGAAACTTCTGTTTCTATTGCTCAAATGGAAAATTTCGATGTTACTCCAAAGTTATCCTTTATTTGGTGTGTTTATAAAGATTTGAAATCGTTTGGATAATTGGAAATCTATAAGTAGTCAGGAAAAGCCTTAAATTTCATATGGAAATTACAAAAAAGCTATGAAATACAGCACAGCTTTGTTGTTGGTAGATCTTCAAAAGACAGCTAAATGTATGAAACTCAAACCCGATGGCTGTGCCTGCACAAAAGCAATCAAACCAGTTATTGTTGAATAATACAGCCTTTGTCTTTTAGTTCTTTCTGCTCTCTTCTGATCCCCAGTTTCTCTTTCATGCTCCCTCTGCTCTCTCCTTCTTCTCCTACTAGGAGCGTCTTGGTGACTGATGCTGTAATGTCTGTACCCTAAATCTACTGGAATATGTCCTTGAGGCATGATTGTAAAGGAGACTGACTGTGATCATTACTGTGCTCTCTGTCAGTTTATGATAGAGCTGCTGCTGTACGTTCACACCAAATAATGCTCAGAAAACTATATTTATTTTCTAGACATGCTAGCAGTATGGCTCTGTGGAGGAAAATATTGGTTAGTTAGTCCACTGCTTTGCTCAAACCTATAGCCCCACCACAAGGTTTTGTTTTTTAGTTAAATGTCATGGCAATCATTGGATGGATTGCCATGCCATCTGATACAGACCTACTTGGTCCCCAGAGGATGAATCCTAATGATCTCTTGACTTTTCATCTAGTGCCGCCATCAGGTCAGACTTTTTTCTCATCCAGTGAAATATGTCTTTTTTCGGATGCTGCTGATGGCCAACTCTATCTCGCTTCACCTCTGTCCAGTCCCCACCCACTGTGTCCTGTCATCCCCAAAGTAATAGTTCTCATCGGAGCCATTTGTAAATCCCCTTTGTACTGAATCCATTGTCGTCAAACTAGCCTTCATTGGTCTCAGAGGCTGTGTCTGTTCCCTGTTTGGTTTCCAGCCGTGTTCAGGCTGTGGAGCCTGTTTGAGCTGAGCCCTGCTGCCCACATTGACTCCTTCTTTGATACAAGATCGAGATCTTCTGTCTGTAGGGCCAATAGCTCCACTGCTAACTAAGCTAACAGTCACTATAGCTACAACCAAAGATAATTACAGCCCAAAATAACTACAGCAGACTGAAGTATAGGGACAGCATTTGGCAGTTACTGTGGTGATATGCTGCCCCCCATATTTTTGGAGATACCATCAAATTCTGGCTATATTTTACAAATCTCACATTTAAAACTTAACAGAAAACTAAACTTCATGAAATGCAGATTCTCTTGTTTTTTAGAAATTACCCACAAAATGTAGGAATTTGGATGATGTTGTTAGTCCAATGGTAAAAATGTGGTCTTTTTTATGGAAGAAAATAATAAAAACAAGTGGGGAACTGAAAAAAAACAACAACTGTTATTTGTTATTTACTGCATATTGAAGAAAACAAGAGTGCCCGGGAGAGTGTTTTGCTTGAATTCCTGGCTGTGTTTCCTCTCATCCGTGGTAAATTATGTCTCTTCTGGACATTGGCTAGATTGTCTATGGTAATTTTCCCCCTCTTTGCTTTGCGTTATTCACGCTTCATCTCCTTCCCATGTTGATCTGTCCTCACCGCTCCACCCTATGATCCGAAGCCCCCAGATGTGCTCTTGTACTCTGGTGATCATTTCAGTTATTACAGTAAAGGGCAGCATCATTAACCTCACACACACACGTCCATGCAGGAACAGTTGAGCATTGGCACAGATGAAGCATTTATGTAGTTTTTTTTCTTCTTTTGAGCTTTTCATGAAAGTATGCAGTTTACAAGGATGAGCCTCTATGTTTGTGCAGCCTGGTTTCTTATAATTTTGCATGGAAGATAATTGTAGCTATACCAACAGTTGAAGGATTACATGTTTTATAATGTAAATTTGGCTTTCACATCCCTTAATGGAACACTTTGAAGCTCTTTATGATAGTCTGAGAATGTTCCTTTGTACCAATAGCACATGTACATTAGTCAAAGTGCTTCAAAGTTCTTCTTGGTCCTTATTTTATCAAAGAGAAACAGCAGTCAGGCAAGAACAAAGAGGTAAAATTAGAAAGTCTAAAATAGCAATAGGTAAAATAGTAATTTTATTTCAACAGAAAACAACCTTGAAATAGGATCACTGGATGTTAAATAAATGTGTCTCTGTTATCTGTAACCGAGCTGTCCGACTACTCCAAAGGTGTCATTTTGTGGTGTCAGTTGACTTACAGCAGCTGGGGATTTGGCTCAGCATTTGTAAGGCTGTTAATGCTGCTGCGGGGTTTCTGCAGCCCCCCACCACTCCAGGGATATATGATGGAAACAGCGAATGTAGTCCCCTGCAGACAAAGAAATACATTTAATTGATTTTTCCTCACTGAGGTATTTTTCATTTCTCTCCCTCCTCTTCTCACAGGATATGCAAGTTTGAGTAATTGTGTGCGCATGACTGTTTAATTTGTACATGTTTTGGATGTGTGTTTGATGCATTTTGCATATAAATTGCGATGCAGTGGTGCATTTTTTCTATGCATGATATAGTCAAGTATCTGTATGTTATCTCAGCGGCACAGCTGCGCATGGGAAAGGTGCGACACCAATTAGTCTTCCTGTGGCTCATCAGAGCGAGCAGTTCCACCCTGGGAACTGTTGACTGTATTCCAGCTCATATTAATGATACACTGTCTCTGTGTGATGACCCCCTCTTGGGCAAGTAAAGTATCGTGCAATCCCTTTTTTAATTGCACAAGCAATTACTGTCATCTGATTTGACAGTGATTTGGTTTATATTAAACCTTGCCTTTAATTGTTCACTTGCTTCTTGTGTTTAATATCTTTTGAGCTTAAACCAAGCCCCTGATTAGAAAAGGACATGTTTCAAATGTACAAATAAATCTGCAATTTATTGGTTGCTTTGCCAACTCTTAGGACAACCAGTAAACAAAACAACAAAGCAACTGTTTTTACTTCTTTTGTAGAATTTACTACTCTGTAACCTAAGCCATAAAACCCCTGGAGGAATTTCCTTACTCTTATTATGTTGACTTCTGTGCTGCACCGTCACTGTCATACCCATAATCATAGTAAATATGCTCTCTGGCTTTATTGGCCCTACCTCTGCCAGTTTTTCAACACATGAATCTAACTCAGCCAGCATTTGCTGCAAGCAGAGGAAGAAAAACATGCAAAAATTGTAGGTTGCTTGCTCATTGAGGATGTTGAATTTCAAGAGAGCAGGTTTTACACACATCCAGAATCTCTTCAGAGAAGATCCAATTCCCTTTGCTGGGAATCGGCGTCTCCTTTTTTCGAGAGGCGAGTAGAGTAGCAGAAATCCCAGCAGTGCTCTCAGCCTCTCCTCTCCATCATAGATGTAGTACTGTAATTAGATTTCTTTGCCCTCCTCCTCCTCCTCTTCCTCCTCCTCCAAGGTTTATCCTGCATTCAGGATAACTTCAGCACGCATACAAACAAGGAAGAATGAACACATGCACAGATATGTAGACAGATGCACACTGTCTCCAATCCCTATTTATGTGTGGGGAAAAAAACAAAAACAAGACTGCAGCTGAGAAATTCACTGGAATCCCCAACATAGCTAGCGGCTTTAGAGTTGTACATACAGTAGCTAATTAGAGCTGAAGATAAGCCATGTGCTGCTCTGCATAGTCTCTCCGTCTCTTCCTTCTCCGTCTCTCGCTTTCTCTACTTATTGCCGCTAGTTGTCTGTATCAGCAAGGGTCCCACTCTCAAAAGCGAAGACACATTTATCACCCACTGGGGATTTGATAAGAGGCCACGGTTAAGCCTTTAACCCCATTGTTTTAATGATGAGGCTGAATAATGCCTTTTCTTTTTCTGCATCTCGCTCTCTTATTCCTTCTTTTTCTTTGTCCCACTATCTCCCTCTACCTCAAGCAAAGGTCGGGCTTAGTGGGGACATCTCACCGGACAACAGGGGCTACGTTGGTGGGGCTGTGTTCTTTCAGGTGCCGATTAGATGGTATGATCCAAGAAGGCCAGTTTGAGTAGCATCTCTTTGTTTTTGGTCCTAATGAACAGTATTTTACACGCATGAATTATTCACTTTAACACAGAGACCTATTTGAATATACAAAATGTGCATTGTCTCTGGCATGTGTGCAGATTTTTTTGTTTTTTTGTTTATTGGCCTTGCAAACATCGGCTGATGCCGATTATCTCAAAGTGCCAGTATCATCCCAATTAATCAGCCGATCGATTAATCACTTTTATGCTCACTGGGATAATGAATGAATGAATGTGGAGAGTGGCAGTTCTTGATTGCCTAATTGCTTTTACAGTCACTTACAAACCAAAATAAAGTTCTTGTTAAAATTCTGTTTACATTTACATTGCCGTGGTGGAAGGAGTATTTAAATCCTTTACTTTTGTAAAGGTAACAATGCAG
This sequence comes from Hollardia meadi, assembly GCA_037974645.1. NCBI lineage: Eukaryota > Metazoa > Chordata > Actinopteri > Tetraodontiformes > Triacanthodidae > Hollardia > Hollardia meadi. The sequence continues at coordinate 7,185,253 of JBBPCS010000001.1, forward strand.
CAGTATAAAAATACTCCATTACAAGTATAAGTTCTGGATTTAGACCCGTACTGAAGTAAAACTATAAGCTTAAAATTTACTTACTATGCAACAGAGTAGTCCTTATCAGTTATACCATTGTATCTTCTAATTATTTGATTATTATTACTAATGAAAGTACAAGTATCTCAAAATTGTACTTGAGCACAATACTTGAGTAAATGTACTTTGTTACATTCCTTCCCTGGCTAACTGTTTTAATTTTGGAATATTGTCTGATGCAAGTTCTCAGACCTACACTCAGTACTTTGCTTGAACACATCCTGTGGAGACAGTGATGGACGACAGCAGCTGCTACGGATAAAAATACATTTTAAAACCAAGATTTTGGAGGGTCCTCCCCAGGTTTCTGCTATTCCCCCTCACTACTATGCCCCTGCACGTCAGTGGCATCTTAAGAGTTTTAAGGGCTGTCGTACTCAAAGAAACATAAGGATCATAGCTTGCTGAATTGAGGATGATTAGGAACCATGTTGGGTACCAAATGGCCAAAAGGCATGCATGCTCTTTGAGGGATAGATGACATGCTGACTACTCTCATTTCCCTGTGTGTGCGTGCATGCATGTGTGTGTGTGTGGTTAACTGGAGGACTCCGGGTGCTGCATGTTGAGTGATGGCTGAGAGTGATTTATGGGGAGCTGGGGCTGCACGATGCCTAACCGTGCTACATCATTTTGTATCCCTCTGTCATGCAAATTATCAACCGCCACCATTTCATGATGAATTATTTCCCAGACCTGCACTTTTAATGACAACCGCCCTTCAATACAAGTGAACACGTTGCATGTTCACTCCTACGCAGCCCATTCTCACAGATGTACAGCTTTGTTCAGAACCACATTAAAAGTTTGTGTCAAATAGATGGAGACAAAGAGGAAAGGTTTTTTTTGGGGGGGGGGGGGGGGGGGGTTAGTGGCAAGATAGGAACTAAGCTTGCAATTAGCAAATCCAATCAGTGACCAAGAGATGAAAGGGAGATGATGGAGAGTGGGAAGGGAAAGAAAGAAAGAGCACAAACATCAAACATGATCAGATGTGGACAGTGTGTTTTTACTTCCTTTTTTTTTGTGGTCTACATCAGTGACCACTATTAGCATTTAAATAGTAAAGGTGTTTCAGTATTTAAACACATCCATCAATTGAGGCGACCATGGCTCAAATGACTGCAGCATATAATTATAAAATAAACAAAATATAGTTGCATATTGGAAAGGGCTCCCCTCCTCCTTTCTGTGCATTTTTTTTCTGCAACCCTGACCAGAATTCAATTTGACTCTGAGTAATTTTCCTTCGTTAGCATTCAATCTGTTTTCATCACTCTGACTGCTTACTCTGGGTATTTTCACTCCAACACCACCCTCCCTCCCTCCCTCCCTCCCTCCCTCCCTCCCTCCCTCCCTCCCTCTGTCTGTCTGTCAAAGCAAAGGCCAGTTCCCAGATGGGAGTCCTCATCACAAAGAAAAGCAAAGGGAAATGGAAGAATGTAACAACATTTTTTTAAATGTAACAATCCTTTACTGTATGTAATACTGCTATTTAACACTTTCTGAACATGTGCTGTCCTCCTGCTTGCGTTAATTTCATTGGGTAACACTACTTCACACAGTTAGATGGTCCATTCTCTAAATGGCTGAATAGGTTTAGTCTGGCATTGTCAGTGGAAGGAGTAGAAATGTATTCTTTATGTAGCTCAATGGCTAGAGCCATGGCACTAATGTTACTGGTTTTAAGGTTTTAAGTCCCACCAGGCCTCCAACGCTGATGGTACTCTGAGGCACTTTGGATAACGATGTACAGAATGAGCAGTGTGCTACTTTGATTGGAGTGAAGCAAAGTGAAAGGACTCCTCATTGTCAAATCAAGCTAATTTTCCAGAAGGGTGCGAACTATCATCCTGGAGGCAGTAGCCTACAGCAGTGCATTCAAGTACACAGGCTCTCAAGTTTTTATTCCAACATTACAGAGATGTACAGCAGCTGTTCACGGTTATGAGTTGCTTTTTCTGGTTGAAGGTGGGCAAATCTTAAAATCAGATGATGTTGTGTTTCATGACGAGGAGTACTCACAGATTGTTAGCCCTGTGCAAAAGGCTTGCAGTTAAAATCCAGGAGCCCAGCTCAACAGGAGCTGCCAAGGTTCAGACCATTTAAAGTCGCACTGTCTGCAGTGGAACTACCGACAACAGTTAGCAGACTGGTTGCAGACGACATAAAAGGCCTGGTGGGTTCACATGGCAGAAGGAAGTTTGAAATGTGTTTTGTCACATTTAGTGATTTATAGGGGTGCAACGGATCACAAAACTCACAGTTCGGATTGTATCCCAGTTTTTAAGTCAGAATCAGATCATTTTTCAGATCAGCAAAAAGAAAAAAAGGGTAAGGGTTAAATTAATTAAAAAATGTGCTACTTTCTGCTCTGTCTTTGCTCTTAATTTAATATTTATTTTATGAAATAAGTATTGTAATCTAAACTCTTTTAATACAACTATGTTCACCACTCTGTAGTCTCACTCAGTCTCCCGCCCACAACTCTCTTTGACACATCACGAATAATAGCCTATCACGATTGAAGGCCGCTGTGCTTGACAGGCAATGAGAAACTGTAGCTGCTCTGGTGAGAGTGGAGCTGTGAGTTGAAGGAAAAGCAGTAGATACTTCTTATGTTGCAATGAATACACAATAACATGATCTATCTCTATCATGGATCAACAACGTTCCGTTACACCCCTAGTGATTTATGGACAACAAGCAGTAACTTTAAGTCAATCCTATGACTGACATGTAGCTAGTGCAGAGACCTGAGAGTTGCCGGTAAGTGTTCAGCTTTCTTTGTCTTTGTGAGAACTCTAGCAGCGGCGTTCTAAATGAGCTGAGGCTGCCCTAGTGATTTTCTGGAGAGAACTTAGACAAGACCATTACAGCAGTCTAACCTACTTGAGACAAAAGCATGACTAAGTTTTACGATGCTAATCGACTGACTCTGTTCATGTCTTAATGGCTCTTAAAATCGAGATCTGATCAATAATAATATTCAGATTTCTGACATGGTTTTTTCACTGAAAAGAAATGGAGTCATGGACCACATTCACATTGTGGCCATTTTTCTCTGACATCATGCTCAGGGTGGCATAATGTTGTACTGCTGTGTTCCGGGTCGTATGAACACAGGGAATCTGACAAATGGTTATCATTTCACCAATTCCTGATTGATCAGCAACAGAAAAGACATGGATAGTGACGATCTGGAGGGGCCATATTTCAAGGTAAAACAACATATTTGATAATCCATTTTCTTCCGTCAGACAACAGCTGACGCTAGCATTCAACCACTTCCTAGCTAACATTACAGTTTGAGAGTGTTTCATGATACTGTAGGAAAGTCGTAAAGTAATTCTGAAATATCAACGCACATCTTGGACACGTTTATTTAAGCCTGGAAGTAAAACGCAGTGAATGTAATCAAGCTTGCACTGTAATTAACTGTCTTGCTGTCCACTCAGTGGTCAGTACCTTACGAGGCATCTTGTCACCTTATTTGTCTTGTACAGGCTTTAGGTATGAGGTGCTCTATGTATATGTTGTATTTAATTGATACAATGTGTGAGTAAATACGGTAATTGATTTTTTAGTTCTCTTCAGATTAGGCCAGATTGATGCATTTAATCGTTAAACTGACAATATTTTCTTCTGGGCGGCATACCTCCGGAACTCCTAGTGGTACCTGGTTTTCTTTAGCCATGCAATGTTCTCACTTTTTAAAAAAAATCCCTAACCTCTTTGCATGCCTGTTTGAAGCACTGTCATTGCCTACTGTCATCGCTACAAGTTTGTGTTCTATCAGATTCAGCTTTAATGGCCAAGCATGTGAACACATACAAGGAGATTGACTCTGTTTTTTGTTTCTCTCAATTAATGTACACACTAATGGAAGAAGAACAGCCTGCTCTGTCTCAGTGTTGTAAGTCCAGTTCAGTTTTTTATTGATGTGGACCCTAAGATACTTGTATGAGTCCACTCTTTATTTCCTCTCTCTGGATGACAACCAGGGCTGGGGGCCTGCTGTTCCTTTGCTAGTCTACCCCTGGCTCATTGGTATTGCTGATATTGAGCTTCAGCTGATTATGGTTGCACCATGTGACAAAGCTCTCTGTCAGTCCCCCGGACTCCCATGTTAAAAATAGTCTCTGAATGAAGACGGCATGTTTTGCACTAGAAATTATTTACCGGAATCATACACACCCCAGGGTGTACCCCGCCTCTCTCCCAATGACAGCTGGGATTGGCTCCAGCCCCCCGCAACCCTGCTTAGGATAAGCGGCAATAGACAATGGCTGGATGGATACATTTTAACTTCTATTTTGCCAACAAATATACTTGATTCCTTTTATTAAATTGCTTCAAAGTCATCACTACATATATGAGTCTGGACAGACATGCTGTAAACTTGAGTGATCGGCAGAGGCATAAAACCGTAAGGCGGTAATTCTAGTTTGCTTTTTATTTTGTGTATTTTTCAGTTCCATGCAGGCAATCTCAGCCTCTACCTCTCATTTTGAAAGAGTGCTTTCCCGCATTCATTCTTTTGCAGACAATTTCAGAGGTCAGATTGCATCGCAAAACAGTTTTCTTTATTATTTTTTAGTCTCTTTTTATTTTCTTTTTCAATTGTTTATGTTTTATTCATGCCGACGTTCTATTGGAGATTGAAAATGCTATTCTTTCTCAGACAGGCCATCTTTTCTCTCAGAGAGTGTTTTTTAGCAGACAAGGGCCCAGGTGGAGTGGTTTGACTTCTAAAGCCTGCGTAATGACGCCTCTCTGAAAGGGACGTGCTTAAAATGAATTTGGGTCAGGGTTTTATCGCTGGGCCTTTGCTAAATTGTTTCAGTGAAACGGCTTTGCTCCGAAGAGCCATTGGAGTGAGTCAATTTATTTCCACAATGGTTCAGTCCACTTCACTTCTCAGCTATACTTAAGACCTTGACAGCAAGACTGTAGTGTGATGTGATGACCTAATAGAGATCCCATTCTGCCTGACAGATGTTAGACAGGTCAGCCAAGTGCAACTCTCCTAAGACCCCTGTGCGGGAGGAGAAAACGGGAGGTGAATCTCTCATAGAAAAGATTACAATTGTTTAATCTGGTATTTGAATAGTAGTATTGGGAAAATTCGAAGATCTGAGTGCATACAAATAATAATTAACCAGATATCACCGCTTACACTTAATGTTATACTTACTTAACGTTGTAGTAAATGCTAGTTCGTTATACTATTGGGGTTTTTCCACTGGCACTTTTGGCCGTGCCGAGTCAAGCCATGCCGCGCTGGTTTGTTTTTCCATTACCAGTTCACTCGCGCTGAGCCACACTCTAATGGACTACCTTGGGAGCAGGGCCAAGCGAGCCCAGCCCGGGCCGCGGTGACGTCTCGTTGACCGCAGCCAACCCTTGACGACCCCCATTCTCATTGTCATTCTCATGTCTGTGCAGTGGACTAGAAAGATGTTTCTAGAAACCACGTGAATCTCTGTGGTTTGAACTTTAGTTTCCCTACTGCCTCCCTGTTTGTATTTTCAGATATCTGCCTGTTTTACTGTTTCATCATGTCCACATTCAGCTGTCAAAGCCATATTAAGTTACTGCTGGTTAAACCCAACATTTCCTGATTTTGTTGCTTCATAATAAAATCCTTTAGATAACAAAATAGCAGGATACCTTTATTGTGAAGAAGTTATTGGACTGCAGGGAGGAAGAGTACAAGTATAAACAGCACAGTGAGATGTTAGATGAGGAGCTGCAGACAATATAATCTTTTACTGCACTTCTCTAGCTCTCCAACAGGTTAACTTTGTTTACCTGCCATGAGCAAAACTTTTCTTTACAGCCTCGATCAGCCTGCTGCTGCTTCTAAATGTTAAAGACAAGCGTGTCATCAGTTAAAGACACACCCTCAAACAAGTCGCGCTGTTATAATGGAAATGCCAATCCCTGCCGCGCTGGGCTGCCACATCAAGTCAAACCGAGCTGAGCCATGCCGGCACATGTGTATGGAAAAGCCCCATTGATGTTCAAGAAGACTTATATGGATTATTATTCCTTTATATCGTGTAAAGGTATTGTTGGGACACAAGGTGACAACTACTAACTAAAATACCTTCAGTTATGGATCCCAACAGTATCATTTATTATCTTTTTGCAAAAAAAGAGCTCATTCATTAACACAGTATATCTTTTATCATTAATTTGTTTACTACAAATTGTTGTTTTCACTCTTACCAAGCTAACTGGCTGATAAAGAAAGTGACTGTGTATTTCCCACAATGTTGAACTATTCCTTTAATGCTGTGTCTGACAGTGCTTCCTGCTATAGCTGTTCTCCCGTTACTGCACCGTGGGGCCTTTGTGACTTCTTTCTTTCATTTTTAAGGCTTTGACCAACAAACATAGAGCACAACTCTGCGACATGGATGCATCACAAATACTGTATGTCGCATACGTATGGGGGAAGCTCACTGCTGCTCGGACGAACTCGGACGCACTGACACATGTATACATATGCACGCTTACACGCTCCCACACACTTTTATTTGGCGGCATGATAAATCATGATAAATGGCATCTTTGGGAGGTTTAGAGGAGGCTCAGAAAAAAACATTTTTAAAAAAAAAATAATTTTTGCTGCCAGTTAATTCGTCATTATTACTACAGATTTTATTCCTGTCTATCACTTACTTTACTATTGCTGTCTTGGTGTCTTCCTCCCACTACCTCATCTCTCCAAGGTGACGGAGAAATATCAGCCCTCATTAGGATACTGTAACAAATCCAATATTCCCAAAATCGGCGTCGCTAACTGAGTCATCAGGTGATCACATTAAACGTTTTTCCCGGCTTCACACTTCTGTTACTTCCTTGCTTTGTTTTCATTCGCGGGGGTCTGAATAAATGCAGACAAGCTGTGTGATTCTCATAGGACAGATAAAAACACTTAGGTGTCTGTCAGCATAGAGGGAGTAGGCCACAGAACACACACATACAGAATACAGAATAATGAGTACAAGCTTTTGCCTAGGGACATGAAGGGCATTTGTGGCCTTTTGGCCCTCATCTAGAAACAACACACATAGACATTAAAACACATGTGCACACCTTTGTGACTAGACAGTGTCGACCCCTGGCCAGGTTGCCAGCAGCGGCAAGGTCATATGGTCATATGAAAGGCTATCCCAGCCACACACACACACACACACACACACACACACACACACACACACACACACACACACACACACACACACACA
>JBBPCS010000001.1:7192692-7211944 GCA_037974645.1 Hollardia meadi
ACACACACACACACACACACACACACACACACACACACACACACACACACACACACACACACCCACACACACACACATACATATATATATATATATATATATATATATATATATACACACAAACGGATTCATGAAATGCATGGTCCATAATGATTTAGCTCCAGGCCCACTCACAAGACACAGGAGGGTGGGCGTCACGGAGTGCTGCCCCAGGTTTCATAAATGAATTTAGCCCAGGCATACAGCGCGAAATCATCAATTTCCATCCATGACAGTTAAATTATTAAATGGTCCAGCATGTGCAACTGCTAGCTCTGAATATTAATATACAGTAAATTTAGGTCAGATTTGATTACTGGTGCTCGAGTGGTAGACTTGATGATTCAGGGCAATCACACGATACTGACATTGAAGTTGCATAAGCAGTAGTTACATTAGAGTTTTTACACGCGGGTCCTCCATGTCTTTGTTGTGCACATTTATGGGACAAACCGATGTCTTTCTCATGCGCAGACTGCAATTTATCCTCTTTTGTTTGCCGGTTTTCATTATGTTTCTTGGCTGGTTGTCTCTCTGGAGATGAGGCAGCAAGCAGCCAGACTTCCCTCTGTGGAAACGCAACACTGTTAGAAAATAGAGCAGCTCGTTTTCTCTGCCAAAATCCTGCAGTAAACTCTGTTTTAAAATCAAATCGCCTTCACATGCATGCACATTTGAACATGCAACACACAGGGAGACATTAGAACACACACAGGTATCCCTAAATCTCCAAGCATAAAGCCCCTGACCATCATCATCATCATCATACCCCAGCATAACCCTGAGTGAAAACTTTTTCGTTCATCCAAATCCTAACCTTATGTTTACCCTTTGTTGAAGTGAAAATTGCCACCAAAATGACACCAATTTGCTGGAGAGTCAAATTGGTTCTCCCACAAACTAAAGGAACGAATTCACAGTCAGACAAATACTACCTTCACACGCAGCAAAACAACACATTTTTCCGCCCTAATTGAAAGCGTGCCTTGGTTTGGCGTGTCATTTTAAATGTGCAGTCCTTTCAACTGTAGTGACACAGCATCACCACCGCAGTGCCGAGCCTCACCCTCACCGGTCTATTAATGATGTCGTTTGTAATTGAAAACAAATTGAAAATCGTGGCTCACCAAATGAAAGCTTCCCAGGTTTACAAAATATGTTACAAGTGGAAAGCTTTTCTTTCTTTCATGAATCCTCAATCAGATTCTCTCCTTTCTAGTTTCCTTCTTTTCCTCTAGCTTTCTTTCTTTCCCTCTTTGTCTTTTTCTCTGTTTCTTCCTTCTCCCTTTCTTCCCTCTATCTCATTTCATATTTTTGTGTTCTTTCTCTTTCTGTGGTTTTGTGATAATACATACAAAATGATTCAACATTACACTACAACAGTGCATGAAGTGATATTGTGCTAATGCTAAGCAAGGTACTGTACAACTAAATGTACATTCATCTGTCATAAAACCAAGAAATTTAGCAGCAGGTTCTTGTTTCAAGACACACTAGGGGCTGGAAAGTGAGTTATTTAAATCTGGTGGTAAACATTGAGTCACAGGTGTTGATCTCTAACATTGTCATGTCCTTGGAGACATATTTTGGTCATTTTGTGCCATGAGGTGTTATTAATTGTACATGCTGCACCTTGATTTGGTATATATGAGGGACAGAGAGGTCAGACGTGGTGTGAATTGCATGGCATTCTAAAGAGCGTGTTGCGTCTCCATAGTAATATCCCAGTTTAGATCAGTGACCTAAGCAGAGACAAAATCGGGCCACTAACACACAAATGTAAGCTTTTGTGTTCCACTATTTAACACTTAGATTTCTGTATTTTCTTTATTGACGTACCAAATTCCCACCTCTCTCGCTGCCACAGGGGTGAAAGCGGTCTTCTCCGGCCATTATCACAGAAACGCCGGCGGCTGCCACGCTGGCCTGGACATGGTCGTGAGCTCGGCCATCGGCTGCCAGCTCGGCGAGGACACCCACGGAGTCAGGGTGGTCGTGGTGACTGCAGACGATGTCATCCATCGCTACCACAGCCTGGAACAGCTGAGAGCAGGAGGCATGGACGAGGATCTCAGGAAGCTCTTGAAGACATGAGGACCAAAGGAGGGAAAATCAGGGAAAACTTGGTGTTTGACTTTTGTTTGAATTTTACAGTTTTGAGCCCCTATTCTCAGACAAGTTTGTGGAGACTGGCGCATTGGTCAAGTGATGTCAGCAGATGAGACTGTGGGTTATTAAAATCATTCATACTGTATGTTCCCAGTGGATCATTTGCTCCAATATACCAAGCTAAAACGTTACGCCAAGGCTTATGATCTACCAGAGACACATTAATAATGTCAAAGCTGACCAATGAGCCAATCTCCAAAAATTCTCTGTATTCATTAAAGTAGGAGAATAGAATTTAAAGATTTATATTGAGATGTAACATGCCCAACCACTCTTTAAACGTGTACAGAATCTTATGATGTAATTAAATTGTGCTTATTTTCTCACGATAGTGAATGTTTTCCCAGGAGCATCTATTGGCAGAGTTTATGTCCTCGTCTCTGTCCCTGTTGCCCTAAAAGGGGCACACAAAGACCCTTGAATGCATTCTCAAAGTAGCAGTTCTTTTGTGGAGAAGCACAACCTCAGTCCTCGTGCATCAGGAGGTGACTGACACCCACTCCGTCTGTACAGTATAAAATGTAAAAAAATTGAAGACAATACATTACGGTTAAGTCAGATGTTGTCAGTGTAACATTAAATGTGTCCAGACTTTAACGTTTGTCATTCAGACCAGCTCCTGAATTTTGTTGTTTTGTGGTGCAGTTTTCTTCTTGTTTCTGCACATTGGTAACGATGCAAAGAGAAATTCCCCATGAAAGAGAAAGGAGTTCCAAAGAGCTACAGGCCTTGTGTACCAAATTTACTTCAGAACGTTTCTTTAAAGCAACACTATGTAACTTAGTGGAGAAAGATAAGTTCATTGAGTCTTGATTCCCAGGTCGTCAAATACCGACTCTTTGGGTCGGCGTCAGACCCGAGCTAAACTCTCTCCAGAACATTACATAGTGTTGCACATTAGTGTTGCTTTAAAGGCTGTTGAAAAGCATTAAGGGAGATGTAGGCAATCACTAATGTATATAGAAAAGATCAGTCAAATCTGGATGATGAAAAGATACATTTCACGTCTTTATCCAGAAAATGACTGTAACAGTGAGAGTATTAAAGGGTGGAATTTTCCTTTAATGATGCTAACATTTCCAGCTGTCAGCTATTTCTACTGTGTTTGCTGTTGCTGTAATCTAATGCCTTATTGCCCATCCTATGCAATCACCACACTGTTTGTATGTTTAACGTGGTGCATTGTTTAACTGACCTGGAGGACGTGGAGCTGACTGCTGACCTCACTGTATATGGCCCCTTACAGGCAAAAGATGACTGTTCTGAGAAGCTTTACTGTCCAACCAGTATACCCCTTTACCTAGTCTTTGGATATGTTGACTTGAGAGATTATTCTTCATCCATGTTAATTGAAGCAATTAATGACAATCTTGTCTTTGAGTGTAGAGTGGGATCATGGGAGCTGTTGTCTTCATTGTTAAACAACCGTCATTGCTGATGAAAATCTATCTGATGTGACTCCGGCAGAAATGTTCATGGACAAGTTTTATTCACTCATTTAGTTGCATTCATGGACTTCCTGACTCTTTCCCGGAATCAGTGATTTTATCTTGATTAAAATCATTGACATGGGTTTCCAACATGTTTGTGTATGTTGGAATATTTTCAACAATGTAAGTGCACAGCTCAGCAAAAGACACAACAAAGGTCTAGTTGCTTTTGGACATTTTAATGTGGAAATGTTAATGTGTTATATTTTTAAGAATTCAGTCCTGGTTGATAAAGGAATATTTAAAACTAATGTGAAAAGGAATTTAAAAACAATCTTTCCTGTCATTAGCAGTAACTTAATACAGCTCGGACCTGGAGTCAGGAGAGTAAACAGTGAGGCTGATATTAATCAAATAATGTGAATCCCCAGTGTTTGTAAAATAAATTTTAGCTAGTGCAGTAATGGCGGACCATGCCACTAACAAGGAAAACTTAGAGAGGTAATAACAGAATGTAAATGCATTGAGTGGCTATTGCAGAAAAGATCTGAAATGATATCAAAAATGGGGGTTGATGTAATGAAAATCTCAAGGATTATAACTTTAGTGTCTTTTTCCTTGGAGACCTTATTTATGCCCAAATCCATTTTCGGACTCCACAGATAAATTACTAAGCCGCTTATGTATGCAAATACAATATCCATTGGGTTTCTCCGAGTGACTTGTTTATGAACGTGTAGATCAAACTGTTTTTGTGTTTTAAATATTTCATCACTGGATCAAAATTTATGATGCAACAATTCACATTTAAATCGCACCAAATCAGTTTAATGTGTTTGGGATCTTTGCTGTGAATCCTGCACACACACGAGGAAAAAAATGTGATTGTGCTGTAAAATGACAAACTAAACAACTGGTGTCAGGCTGATTAAATGTAGTGATAGTGATGTGATCTGTTGGTGATTAATGGGAGGAGCCCAATGTTTCCTGACTGCTTAGTCATAAACTGGAACAACCTCACTGTCAGTTTAGTATAGCAGCAGGATTATTTGGGAGCTCACAGTCCTGAAATTGTCTTTAAAATGGACATTACTGCTACAAAATGACTTTCTCTGTGAGTCTTAAATGACCCTACTCAATTGCACTTTCCACACACACACACACACACACATACACGGACTCTCACACTCGCGCTGACCGACTGGGAATTTAAGAGAGTTGTCATGGCAACCCTTTAGCAACACATCCGTGTGTGTCTCGGAGAGAGACTGCGAGTGTTGGAGAGAAAGTGTACGTCCTCCCTGTCTGTGTGTGTGTGTCTGTGGTCTGGTGGCTACTGTAGGTGATTTTCCATCAGCGACAAAATCACTGACCTCATTTCACACTGACGGATTCTGTCTCCTTTAAAAAGTCAGCATGCGATGGAGGAAGGAGGGGGTGTCTGAGAGGAATGGATAATGAGTGTGATGTGTGAAAGACGACTCAGTCCATCTCCTTCATTTCCTGTTTGAAGAGGAACCTTATGTCCTTATCTATTTTTATATCCTCATGTTAGCCGAGCTCAATCACATTGTTCTTTATCTTCTGTCTGTGTGTGTGTGTGTGTGTGTGAATTTGTTTTAGAGCACATTTGCTCTATGAATGGCGGGGTGCATCACACGCCTTGACTTGTTCAAGTGTTGAATTCTAATAAATGACCATACCTAGGACCCTGACTGTGACAGTGATGATTGGCTGTATTTTTTAAAATAAATGTTGATTTTATCCAATTATTCCAGGGTTTTATCGTGTTAATTATATTGTGTTTCTAAACGAGACAAAACTCATGGTGTCTGAAAACGTTTTGGACTTCAGGGTGTAAAGTCTGACTGATAACTGAAAAATGTAGAACTTTATTTTCTTGAAAAAATTATTTTTTAAATTATATCTGTACATTGATTTGTATTACTTATTATACAGAGAGTATTGACATTAAAGGTCCCCTCCATCAAAAATGTGTTTTTCTCATGTTTACATCCCCTAAAATGTCTGACCTGGACTATACTGACTTGTGTCTGTCTTAAGTTTGTCACTAGAAAAGTGTTTTCACATTCCTCTAGATGTCTGTGCACTTCCTAAAACTATGAGATTCAAACATCTTGTACACACATCTTGATGTGGTGGTTGTTGTTGGAGGTGGAGGGGCGGGGCAGGTGTTGATGCAGATGTTGCTGCTGGCTGATCTCATTTTTTCTGCTAAAAATTCTGTGTGTGGCTCCTGAATACTTGCAACACATGGGGACTTTCATTTATGAAGCAAAAAAACAGGTTGTAACAACACTTCTATTACTTCTTCAGTACTACGCAAGCCTACCAACAGCACAAGCCTTTTGCATGAACCACAGTGACTGGAATGGAAGAGTGGGTCCCTGCTGCTCTTTAAATATCCAAAATTAATATGAACTAGATATCTGTTGCGCTCTCTCTCTCTCTCTGCTTGTGTGCATGTTGTCCTAGTCTTTCTCTCCCTCCCTGTGTTTGTTTGCCCCATCTGTGTGAATGGCTGTAGTCTGTCCTCTTCAGGTCTTTATGGTGAGGAAGAGGTTGTGTGACTCAGGTCCTGAAGTTGCTCAACACCCTGATTGAAACATTTACAAACTCTTCCTATAATTTGGGTTAGAGCAGATGACCTCTAGGTTTTGAAAAACGCCCTTAATCCAGACTTAACACCACTTCAGGTTCACTGTTTGTCTGGGCCACCTTTATTAAACTCACCTTAGGATGACTCACAGTCAGTCCATGTTTTTGGGATGTGCACCGATCAAATTTTAACAGCAGAGTGGCTTACTGTTTGTTTTAGTATTTACATGGTTTGTGTCAGATCAGCAGAAACATGTCCTCCTCAATTCTGTCCACTAAATGGATGCTGACGAATCTGTTCACATAATTTCAAGTTTGGTCTCACTGAACTTTTGTCCATCAACACAAACACAAATCTAGAGATGTATCATCAGCTTTGCAGAACGAACAGGAAAAAAACAAACTGATGATGCAAAGCACACCGAACCACCGAGGCTGCTGATAAGATGTGGCATTTTAATATAAAAATATCAATACGTTCATCCCCAACTAAATCTAACTCCTGCGCCACATGTTGCATACACTCTCTCTCTCTCCCTGTAAAATCAGAGATTAGCTGACTCCAGCGCAGCCTGTGGGGAGTGAGCAGGTGGGGATTGCTCGCTCGAGGACTCTACGGGCAAACAAATGGCTGTTATTGAACTCAACAGCAGAAATTGAATGTCAGGCCGACTGCTTACAGGACAGTAATTCATTCACAAACGCACCAGGGCGCACACACATTTAGAGCTATTCTGTTATGAAATCAAGGTTTAGGCCCTCACTACGACTGCAAAATTGTCATTCGTTTTGAAAGAACATGTAGGCTCGTTTTAGGGATTGCAGGCAAATTGTTGATGCTGCAAAAAAAAAGAAGAAAAGTCCTGTTTTCTGGACAGACTTGAGGTCAGCAATGTGGCCTCTGCTCTATGTTCCCTTACTGAAGGAGATGTATTCTACTGTGACACATGAAAGCTAGTTCCTGTTTATTGATCCGAAGTGCTGTTGCAGCGTCGCTCCCCAGTGCTCGCTCATGTACAAACATAAACAGAAATACATAAGCACCCTACACACACATAAAAGACACATAACTCACTCTGTGAGCCCTTAATCATCTGCCAGGGTGTAGAATTCACAAATCTAATGTTTTTCCTCATACTAGTGTGCACTTCAAGTGCATGTGGGGGACTCGGGTCGTGGGTCACCCGCTTTTGAAAGTACATGAGAGGCCTATGTTCAGTCTGGTAGCATGACGGGGATGTTGACATTTCTGGAGTGAGTGTGGTTAATCACCAGAGACACAAAAAGGAGTTATGTTTTGGTTCCTAATGGAATCCTAGAGGTTATCATTACATGGTGGCAGGATCAATTTGGCCGTCAGATATTTTTGGCTCCATGTTGTTAGCCGTGTGAGCGAGTATCTATACGCAAACATATTGTAGGTGAAGCAAACCAGTTTTAAAAGCAAGGACCATCGGGAAATACTCCACTATTGATCCAAGGCTCACCAAGTTTCAAACTCAAAGTAATGACAGCTGTGGCAGTGAAATTACATGCTCCATGAATTAGGACTCCCATTCCTATTGCTGGAGAAGAGAAAGTAATTTCACCAATCTTCTCCAGGACTGTATAATGCCCAAGGACTAAAATCCACTTTTATTTGGCTGAAATTACTTCATGGTGGAGTCCAGGCAAGGCAACTTTATTTCTATAGCACCTTTCAACAACAAGGCAATTCCAGGTGCTTTACATAAGACATAAATTAAAAAATTAAGAAACACAAACAAAAGACATTTCAAAAGAAGAAAATAAAGTAGGAGACAAAATAAGACAAGATAGAACAAGATAAGGATTAGGAGAACGTGCATACAGAATATGCACTACAGTGCTGACACAATGTAGTGCATATTTTTCATCTTACCTGTAGTGCTATTTATCCCTCTAGATTGTTTGTGCGTGAGGTGTGTGTGATTGCGAGATTGATTGAGATTACGTCTGCTTTCTCTCAAATGTAAAGGAAATAGATGGCACCAGCAAATACATTAAAAAAACCCAACTGAACAGCAATGTCTCTTTCCTGAAATCATGACCTGGTTACTGAAGATTTTATCTGAAGTTTCTTGTAGGAACTATTTTCTTTCTACCGAACTACACCGCATCACCGCTCAGAAGGAAATGTGCATCTACTCATGGTGGAGAGACTTTCACCCGGGGCGTCGTCTTATGTCCTTTGTTACAAGACATAATTGTTGACATGAGTATTGTGTACCTGATTGTGCGCCTGCTCGCATCGATTGTCTGGTAACTTTATGGATTAACAAGCAAACCTTAACCCCAAGATTAAATGCAGGAGACTTCACACTTGGAAACTTGAACATCTACAATTTCATGACAACTGGGCAAACTATGTCTGCCGAGGAAGATCCAAAGCTCCAGAATATCGACTAAATGCACCTTGTGCTGAGATTGTTTTGTCAGCTTCTGTTTGCAAAAATAATCTTTCAGTTTTAAAAAAGTCTGAATCATACTTAAGAAGGTTAAAATCCAAAACGATATCCAATGAATATCCGCGCGCTGCCAATGTTTAATGTCAATTGGCTCTCGAAAAGGATGGCCAAGAACATGCATACACCCTCAGCCAGGCTCCAGTACCACCACCCTCTCATTTCTCCACACAGTCCACAGGTGTCAGGGGGGAAGCAAATGAAAGTTGGCGTATCCAATCATGGCCTGACGTCAGGGTGCCACCCCTCCTGGTGGTGAGCCCGCTGACTGAGTGAGCCATCTGGGCAGCAGAGAGCCAGCCACAGGCCCATCCATCCTGGTGCCCTGCCCTCTGGGCCCGAAGCCAGCGAGACAGCCTGGGAGAGCTGGCAGGGATCAGCGCTCGTCACCTGCTTGCCAAGCTGGAGCATGTTTTGATGATTCTAGTGTTCAGCGGGGTCAAAAAATGTGCATGATTCACTTTATTTAACGCATTTGGTTGGTTTCAGCCACGTAGTCTGACTGGTCGCAGATGTATCCCAACTGTTGTATTAATGTCATAAATAATCCTTCATAGTCTCACATAAAGGTGTGTTTTGTCACCGTGGGTCATAATTTGTCTTTACACTCTTTGACTGGCCAGTGACCTGCAGCATCAAAACACCTTCAAACATACTCAACAAATATGTCTATAAATTTACAAAAACAAAAAGATATATCAGTTGCATTCCTCTGGTTTTTTCCTCTCTTTTGAGACATTTTCTCCATCAATCACAGCAATAAATGCCTGGGGGAGACTCTGCTGGTGGAAGGGTGAAGCAGCAATGATAGTAAAGACACAACTTGTAAGAGCGTTTAAATAACCTTCGGCGAGGTTAATCATGGTTGACAGGAAAGTACGTGCTCATAACTTAGTGAGTTCACTGGATAATAATTGAGAGGTGGGTACCTGGTGTGATGAGAAAATTAAAATTATAATTGTCTTCCTTCTTGAACTAAAAGCTTTTTTTTCCCTCATTTGTATTTCAAAGGAAAAGTTTTTCGCTAAAATGTCACACTTGAAGCAGTCCATAGAGTATACTAAAGAGGATCTGCGCTTAAACATTCATGCTATCAGCAAGTTATTAACATCTTCCACATATAAAGGTGATGTCTGTGGTCAACCACTGACCTCCAGGACAACAGCCTGCTGACAAAACACAAGCTGAGGTCTAATTTTCTGAACTTTGAACTACACCGATCAGCCACAACATTAAAACCACTGACAGTTAAAGTGAGTAACATTGACCATCTCGCTACAGTGCAATATTCTGCTGGGAAACCCTGGATCCTGGCATTCATGTGGATGCCACTTGACACAAACCATCCGCCCAAACACCCTTGTAGATCAAGCACTGCCAGTGATGGAATTTTCTCAGCAACCATTTCTCAGCAACCAGAGGATGAATCCTAATGACTTTGGTGATCCCCTGACCTTTCCTCTTGCGCCACCAGCAGGCCGAAATTAGGCATTTTATCAAAAACACATTGTGTTATTGTTGTTATTCAGCTAATTCTTTACGGTCTTCACAGTCCTTTATTATTTCTACTGAGCTCTGATATTGTAAGGCTGTTGTGCTCATGTCATATCAAAGTTATCATAATTAATGACTTACAAGTTTTCATGTTCTAAGGAAATCTGAGCTTTTTCTGAAAGCTTCAGTATAGAAGAAAATGACTGAAAACCAAAGAAAAATGGACATCTAATATGAGATAAAGTCTGTATTTCAAGGTTATATAATTTAATTAATATAGTGCTATATTGTCAATTTGAGGGCACCTGTACGTAGACTGACCCATGCGTACGAACATTTTGGAGACAGGCGAAATTGGCGACAGGTAGTGAGGTGATGAATTGAAGCCTGATTGAATAATGATGCCTCTCACACATTTAATTTAGTTTAATATCAAACATTAATCCACGCACATACAGACTGTTTAAAGTCTGGAAATAAAGCCAGCACACACAAAACACTCAATGTCCTCATTATGAGTCCATAATGCAGGCACCATAACACAACCGACATAAATTAAAATAAAATAAAAATGTTCATTTACAAAGATATTGCAGGTGGGGGATACCACTGATTGTCACTATAGGTGTGAAGCAGTCTGATTGTTGTATACACATAAATACTGTGATGACAGTCATGCGTAATGCTGCATGATGGACGCACTGGCATTGCTAGAGGACTAGATAGGAGGGAAGGAGTGTTCAGTGACCACGAAGAATTCCTGGCCCATGATGATGACTAATAAGCCAATTTAGATTACCTAGAGCCGTGCCCTTGGATCTCTGTGCTGAACTGGGTCCAGCATTAGACAGGCTAACCCGACAGAACCACCCCATCCCAGTGCAAATAACAAGTGCTGTCCACGCTGGGGTTTCTGGCAACTGCCTGTTACCAGCGGGAATTAGCCGACAGGTATGTGTTTGATATGATCTGGGTCCCTGAGCGCAATAATGCGTGCCGTCTTGGATAGCATTATTAATATGACAATACATCAGATATCCTAACACTGTGGGAGAGCAGGCCAACATTAAAAGGCAATTTGCAGCAATGTATGGTTTCCCAAATGTAATCGCTGCAATTGATTGCACTCACATTGTGATAAGGGCTCCATATGAAAATGAATTTGTCTATGTTAATCGAAAGCATGTGCGTTCATATGTGACGCCAACATGGTCCTGACAAATGTAGTGGCACGATGGCCTGGCTCAACACATGACTCCTTTATCAGTGTAGGGACCAGACTACAAGCGGGTTCTTGGTAAGTTCATTAACAGATTGTAGAAATCCTAATAATTCAAGCCTGATGTATAATTACACTTCCATCATTACCTGCAGGTGACAGTGGTCACCCCCTCAGGCGTTGGCTCCTCACCCCATTTCTAAGCCCCCAGAGCACAGAGGAAATGCGCTACAATGACGCCCACGTTCGTGCACGCTCAGTTGTGGAGCGTGCCATCGGCCTCCTCAAATGCCGATGCCGGCGGCCTTTAGATGTCTCAGGTGGCAGACTTTTGTACCAACTGGCAAAAGTTTGTAAGATCATCAGGGCGTGTGGCGTGCTACACAACGTGGCACAGAGGATTGGCATTCCTCTCCCTCCTGGTCCCTCCCCCCCAGCATGAGGACCCTGACCCTGAGCCTCCTCCCTGACAAGAGGTCTATCAACAGGGAGTAAGGATCTGTGAGGATGTAGTGCAGCATTTGTAAAAACAAAAGGGCAATTAAGGTTCATTTTTTAACAAGATCTTTTAATGTCTTGCTTTTTCTTTTTTTCTTTTAGTGCGTCTGCTATAACAGTAATTGCACTGATTGTATCCTCATCAGTGAGAACGCGGCCACTTCCAGACGCACCGTGTGCATGGGGTGCTGGGGACAGCTGGGCCCTCCTCTGCCACAGCCCCCTCGCTACGACTCTTCTTGCTGGGGACCTCCTCTCCACCTACCACTCCCAACTCCAGAAGTACTAAAGGACACATCAAATTAGTCCACTGTGCTTCTTCACATGTCTTTAAAATGTTATGCACAGCCATGTAATAAAATATCAAACAGTACTTTACTGGCTTTATCTGTGGTCTCAGCCAAGTCATTGTCTCCCTCCTTCTCTGGCACGATGCCACACACACTTGCTTCCCTGAGTATAGATGCATTTTTTGTTTCGAGCGGTGTGAACTCAGGTGTGCCCTTGCCTCCTCCAGTAGCCGACACACTCTGACGGTGGGATGCAATTCTTTATTTTTTTTTGCCTCCACCTTCAGATCGGACCATTTCTTTTTTACTTAAGGTACCGTCCTCTCTATCGCACTCACTTCGTTCACTGCTGCTGTAACGTGTTGCCACTCACTGCATTTTCTCTTGTTCGTGACCCCGTTGCTGTGGCCACCAAACAGTGTCTGTCGTCTGAACTCCACCTCGCCGACAAGCACCTCGAATTCTGTGACAGACAAAAATGCTTTTTTTCGTCTTTCTTTCTGTTGTTGCCATGATTCAGCATAAAGAACCATTAATCAGCAGGTTCATTTATATACCTGTATGTATGTGTTTTATTATTTAAATGACATTGACACTCGTCTCCTCAGTAATTAGTGTTCTAGAGTCTTGTTCTCTCCGTCTGCTGTTTGAGCAGACAAAGTGGTGGATACGCTCAAGGATTTTTTTGTTTTTTTTGTTCACTCAGTCAGATATGGAACAGAAGGCTCTCTGACATTTACCCACAATACTGCTCTTCACACTACCACCAACTGGACTCCCACTCTCTCAAAGTGGAGATGGAAGATTGTTTCCACAGTTTGTTTGGACGTAGAACACAACCTCCCCAACAACTAGCCACCTGCTGACTAAAAATGGCCGAATGCTGTTATTTACCAGCACACGGGATGTGAATGTAGTGGCTGAGAGGCGGAGAGAGACGGGAGTAGTTCGTCAGGCCAACAAGGAGCACCTGCGCCCATCTAGCTACACTGTGTGTGTGTGTGTGCGTGCGTGCGTGCGTGTGTGTGTGTGTGTGCGCACGCACTAACAGGAAAGCTATATTTGTGAGGACAACAGTGCCTCCATTGCATTAGTATAAACTGCTTGATGACTAAATTGAGTATCAATGATTATAATTGGTGCATATTGGCTGTATTCAAATTGAGCATCAGAAATCACCATCTTTAATCAAAGTTTGTAGGATATCATAAACTAGAATTATTTGGCTCTATAAAACTAATGTTGATAGTGCTGGTATACAACAGTTTTGCGTCATTTACGTCCATCTGATGTGTAAAGTTGACATGGTCTGTGATCACAACGCCACAGTAATATGTTGAAGTTAGCTTAGTTGCTGGAAAGGCCACCTTCTAAGTAGCCATGTAAAAGATGTCAGTACTTTCACACTCAACAGTATTTGAATTAAGTTGAACAAAGGAAGCTTTTATACGGTTATTTTTGCCAGTTTGTAGTTGCATGTGCCCGTGTTACTTTATGTTATAAGCCTTAAGACTGAAACTAAGTAGTGAGATTCAGTCTCCTCGAGAAAACCCACTGTGGTTTCCATTATGCACAGAATATGTGATCAAACCAATATTTGCATTACAAAAAGACACAATTAAGCTACTGCCTATATCGACTAAAAATGGATTTGACCTGCAAGGTTCGCTAACATTTTCATCAGTTATTATTTCACAGCTTCATTACAAGTAAAAGCAAAAGTCAGTCGTTCATCAGATGGTCCTTCACTTTGGTGACTGGTTCATCCAGTCGTACGTGCATTAACTCCAGAAACCAAAGAAATTAATTAACTGAAGGATACAAGAGTTGATCTGTTGTGGTTTTGTTCTGTTCATCAAAATATAATCTGCGTACAGAGATATCATACAGCAGGTGGTTTTGTTTTCTAGCCACTTCTAATTGGATCTGGGAGTGAGAAGCAATGCAATGTGTTATACAGCAAATACATATTCTACCTGATCAAACTCTTTCTGCATCTAATAAAGCAATAACCAGCTTGTTTAGTAAATGTCATTTTTTGGGCGTCATATTTGCAATGTTTTTGTATCTCAAAAGTGAAGTCAGCCTTAACTTCTAATATGAGCACATTTCGTGTAAATAAGGGGCGATGGTTGTTGACATCATCTTATAGAAGTCTGGTGTAAAACCTTCTGGTCCAGGGGCTTTACCAGTCTTTTGCTCAATTGTTGCTTGCTGTATCTCTCCTAAAGTCAACTTACTCTAGTGGAGCTTCAGAAAGAATAAATTTGAGTTTCTAAGGCGGTGCAACATGCAAGATTAGTTAGCAACACTGGGTCGAGAACCCCATCCGCGACACCTTTCTGCACTATCATTTAAATTGACAGAAAATGTAAGTGCTGCACGGTCCAAGATGACGACGTTGTGATATTCAACTGCACTGCATGCTGAATACATTGCAGTAATTAAACATCAAATAGAAAATAATCAGTTTGATTACAGGAATTAAGCACTGGTGAGAAAAATGACAGTATTCACCCAGACCATGATATAAAAGACACTATATTCTCCAGTTACAATGAGATATCTACCATGAGGATCTGTGATTGTATGTTTAAAGGGAATGCTCTTTATAATACCTGACAAATAACCTGCTTTGAAGTGTATATGTGCAGTATCTTTATGATGGGCCTCTTGCAAAAAAGATTTTTAGACTTGACAATAATTCTGGTCTTGATGTGTGCAAATAGAAGCGACACATTCTGACAGCTCAACACGGCTGCAGCACAATACATATCTATGATACCACAGCATGTTCTGTGGCTAGTGTGTGAACCAATAAGCATTATAGAGTGATTTCATATTTTAAAGTGTCAATAAAAATACAAAAACAAAACAATTAAAACAAACATTCATGGGACAGATATTGTAACATTCTCCTGCAGTGTTAGGTAGCCTTACTTTTAAAAGTAACTTGTTATGTTACTAAATTAAAGCCATTAAAAAGTAACTTTTTCTTCTTCTTTTTTTGCAGCATTACCCACTGACAAAAGTATCTCATTAGGGTACTTTTGTTTTACCAGAAATGACAACCCCTTTGGCATTTACTTTCAGCTGGGAGATGTGTTCGAGTAGCGATCACTACCTTCGTTCATAGTCTAATAAATAAGCAACATAAACTCACAAAGTGTTAAGAAGGGAAATGCAATCTTATATTTCCTCATTGAACAGAATAATACAACCGAACGCCTTCTGAATTCAGATTCCTCTCTTTCACCAACCTGAGACGAGCTTAACTGCCTCGTTAACTCATTGTAAACCAGACTTCATTTAAAAGGAAACAAAATAAAAACTCACCAAAAAACTTCTTGCTTTGTCTGTCTCCACTTTTCCAACAATCACCAACTCGGCAGCTTGTTTGAAATAAATCCTTAATTCACAGAGTTAGATTGTGAAAATGTGCTGGCGCCACATGCTGTTTCCCCTGCTGCTAACGATCTGACAGGGAACTGGGAAGAGGCATATAGGCACAGCAGCCTATGAAAACAATAGACCTTTCTCACAGCAACCATTTTGGCAAGAAATAATAGGGTAAACACAGGTGTTCCCAATGATACTAACTCATGTTCTGTTCCATTCAGGTCAAATAGAGTCAAGGTGCTGCTCGTGTGCACGTTGGCTCACTGGAAAGGCTCTGCCACACTAAATGGAACAGAACCTTAATAAATGTTATTAATTACACCTTTGTTTACCTGCAATTTCTTGTCAATATGGCTGCTGTGAAAAAGGTCTATAACACTTGGGCTCTTAGCCTGCAAAACATCACATTTCAACAAACATTCAAGTAATGGCAAAAAAAGAAACAGGGAAATATGGTAATATTTTAAATGTAACGGATTGCTTATTTCAAAACAGAGTGCTCTAATGCATTGCTTTATAACACAAGATCATATACATATTTGTCCCTAGGGGTTGCATCATTAGCCAGAAACATCATGTTCTTGCCTTGTTTCTGTCCTTATTCCATCGACATTCGATCAATCGAGTTCCTGCGGGCCAACGCTAACCAACTTTAACCAACTTTAAGTTTCTTTTAGCCAGCAGAGCAATTTACAGTGTGGCGAAGCGGCCATTTCCTACTGTCATCACAACACTCTCCCCTCACTGCTGCGTTGCTTCTATAAGACCCCCAAGGAGCAGCAGAGAGTAACAGCTGGATAGAACTGAACACTTAACCGCCTGCTATCCCCTGAGAGGCGAGTGTCCACACAAACACACCCAAATGCACACTTATTCTCTGTAATACAAATACACTCACATATTAACACACAACTATGATAACATACTCTGAGACATACTCCCAGATGCTTGAAGGCTACACAAAAACATACCCCCAGGTGCTGGCAAATATGGTACATTTTCTTCATACATACACACACAGTATAAGAGCAGACATTTTGCCTTCCTGCCTGTCAGTCAACATTTCCTCTCACGGGTTTTAGCTTGCTTTAGCATATGACGGCCCATCTGCATGCAATTACTGTGGCTTTCGACACTAATGGAGCCATTTCACCGAGCAATAAACTGTGGGGGAACATTGGCACCCAAGATGCGGGCTAACAACACACTAAACTGACGGGTGCAGACGTGCTGCACATCTCTGAAACCACCTCCGGGGCGAGGCGGTGAAACAATCATTCTAAATATTAATGTTCTTTCATTTCTCAGGGAAAGTTGAATATATACATATGAACCGCTGCCAATTGCACGCATCCCTAGCGAAGTGGAACCTCTCTTAACAGGACATACATGGAAACACTGGATAAACAGGGCATCCTTATACATATTTACATGGGCTTATATGTGCACTTACACACATTTAAATAATATATTGCAGAATACCAAGCATGTGCATGTTATTCTTTCTTTTGATTTGCAAGAATATAGCTGCGCTTATCAATTCCAGATGGCTTTAGATGCTATTTTGTGAGAGATTTTAATCTACTATTTTCTCAACATAGCACCAAATAGTGTTGGAAAAGCCTCAAATTAGCTCGTCCATAAACCATGGGTTGCCTCATGGCATCAATTCGTGGTGGGATGGGTGAGAGGCTGATACGCAAAGTTGCTTTAAGTTCGTTCCCTGCCTTTGATTTTTTTTGATTTTCATGGTCATGCCAAAACCAATCCTTTCTGTCTTTGCATCTGAGGGAATGTTAGCTCGCTAACAGTGGTTGTCTCTACCAGATGATGTGTTGTGATTGGCTGCGGAGGCAGTATCACACTGTCTGAAAATATGAGGCCCTTTTCTATAATTGTTGTGCCTCATCCCGCTTTATCCTCCTTGGGATTCACTGTTCGAAACCACTATAAACACGTTTGACTTAAGACATGGTCAGACAACACGCCAAATGAACTTGTTAGTTTCGAGCACAATGAGGCCTTGTCCACACGTACGTGGGTATTTTTGAAAACGTAGCTTTTTCTATGCGTTTTGGCCTTTCGTCCACATGCAAACTCCGAAGGCCCGAAACTTAAACACTGTCACAACAGCAAGTGGTTGCTTTTTAGGAAGGTGTATAACTGGTATTTTAAGTGTGCCAACAATCAACCAATGCTGTTACTTCTGTGGTGAGGACTGTCTCAGAAAAGAGGGTTTGAGTTCATATAGTGGTCATGGGCTGTTGCATGTTTGTCTGATTCACAATAAGGTGTAGATCCTGTAGATTACCTGAGCACTATTTTATGTAACATCTGAGTTCATGACTTTAATTTTTGCTTTGTTTTTATGTCAGTCACGCTACCTTTACTTCCATTTCACAGACAAAATGCAGAAGCACACATTCATATGCGTGCTTCTCACATGAGCATGCTACTGACAAAGATACAAGTACAAACAAACATGTGGTTGATTCGTTTAAAATGATGCCTCCAGATAATTCCCCTCTATGTGTTCATGGCCGTGATTGCATGCCTTTAACATTTTGACATTCAAATTTAATCCGTCCGTGTAATTAGCCAGGCCCCACCACCATAAGCAAAAATAGAGGCAGAGTGATTAAAACAGGAAAATCCAATCAAACATGCTTCTTATGACAGTGAACATTTACTGATGAGGTGGCTTCCACCACATATAGGATATAATACAGTAACAATTACCCTCTCATGTACTGTCAAACACACAAACACGCGTCCATGTACATACACCGTTGCACCGGCACATTTTAACACACACACATTCACTATCACAACAATACTAATTAATCCAGATATCTTTTCCCACACAGGATATCCATGGCTTTCATCCCCTCCTCAATTAGATTGAACTTCCTACTGTTATGTTAGTGTTTGGATTAGGAGGAATTATGGAGGAATGCTAATGTTTAAAATCCTCCCTTTGCCTTTGATTTAGTGCATCAGACGCTTGACAGCTATCAGGCTTTTCTAACGAGAAGTGTGTATTTCTTGGTATGTGTGTGTGTGAACTAGTGTTTATGCTGCCCGTACACGTAAACTTTCACTATGAGCTAGCACCTCCTCGGGCTCTTGCAAAATATACTGGATTCATTCAGACCTTGCATCCCTCTCAAAGCCGTGCTGAGCCAAAAAGAGAGCAAACAATTCTTTAGATGTTTTCTACGTGAACTTTGACCAGGTCTTTCATGTCCTTTGGGACTCTGACAACAAAGATTTGAGTCGTGATAATCGCATTAAAAAACAACATACCTGACATTTTCTCTGCACGCTAGTTAGCTGACCTGAATTCAAATCAGCCACATACTGCAGGTCTATACACTTATGTTATAGCAAACCCGCGTAACATCTGAGGCGATTACATGGCCATCGATGAAAGACAAAATGAAGTATAAAATTATCACTTTCAGCTCATTATTTTGCCAGTTCCTGTTGCTGGCTCTCACTCTTGACTCCCTTCGATGTACATAAAATTAACCAGTAAATCAAATCAAATCAAATCAAATTTTATTTGTATAGCGCCAATTCACAACAAAGTTATCTCATGACACTTAACAT
>JBBPCS010000001.1:7212044-7241494 GCA_037974645.1 Hollardia meadi
GTGTGTGTGTGTGTGTGTGTGTGTGTGTGTGTGTGTGTGTGTGTGTGTGTGTGTGTGTGTGTGTGTGTGTTAACCTCCAGAGGCTTTGAGTTTGGCCCTTAGAGCAGAGTTGGCTCTCAGGCTTAGCCCTCCATTTACAACCAAACCCTGCTGCTTCTCTCTTTTCCTAATGAGGGCTGGGGGGGTTGTATCAGCTGTTTTCTCTCTCTCTCTCTCTCTTTTCCCACCCACACTGCAGTCAGGCAGGCAGCGTTAAATATCTCATCTTATTTTATCCTCCAGCCTGCCATCAATATCAAGCTGTTCTCCTCTCATTTACATTGTGCCACACCATCCTGGATATCAGGATATCAGCTGCCAAACGTACACTTTTACTCATCTTGGTGCAAAGAGGAGCTGATGGACAGTTTTCCGCCCGCAATCCCTCACATGTGCCAACCAACACGATGGAAACATGCTGGTTCCTCCAAGCACCTTTCGGCATCATTTGATTCAATTTCATGTACCATAAAACTGTAATAATGGTAGAATCAATTATGCTCCTTTTATTTCCCTTTCTCTCTTGTCAGTCCTAGTTTCGGTGTTACCACTCCATCCCAACTGCCTGCTTCATGTTTTCATCCTCACATGAAGCTGCTGACTGTCTCTGAGAAGAGGCTGGATGGATGTGAACTACCATTCTGACACACAGATCACCCCAAAGGTAGACTCGTCTGAAGTGAGACGTGTTGAGAACAAAGCGCTCCACTGCTCTCTATAGGCTTGTTCGTGTCAGTGCGTTACTTTAATCCTCCAGGAGTCATTTCTGCGTCTGTCTGCACTCAATTGTCCAAATTTTTATGCTGTTCCATTTGCAGAGGTGCAGCCATTTGTTTTTGCATAATGCAGGCTGTCATTTGCTGTCTAACTGTAACATACTTGAGATGTAAAATAGCATTGTATTAAGTGATCAGGGGACCTTTGAAAAAATCGAATCATCTTTTGTAGCCAGAGAAACTTTGCCTTTTTCAGCTAATGAATCACTCTCAAAATCAACTGGATAAATTGAGCACACATGCCTTGCGTTCAAATACCTATAGCAGCATACTATTTAGTTTGCCAGGAAAGGATTTAGTGTGTCCCAATACATATGCCAAATGAAGTATGCCAAAAATACCAGGATGGGTACATCCCAGTACCCTTATTTGATATTTCCTCGATCCTCACCTGAACCAGAAGTCGTTCTGGTGCGCCATCTTGCACGCCGTCCCAAAGCTCTTATTTCTGCGAGGACCGAGGAGTGAGGACACACAAGAGCAGCCTTCACGGAAGACTTTTTTCTGACTGACACGCCCCGTTATTGGGTATCAGCTATGGATTGGATGCTACATGCTGAGTCACATAACGGAGTGACGACACGTTAAATTAATTACTGCCAAGTTTTATAGTGGGTCTGAAACAATAAAAGGACCACAAACAACATTTATTAGAAAGATTTTTATTTTAATGATCTGTTATTTCCCACATCAACTTTTATTTTGGATCCAGTTAAAGTCAGAGAGAGTAGGAGAGTCCGTCTGTCAGCAAGAAACACTTTTTACATCATTTATCATCATTTCCATTCAGTCACATGTGAGGCTGATAATTCCTGAGCATCAGGGTTTGATGTGTTACATCATTTACATTTTCCCTCAAACATTTAGCCAAATAAATAATGTCTACTATTAAAACGTCATCATAATCATATTCTGGGTTATTAAATAATTAATTCACAATCAGTGGGCCTATATCAATAAAAAAAAAGATGCAAATAAGGAATAAATAAAATAAAGAAGGACGTCTAATTTCTCTCAAAACATATATCCTTGTTTCCTCTCTCCTCGTTTGGTTTCCTTGCATCTCTCTGTGAATCCTCGGTGGGAAAGACTAAGACGCAAGGAAAAGACACAAGTGAGGGAAACATGGATGCAATTTAAGGGAATTGGGATGTACCCAATGTCCTACTGCATCCAGTCCCATTTTTGCAGTGCGCAAACCAGCATGCTTTTCTTGCTATCCTGACCCACAATCCTCGGCGCAGTGGAAGACACGTCACATCAACTGAGCCACCACGAGCACAGACAGATGACAGAACATTTAAGTAAGTACTATTTTTTGTGACTTATGTGTATAATTAATATACGGACTATATACAGAATGCGACAGATGTATGAGCAAGAGGGTCAAAGTTCCAGGCACAATGTTATTATGTCCCAATTGTATTTATACTGCACGCAACAGTTTGTACTCTGTAAGAGCAGCTGCGGTATAGACTGAAAGAAAAAAAGAAAAAGTTTGCAATTTGGAATGTAGCAATGCTTTTCAAGCTGAACACAAATTTCTCACTTGAATGAAAATCCGAATGTCAATTCTATCCTCATATTTCCAAGGCAACCACCTCATTCGACGCCTTCATGCCGAGGCAGAGTTTCTTTCTTTTAGTGCTGGAAAGCTTCCTCCAGCATTGCCCTCACTTCTATCAAGTTGTCAGTTACTGTTCAAGGCATCCATGAACCTCCCCAGTGGCATTACGCTGTTACACTGCACGGGCCCCCACGTTCTGTCTCCTGCTTGATGTGTGCCGGGGGGGCTTTTTAAAAATTTCTTTCTCTACCACTGTATCTCCTTAGTCAGCACGCCTGCAGTTTGTCAGGAACTCCACTGTAAGATTGTTTGGAAGGACTGCATACTCGAAAATACTGGGCCAGGAATATTACAGTCCATTGCACGGCCAAAAGTTTATTAACACCCAAACATTACAGCTCTATGTGATTGTTAAATGTCTCATTCCAAACCCTGTGGCATTAATTTGCTACTGCAACAGCGTCCAGTCCTCTGTGAAGGCTTTCTACAAGATTATGGATGTCATATCATGTTTTTTTATGTAAAATCTGAATCTAATCGAAGTAACTTGCATCTGCAAGTGGTCAAATACATGTAGAGGAGTCAAATGTTCAATATTTCCCTCTCACATGTAGTAAAGTAGAAGTGTAAAGTAGCATAAGCTGGATATATTCAAGTACAAGTACATGAAAACTGTACTACTTGAGTAAATGTCGTTTCTTACCACTGGGGGACAGCTACTGATGTTGAGCTCTGGCCGAAAAGTCATTATATTCCACCATGTAAGACTTTCCATATTACTCTTCCCTCACTTGTTGACAGCATTAATGAAATTCATTAGTAATGGAAGAGTCACTGCAATTCATTCAATTCATTCGTATCCTTGCTTATTTCTGCAACAGCCCTTCACCCCTCATTAATTCAAAATCTGGATATTAAAAGACATTCGTTTTCCTGACAGGTTCAATCGACAGTGTAAGCACACACATGTGCGCGAAACTCAGTTTCCTGTGTCATTTGAAGGGTAACTTGAAGGAACTTTGCAGAAAAGGACAGAGTGGAAAGAAAGAAAGAACATATTATCCAGATAATTCATTATAATAAGTCCTGCTCAAGGGTCCGTGTGTTGTTTCATATAATCTGGCTCCACACAGAGTCAGTACATCACAGTGGATGAGTGACGGATGTAAACATCAAAGTGGCTCATTTGAAGCCTGAAATCTCAAAACTTATGATGAGTCATGTCCGTGTGTGCGTGTGCGTGTGTGTGTGTGTGTGTGAGAGAGAGAGAGATGGGGGTCGGCGGTGGGCTCAGCGTCGTCCTGCTCCTCTGCTGTCGTTCATGAGCACAGACCTATTCTGGTCCCCTCAGCCTCCTCTCTGACGGCGCAGAAATGTGGGCTGACACAACAGAGTTTTACAAAGCCCAGCTGGCAGGCTTTGTTATGCAAGCATATTACAGCTTTGTTCCTGTCGACGCATTACAGGAATAATCCACCCGAAAAACACGTTAATACTGTCACTAAAACAGCTATTGGCGCTGTACCCTGCATTTCTGGGCCCATTTTATGGTTTGATAGTGTACCTCTTATTGCTGCAGTTAACTGAGAGTGGATTAATGTTTGACTGGAGTTTGACTGTGAGGCAAACCTGATATGATATTACAACTCCACAACTCTGACAACACAACGGTTTACAAATAATTTTTGACCTATATTTAATTGAATGAAATGAAATTGAAATTGGCTTCATTGTAAAAGAGTGTGGGGTTCTAGACGGGCAGTCCAGACCTGTCTCCCTTTGAAGACGTGGCGCATTATGAAGCACAAAATGGAGATCCCTGACTGAAGTTGTATATCAAGCAGGAATGGGACAGAATTTCACTTTTAAAACTTCAGTTAATTACACAGTTAGTGTCTTCAGTTCTCAAACTCTTAGTGAGTGTTGTTAAAAGAAAAGGTGATGCAACACAGTGGTAAACATATCCCTCCACCAAGTTGTTTTTTTTTTTGGAATGTGTTGCAGGCATCAAATTAAGAATGAGTGTATATAAACAAAAAAATAAAGTTGATCAGTTTGAACATTAAACTACTTGTCTTTGTTCTATATTCAATTGAACAGAAGTCGAAAAGGATTTGCAAAACATTGTATACTGTTTTCATTGACCCAATAACACAGTCCAATAAGAAATGTTTGATACCAAAACATTACACGGTCTTATCGTTGATGTTCTTTTCAAGCCTCTAAAACAGCAGTAAGATGCATGATGTCTATGCTTTAAATGATTTGTATAAACTTTATTGCTAACAATTCTCCAAAGTGATAATACTTAATTTTAGTATGTTCTAAAAATGACTTGAAAATGTGGCATTATCATTATAAAGTTATTCTGTTTAGATACGTTTGAATGCATTGCAGTTCCCATCAAAACTGATGCATTCACAAGCTTGTGGGAAAATCCAGCATCAAAGAGTTGTCTGAGTTGTCATTTTTGGAAGTCAAAACTGGAGACAAACAAAAGGATTTAATTTAGGTCTGTTGTGCAGTCAACTCTCAAATCTCATAAACTGCCATTACATTTTTTATAAGAATGTGACAAGGAGATATTTACAGAGAAATAAAGCAAGAAAGACACTAAAAGCACTGTTTGAATGTTGAATAAAACCCCACCAGCCAAATTCGTGTAAAAACAAAACACAGATCACACAAAAGAGCTTGACTGTTCGACGGGTTTTACTTATTTATTTTTTACCTGCTACAATCCTCCGTGTCACTAGATGGCGGTCGTGGTATTAAACTTCACTCTCACGTTCTCGTTTGTTTTGGTGTCACGTGACCGGTCGTGTGGTTTCAGCTCCGAGCAGGACCTTGTCGGCTGTCTCGCAATGAATTGTGTTGCATTTAGCTAACATTTACCACTGGCATAGAGAGAAAAACCCTTGTTTTTCGCGCCCGGAGCTCTTGTTGTTTGTGGCTCCAATATGGCGGGGCCGCTGCTGGAGTTTGAGACCGAGATGTTTCTCAGTCTGTTCGGCTGTGACGGGCTGCTGGTAGTGGCGGAGGGGATGGGGATAGACCGCATCCTTCTGCAGTTCATGCGGGTTTACTCGGAGCAGGGGAGCCTGGTCCTTCTGCTCAACACAACCACACCTGAACAGGTACATGTTTCCTATGAACGCTAACTAACTTACCGGATGTTAAGTAGCTATTATGCTATAGCTAATGTGGACTTTTGTGTCGCGTATTGTTAAAACCATCTGCAGCGTGACTCGACATGTAAGGAACTAGTGTTATGGATTATATAAATGAGTTTTAAGACATTCAAATAGGGTGGCTTATTGAAAATGACGTCCTTCTAGATTTTTCCTACCAGTTGCATAAAGGAAACAAACTATTTCGAAGCAAACATGTTGACTTGTCAAAGCAAAACAAGCAGAGGTGGACTTGTCATTAAAATTAATAATGGCTGCATTCCATTTAGGCAAGACAGCTCCTGGGCTCTACTATTGTACCAGCCCACTCACTGTAATGGCCGTTGTTGATGTTTTTAATTTCACCTGTGCCTTACCTTTGAATGAACATGTCAAAATGTCTACTGTGTAGCATCACATACCTTATTTGTTGTCATTAACTACACAACAATACATCTGATCTCACGATACATCTAATTTGGGCTGCTTTCTCGTGTCCAAGACCAGAGCAGTTTTCACAAAATACTTCCTGTCTTGTCCTCCCTTCTCAGGAGTATTTCACGGAGCAGTTGCGAATTGAGGGTGTGACCCACCTGCCCAGGACAGTCACCAGCGATGTGCAGAGCACTGAGCGTTTTAATGTCTACACCGAGGGAGGAGTGCTGTTTGTCACCAGCAGAATCCTGGTGGTCGACTTCCTCACTGACCGCATCCCTGCTCATCTCATATCAGGTCATACGACTGCCTGATCGTGGCTAGAGATCATGAGAGCCATGTTTGTGTTGTTTCATGTTGTGATCTTATTTAACCCAAGTAACTATTAGTCTCTGTTAGACTTTGGGACCAACATTTGTTTGTGTACTTGCATTTGCATTCTGTAATGCCATATCAGTTATCACTATAATTCATTTTTTTAAAAATTGCCTTAATGTAGGAATAATTACTAATATAAACTTTCAACCAATGATTAATTGGCTTGGGCCTGGTTAACAGCCCTGTCCATTTACGTTATAAAGGAACCATAGTAATCTTAAAGGCACAATCCATGATACAAATGTAAATAGAAGGTACAAGGGCACGTCATCAGATCATGCTGTCACTCACATATTAATTGACAGTTGTTGTTTTTTTTAAATACCTGGACAAGAGAGGGCTAAAGTTAAGTTAATATTTTTTTGTGATATTGCTAACTGAATAAATCTGCCAACATCTTAAATCAGAGTCAGTTGAGAAACACACAAAAAGCAGATTTTTCATCTAAAACTCAAACTCTTGTATATGCAAATACGACGTGTAATCACATGTTAGGAAATATCAGTTTGGGTCAAATATATTTTAAAATAAGCATTAAATGTTAAAGGTCCAATGTGTTGGATTTAGTGGTTGCAAATTGCAACCAATTGAACAGCCCTCATCTCAACCCTCCCCTAACATGGGCACTAAAAACATGAAAAGCCCTCTTTAGAGCCAGTGTTTGGTTTGTCCATTCTGGACTACTTTAGAAAGATGGCAGTGCAACATGGAAGAGGACCTGCTCCATCTGTAGACATAAAAGGCTCATTCTTACACTATAAATGCTGCTTAAACACATCACTTTACCCTGTATTAAGCCATGCAACATGGGTAACCAAAAACACAATGATTCTTTAAGGTGATTATACACTAACAAAATCACAATTTTGAGCATTTCTGCTCCTAAATCTCCCTAAATTCTAAACACTGGACTTTTTGAGTATAAAGGTAAGTGTGCTGTAGAATAAAACCACAAAAAAGTAGAGAGAATTTCATCAAAAATGTTTAAGTGGTGTAGTTATCATTAATGGCTACTGCATGACATCACTTTCTACAGTTTTCTATTTTCTGGTGACTTCTGGAGTATAGTCTCGGTACCAAACATGTTGTTATAGTTAGATCTTCTGTACCTCCCCCTCAGGCATCCTGGTGTATCGTGCTCATAAAATCATTGAGTCGTGTCAGGAGGCCTTCATTCTTCGTCTGTTCAGACAGAAGAACAAGACAGGCTTCATTAAAGCCTTCACTGACAAAGCCACGGCCTTCTCCTCTGGCTTCTGCCAGGTGGAGCGCGTGATGAGGAACCTCTTTGTCAAGAAGCTCTACCTGTGGCCCAGGTATGGTGGGACGTAATAGGCCTTTTCCGCGTATAGACAGGTGTAATTAATAGCATTTATAAAGACTGCATTCCTTCCTCATCCTTTACCTTTGCTCTCTTAACCTGCATCATTCTATAGGTTTCAAGCATCCGTAAACACAGCACTGGACAGGCACAAGCCGGAGGTGGTGGAGCTCCATGTGTCATTGACGCCGGCTATGAGGGCCATCCAGAGCTCCATCCTGGATATCATGAGCGCCTGTCTGAAGGAGCTCAAGCGCTACAACCCCACCCTGGAGGCTGAGGACCTCTCCCTGGAGAACACGCTAGGAAACACCTTTGACAAGGTCTGTCACTAGGTAGATTAAGCTGCTTTGGCATGGAATTTATTGTTGAAATGAGAAGGCCCTATATAATGGGAACAAGGATCCAAACTTTTGTTGCTGAAAGAAAAAACTTACAAAATCCTGACATAAATCCGGCACAAATCTCATTGAATTTTGGAACTTTTTCTCTGAATGGATGGCAGTGCTAAATAGCAAGATAAGCCTTAGTTTGCTATTATTTGCAAAATGTTGTTCAAGCTCTCACTAATAAATTCCTCTGCAGAGCAATCTTCACTCTCCGTGGAGGAGTGGAAATAAAAATGTCTTGTTGTCTATTGGGACTAATATCATCAGACGACTTTTGTGTTTGACAAAGTAGCTTTAAGTAGTACGGACATGCAATGCTCACTTGGAGACAGATGATTTTTGCAGTAATTACAAATAATAGCTGGACCCCAATAATACTAGGAAAAAATGTGACTCATAACAACCCACATACTGTTCTCAAGACACTGTCGTTGTAATGACTTGTTTGTGAGTTAAATTTTTATTTTTAAGGTTGTATTTTGCCTTACTCCCATCCAGACTATCCGTCACTACCTGGACCCCTTGTGGCACCAGCTGGGGGCAAAGACCAAGGCCCTGGTCCAGGACCTGAAAGTGCTGAGGGTTCTCTTGCTCTACCTCACCCAGTACGACTGTGTGACCTTCCTCAATCTGCTCGAGTCGCTGCGCTCCAGCCAAAAGATTTTTGGATCCAGTTCCGGTAAATGGGATGCACTCTGCTGCTCTGAGTATTTATTTGGGGTTAAAAATTTTACTTAATATTTGTGATTGTTCTCATTCATCCTTGCTTGATTTCATGTGTGTTTTTTGTAACCATCAGGGTGGTTGTTCCTGGACTCCAGCACCTCCATGTTTGTGAATGCCAGGGGTAGAGTGTACCGCATCCCTGAGAGCAAGAAGAAACTCAAAGTGGGAGCAGAGGCAGAGAAACAGAAGTCCTCCTCTGTCTTAGGTAAGTGACCAATGAACAGACGTCAGATATCGATATCAGCAACGTTATTTGCTTGTATGTGTTTTGATGTTGGAATTACTATTACCAAAGGGTGTTTGTGTGTGTGTTCCAGAGGTGAAGCGGGAACTGGTGCTGGAGAAGAGCCCGAAGTGGGAGGCTCTGACCGAGGTACTGCAGGAGATTGAGAGGGAGAACAAGAGCTGTCAGCATGAACCAGGTTAGAGCCGTTATAAAAGTCAATAGTATATGCTATCTCTATTCTATGGATTTGCATTTAATATATTATATATTATGTATATTAACAGAATTTCATAGAAACTAAAAGATGTTTTTGTCCATTTAAATTACCTTAAACTTTAGTAAAAATTTTGCCTAGTAAATAACACTAACATAAAAAAAAAGCATATAAGGAGATGAAATCCTCAAATTGAATTCAATTTTAAATTTAGAATCAGCAGGTGTAACCTTAACAATGGCTGCATTCCATTTAGGTGTGCCAGTAAGCCAGTGATTCCAGACCAGGAGTACAGTTTCTTGGAGTACATGGAGAGAGTGTGGAGTTAGCGTAAAGTAATGGATAAACATATGAAATAGTAAAAAAAATAACAATAAGTGAAAAAGTAAATAAGTGATATGACTTCAATTCTTTGTTAGTAATTAATTTTTCTTTAAAACTGTAAAATTAAACTGGGATATACTGTTGATAAACATTTAATGTTATACATTCATTGACTGACCTTCATTATATGACTTGATTGAGATAAAAGGTGGCGTCGATAAAGGTCTATCTGGCACGGCTGTTGGGAACCACTGCAGTTAGCCATACGAATGAGCTAGCATGCACAACACCAGAGTCTGGAACTGGTGCGCCTGGAAACCCCTAAAAAGAATACAGCTGCATTATTAAAGTTACTAGTCACACCTGTCTTTGATGAGTGCCAATATCCACCATCAACAAGGTGTATGTACACCCACCACATGTGCAGGGTGTAAACACTCTGCTAACCTTGGTGTGTGTGTCTATCTGTCTAACTGCCTAACATGATGTCTCCCCCAGGTCGTGTGCTCATCTGTGCCAGTGATGACAGGACTTGTGCCCAGCTGCAGCAGTACATCAGGCACAGCTCTGGCTGGCTGCTCAACCGACTGTATGCCCGCACAATCGGTAAACGGGACTCTGCTGCAGCCGCTGCCTTTGAACTTGACTCGGACAAAAAGGACAAAGGCTGGCCGACAAAAGGAGCCAAGGGGAAGGAGCCTGCAAAGA
The DNA here is from genome assembly GCA_037974645.1 of Hollardia meadi. Lineage (NCBI taxonomy): Eukaryota > Metazoa > Chordata > Actinopteri > Tetraodontiformes > Triacanthodidae > Hollardia > Hollardia meadi. The sequence continues at coordinate 7,222,318 of JBBPCS010000001.1, forward strand.
AAAAAAGCACAAAATCTACAAAGAGTAAGGAAAGGCCATCCTTGACCCTTACCCAGATGATGGGGAAAGAGGAGATAAACGAAGCAGCGGTGATGGGTAGCAGTGGAGATGAGGATGAACTGATGGAGGAGGATGGAGAGGAAGAAGAGCTGAAGCTGGACTTGTCATCGGATGCCTACTATGGTGTCCTAAAAGAGCCGCTGACCGTCATCCACCCGCTGAAAGGCCTCACTGACCCCCACAGCTTGACGCGGGTGCTGCATGAGGTGGAGCCCAGTTTCGTGGTGCTGTACGACGCTGAACTCAGTTTTGTCCGCCAGCTGGAGATCTACAAAGCTAGCCGGCCTGGAAAGCCACTCAGGGTGTATTTCCTCATCTATGGAGGCTCGACAGAGGAGCAGAAGTACCTGACGGCGCTGTCTAAGGAAAAGAAAGCCTTTGAACACTTGATCAGGTCAGAACCAATTCTTTCATTTTTCTTTTCACAAAGCACCTTGGGAGGGGGAACTGTCAATGTATGCTTTGGTGAAGTGTCAGATTCTCATTGGTGCTTGAATGTGTGTTTCTCTGCAGGGAAAAGGCTACTATGGTCATCCCAGAGGAGAGGGAGGGGCGAGAAGACACCAACTTGGACCTTGCAAGAAATTTGGAGCCTGCCAATGCCACCACTAACACCCGCAAAGCAGGCATGTCTATTTTAGTCAGTCATTCATGAAAGGTTGATAATTGCTCTCTTTTATTAAATTCCCTGCACTGTTTTCTTTGTCTTCCCTTATAAAAGTGCCAGGTTTTGTTGAATGTGTCTCATTATTTTGTCTTTCCATTTCCTGTCCAATAACCAGGAGGCCAGGAGCAGCCCAAAGAGCCCTCACGAGTCATTGTGGACATGCGTGAATTCCGCAGTGAGCTGCCTTCCTTGCTGCACCGCCGCGGGCTGGACATTGAGCCCGTCACCCTAGAAGTAGGCGACTATATCCTGACCCCGGACACATGTGTTGAGCGTAAGAGCGTCAGTGATCTGATTGGCTCATTGCAGAGTGGCCGCCTCTACACTCAGTGTCTCTCAATGACCCGCTACTACAGGAAACCAGTGCTTCTCATTGAGTTTGACCCAGGGAAACCGTTTTCCTTAATGGCCCGATCGGATTTTCGTCATGAGATATCGTCTAATGATATTTCTTCAAAACTGACCTTACTCACCTTGCATTTTCCCCGGCTCCGTATACTCTGGTGCCCCTCTCCACACGCCACAGCCGACCTTTTCCTGGATCTTAAGCAAGGTCGCTCTGAACCCGATGCCGCAGCAGCACAGGCAGTCACTGGCGAGTCAGACACGGTGGCTGAATCGAAAGACATCTACAACCCTGGACCTTATGACTTCCTGTTGAAAATGCCTGGGGTCAACGCAAAAAACTATAGGGGTCTTATAAAAAATGCAGACAGCCTGGCTGATTTAGCTAAACTCAGCCAGGACAAGCTAGCAGAAATACTGGGGAATGCTAACAACGCTAAGTTGCTGTATGAGTTCCTGCATAATGTCGCTGATGTCCCTGCTCCTGTGCAGAGGGCCAAACAGACATGATAGGCAGTAAAGCATCTGACTGATGTAAACAAATATATTTTTGCATTGTAAAACTGGATGAAAATATAAATGCAGACTGAATTCACACCTTATGTTAAGTATGAGGCTTTGTCATCAGAAGTGAAATGTGTATTATATTAGTGTGCAGAATGAACTGAAATCATTCAGGTTTTTCTATTGTATTTGTAAACTACTTTTTCAAATGGAACAATTATTAGATTTCTTAAAATAACTTTTTTTTAAAAATGTGCATTTTGAAAAAATAAAATCCTTGAATATTTTATAATTGTTTTGTACATTTCTTTCCCAATAAGGCTTTGTAGAACATTTTTAATACCCTAAAGAGTACTAAAGCACACTCTAAAATATACATTTAACATAATTTATTTTGAATTGAATGTCTTTATTGCCTTAGAAGGGGATTACAGAGTGAATGGGTGGTGATGTCTCTGGTTGTGGGTAGGAACACCATTTACTGGACCATTTTTATTTCAGTACAGTTCTCACGAAAAAAACAACATTTTGTCTTGTCAGAATCCAGTACAAACTTGAGAATATGCATAGATGTCTGAAGAATGTTAAAGGCAGTAATCTTGAAATAGCTGGTGTTAAAGAGGAGCCAAATGCATACAAGACTGTCATCTCAATAAATTGATATTTTTAGTAGATATGAAGTACATATCGCAGTAAAATGTATTTTGTGTTAAATTGCACGAATAGTAAAATAACTGCAAGATGTCAACGAGTACAGCTGTCCACTATAAAAGTAATGAACAAAGTACATTTACAATTATATCTTTAATCCACTACACCACAAATATATAACTGGTGTTTTTTTTTATTACAGAGGTGTAGTAGTTACAGTATAACATCTGAGTCACACAATAAAACAAATTTAATCTTAGCTACGGGTTGTAACACTTTCACCATAAATGTGTCACAACTTTCTGAGTGTCCGTGCCCCACCACATACAGCTGGTGCCCTACTTATTTTTTTGCCCCTGTCCCTCAGACAGCCTGAGTCCGCCACTGCTATACAAATACCAGTGCCTTATCATTCAGTAAACCTACTTAGCAACTCTACTGTAATTTAGGCTACCTTTTGCTATTTTTACCTTGTGTGATATTTTCTAAAGTAGTCCTGACAGCGAGATCAGTGGGGAACAGACACTTTGTCGATTTGTACTTTTGCTTCCTGAAGTGAAAAGAATGCAGTAAGAGGTTAGTGGCGTTCTGTCCTGTATTTTTGTACAGTAAGCATAGTGAGGGAATGAATCATGATGGTTGACTTTACTCTCCTCATTGTGGATGTCTTATGCAACACTGCCAAATCATATGTGAGAACAAAAAACAGATGTGGTTCCTTGAGTTTTCAAACAGAGATCGGTGGTGCTGTGCTGTAATATCGTAGAATCACTCATGTGGCTCACGGGGGGTTCATAGTAGCTGACCAGTCAAAGTGGACAGCGATCCCGTCCCTAACCCTCCGCCACTCCCCCAACTCTTCCTGTCCGGGAGCGTCATTACGTCACTCTGCATCCGAACCTAGATCAGTCGCAGCCATTTTACTCAGCGAAATAAACTTCAGTCTCCTAGCTGGAGGAAGCAAACAAGAGGATATCTCCGCTGACATTTATGGATACCTCGTTGTGAACCGGACCTCGGACAGACTCGAGTTTCAAGCCTTCGCAGTTCGGTAAGACCACGGCACGAGGCGGCGCTGTCTTGTTTTTAGCATGTTAGCCTGTGCTAACTAACGTTAGCGAAACTGTGGAGGTTGTTGTTGGGGAGCGTTCGTGATATACAGACAGACAGCAGACGAGGCTCGGTAAGACTACACAGCTAAGCATGGACGACGGGGATCTGAGTGTAACTTATCTTGCGATATGTTCTCTAATCTTAGTAATGGTGCCCTCGGGGGCGCTGCATCGTCTTTTATGATTGACACTGTCTGCAACTCACTCACCTGTCAGATTTAAAGTAACTAGCTAACACTAGCTTATCCCACACCCACCCGCCTCCAATACTGCGATAACAGTAGCTGTGGTGGAGCAGGCAGGCATAGCAGCCAATAAATCTTCCCTAGGGAAATAAGACAATCATTCTTGCTGTGTAAACAAGCTAGTCTTCAAGTACCAGTTTGCCAGTATGTGCATTGCATTGTATGTTTATTTCAAACATTTACTCTTGAGCCAGGTTGGTCTGTGAATGCTGGGTGATGGCACTATTCCAGTTTCAGTGCAAGTTGGCAGCCCAATCACTCAAGTAATGGTAACCACGCGCTCTGTGATGCGGTCGGTCTCGCGTGCACAACAAACCCGATGATGTTATCTTATAATAATACAATAATAATACATTTTATTTATAAGCGCCTTTCAAAACACCCAAGGACACTGTACAAAATATATATTTTTAAAAAACAGTTAAAACAGGGTACAACAACCCAATACATAGTGAATAAGAGCGAGGTAAGTGAGGTAGTGCTGCAGCAAATCCAAACAGGTCTCTGTCTGTGTGTGAGTCATACAGACCGGCAGGATGTGGTGGTTTCAGAGGTGGCCCTGGAAAGTCTGGCACTGGAAAGTGTGAATTGTTAGCGGTAACTTAAACACTATGCACAGGGTTGCATTAGAAAGTAATTACCACCTGGATGAAAGCCATATTATTGCAACCTCCCAGTGCAGTATTATTTTGCCTGTAGACAGCCTGCTCACATCACTGACTAGGGTCTCTGTGTCTCTCCATGGGGTGAATGACATGAAAATTAAACCAAATATCACAATGTAGGTAGACATGTTTGCCTTTTATAGGTCAGTGCTTGATTTTTTTTGTTCACATTTAGGCTAATTTTAGAATGTTCTAATGTCGGACATCCTCCTACAGTGATTGTGCTAAAACAGACTCCACTGAGTTGCAGGAGATATTAGTATTTCTCAGAAAAAGAGTGCAACCCTGGCTTCTTAATTCAAGTTTTTAATTTCTCAGGCACTACGTTACACAACTAGCCTGTATTATTCATTGCAGGCAGCACTCTCTGTTGAAGATTGGTTACGTAGCTGCTGTGATGGTCCTTTTCTTTTCTTAGGTGTGACAGTCCCATGGTTTTAGGCTTCCAGCTTCCATTGAGACATGCTTTGTTTGTCCAAGAGCTTTTGAGTGAAATCCACAAAGGCAGCCAGGAAGGAAACGACACCACACGTGTGTCTGTGGGAACAGAGCAGAACAGTAACTCTAGTGAATGAGCACCAGTGATGACATCATTTTGCTTGTATCCCTGGATAAAAGAAGACATTTTTGTTGGACTAGATGTGGTCTATTTTAGGATCAGTAAACTGCATACTCGAACTGTAGTTTGGCACAGTGTGACTCTCATGCTGTGTGCTTGTCTTTGTGTTTTTTATGTGTATTATATTGGTTTAGCATCTCTAATCTAATTATAGAATTAATATCATATGGGAGTAGGTGAAATGAACACAATTAAGAAACCCCCAAGATTATTTATTTTGATGTGTAGCCTTATTACACAATATAACAAGCGAAATCTTGTTAGAGATGGTGCGGTTCATTGCCTTGACCTCTCAGATTTCTTCTTTTTTATCAGCAGGTCTTTCTTTTTTCCAGAAGATTCCCAGTGACCCACAGCATAGGATATCTAGTTTTAGACAAAGGCTTTGATTTATTACTTATAGATGTTAGGCGGTGCATGTCTCAGTTATCTCATAATGTCATTAAAGAGTGTGTGTGTGTGTGTGTGTGTGTGTGTGTGTGTGTGTGTGTGTGTGTGCACGCGCTTGTGGGGATTTCATCACTTGAATGCTTCACAGCCAGGCCTATTTGTAGTAAAGTTGACCCATGACCTTTTTGCGTCAGTATGCAGAGAGGGGAAGCGGTGGCTCCTCTGTGTTAGTTACTATCTTGGATACATAACTCTGTTTTTGAATTGCAGCAAAAAACAAAATGATAGATTTTTTTTTTCTGAGAAAATGATTGTGAAATATCGGTTGAACATTGAATGATTTTTCACATCCCAACCTTTCACGTTGGAGGTTGTTGGTTTTTCGTTCAATTCCATCAGCTTCAAGATCATCAGAAAGATGTTGGTGGTAGAACGTCAAGAAGACTCTCACCTGCACAGCATACTTCTAAGCCCTTTATAAGCTTGTGAGAGAGAAAGGACAGCCTCGCGGGGCAGACACACCCAGATCCTGCAATCGTAGTTAAAAAAAAAATGTTGATTTAACTGATTACCTTTTTACCAATGTTACTGTCCCATAAGTAAAATACCTTACAAACCTCTTAACAAGGTTGAATTTTTGAGAGTGGGGATCAGAAGATGGCCTTGTTAGTCTTTTGGTTGTGTGTCTTACCATGAATGTATCATGGTAAGACAGCCTTGCTTCCAATGTTTCCCAGTGGCCACTCGCGGTATTGCAGCTAAAAATTCCCCTGTGGCTCAAAAAGTATTTTCCCCATAGATCACCATTATAAAAGAGACATATGTAAAACTGTTGACAGGACACCTCGAACAGCAAACAACATCAATTATGACTCTTTCTATTATGAATTTTTGATCCATGGAAGGTTTATATTTGAAAAACTTTCCTCAAGCTAAGAATGAGATTTAAAAATCTCTGATGTCATCACAATATAAAGTCCAAGGGTCGCAGGTGGGGGCAGCGAGAGAAACACGACTGCATATTCAATGAGCCGCATAACCAGGAAGTAAACCCGGAAGCTAGAAAACTTTTTTGGCATATGTGCCAGGTGAGCAATTCTCATTGGATTGAATAGGTGCCATCTTGGCATTCGGTATCTAGTTCTTTTTATAAATCTATGGGTCTTACAGGCTGTCCAGCTTTTGTGACTCTACACCAGTATATGACCAATACCACAAACCATCTTTCCAAGACAGTTGTGCTCCAAGCGCTCGGTAAACTCAGTCTCAGTCATTAGCTGCACAAATACTGACTAAAAATGGACTTTTGCTGCGTCTGACAATCATTGTCTGTGCACTCTCCGACCCGTATTGTTATGTTTTAAGAATAATTATTAAGAATAATAATATAATGCTATAACCGGGGCTGTTTGTTTCTGACGCTGTTGGTAAACTTTTCCCTATGATGATGACTTTTGTCATTCAGACCAGATTACAGGTTGTTGGCACCATGTTTAGCAAGAAAGCAGGCTATGTGCTGACAAGGAAGGGATGGGTACAATAGTTAATATTTCTGTGGTTTCACACTACACTGTTGATGATTGACCATGGGCCACTGCAGTGACAGTGCACATCAACTGTGTCTGTTTTTTAACTCCCAAACACAACCTGTGGCAGAATAAGCCAACTCTGCCTGGATAATATAGTACTGCTCTGACAGGTCACATGATGTATCAGTGGACTACCCAAAGCTTTTAATAGCCATGACTGGTCATTCATTGTTGAAACCTTGTGTTGAAAAGCGATACTGTATTACAATTGAGTAGCAGATGCCTGACCTCTCTCTCTCACCCTCTTCTTTTGATCCCACCTTTGACTCTAGTAGTGTGTTTACTTGTGCGTACAGTATGTTTGCAATACCCTTTGATGAAACACATGGTACTTGTTGCCCCATGCCATTAAAAGCAACCTGTCATCTGGGTCTGCTCTTTGATTCTACTGGGGCAGCTCCGATGTTTATCCCACAGTGCTTTGTCAGCCGTGCAGTCGTTTGCTCCTCTCTTTCATAGCATCTTTTCCCTCACTCGCTCCTTTCACTGTGCCCTCCCGACACATAAACAAACAGCCTGTAGTGCTCTAACTGTTGGATTCCTGCCAACACCTCAGTTCTTCCTCTTTTTTCCTCTCTTATTTTTCATTTAATTCCTGATTACTTTTATGTCAGTATGAGGTTATTTACAGTATTTTCTATTACCGGGCCCCGAACCTGCAAGGGGTCAGCATTGCTCCCATCAAGACTTGTAATTTTTGTATTGCATTACTTGTGAAACATGTTCCATATATCCCTCCATTAAAACCCAGACATCTACAAGAATAATTGACCAAAGGAAGCTCACATTCATTGTTTGTTTGTTTTTTTTCACTTTTTATGATGCTGTGGTCAAGGGGTTACTTAAACAAAACTGGCAAATATCATATATTTAGTATGAGACCATTATCTGCCTAAAGTGTCACTACATTGACACAGCGATCAAACCCTAATCTGTTTATTTAGTTAGGGTTAGGGTTAGAGTCCTGAAAGCTTCTGTGTGCTGCTGATTGATTCTTATTCTGAGAGTCTCACCCTCAGACTGCAGTGTGATGCCACATTACAGCTCAGTTAGTTTCTATTGTCTTGGCATGGAGGATCCGCTTCCATCATTATAGAGACCACTGCAGGCTTTCCTAGCAACCTGTGAACATTTTCATTTTCAGGCCTTGGTGCAGCCTTGAGTGTCGTCTAGTTTCATTCAGGCATCTTTAAGTGGTACTTGTCATCTGTATTCTTCTCTGCTCATCTTCAAACACTCATATTAAAGCAGCATCAGTGTCTGGTTTGGTTTTGGTGTATGATTTTTTTTTTTTAATGGATTTTAATTTGTAAGCATAATATATTTTTCCCTTGTTATTCTTTTGCAATGTATTCCTTTTGTAGTGTGTTTCTGATGTAATGCCATGAACATGTCATTGTTTCATGTTTTTGGGGGGTTTGTTTTTGAATCTTGCTCCCTGTAATATAGCAGAGCTTTGATTTTTAGTTTTACCTTGTATGTATTTTGAATGTTCATTGACAAAAGTTTTTTTTTTGGGAAGGACCAGCAATAGTCAACATGGCCAGATAGTGACAGAAATTAACTTAAGACACAGCAAATGAAATGGAAAAGACATTACAGGACTGAACATGTTAATTAATTGTAGTCTATTGGCTGTGCAGGGTAGAGGTAAAATCCGGCTTCATCGTCTCTTTCAGTTTTGATTTCTGATATTAATGTTTGCTCCTTTCTGTCTCTTACCAGGTTTGACTCAATGGCTTAGAGTCTCAACAGCAACTAGCCCGGACATTTCTTTCATCTTTCCCTTGCTGTCCTCTGCTACTCCAGGTATGAAAGAATATTTTTTATCAACAATTACAGTACAGTTACCCACCAAGCCTTTGGTTTTCCTTTGTGAAGTTTGAGTATTCTCTGACCAATATAAAGGCAAGCCACACAAAAAAATGTGACCTTGCTTTAGGGTAAGTGTTGTATTTCGCTTCTGTATTTATGTACTTCGTTACCGTCTCTTGGTAAAACGAGTATTGACAAACCTTCTTTTCAAGACCTATAAATGTGACTAAAGCTTAGATCAGTTTATCCTATCAGATTAAACACCAAAATTAGTGACTTTCTCTTTAATTAGATCCCAATCAAAATGTGGATCACCTAAAGCTAAATCATTGAGGTGAAGATATTAGTTCTGCATTTAGGGTCAGACACTTAAAATGTGATTGAAGTGCTACTCCTCTTTCCGTTGAGTTTTCTGTTTCAACTCCTTTTGCCTCCTACTTCCACTGAAAGGCATTCTGATAGAGATGAATAGCGCTTGACCAAAGACAATGAATGTAGAGTCCCTTTTCTAACAATTCTAGAAAATTCGAAGCAAAACAGCTTAAAGAACAGGATGCACAATTTCAATAAAATCCATAGGAAGTACTCAAATGCTACAGAGCAGAGACTGGTTAATCGCTATAGATGCTGTTATTGGAGATCTATTACTGTATTTCTGCCACAGAAAACCACTGAGGTTAAACTGTTGAACTTCAAGGCCTTGATTCTGTCAATAGCATGGTGTTTTAGTGGCACTCAGTCATCATTAAGGGGCCACAAAGTGGCTGCGGGACAGATGCCAAGTTTTAGAGAGTGGGGTAATTTTGCAGTGGTCGCTAGATTCAACAGGCACCAATTCAGATTGCCTGTAAATGCCAAGTGAACTGGGATTGACTCCCATGGAAATACATGATATCTGATTGGTGGGGCTGAATGCTCACATACTCTCAAAATGTCACAGATATAGTTGGTAACAGTTACTACAAAATACATGCACACCAGAAAGAGGCATGAAATCTTAAACTGAAATAACCCAAAGATGACTTGTACTAATTTTAATCAGCACTGGTACATTAAATATTTATGTAAACATAGCCCTCGAGAACTCTAGTAATCATATATAGCAGAAATATTATAAACTGCATATGATTTGAAGTTTTTAGTTTCTTCTTTTACAGTTACAAAAAAAGAGCAAATGTTTGAATGAGCAACGGAAGCTGCATCTATTGTGCATTACTACTTTGTGCTAATGTTATCACAATGATTATTTAATGATGACGTTTTGGTTGGTTCATTGCCTTCTTGATTGCCCCTTTTTTAATGAGATGTCAAAGATGTGGAAAAAGTTATTACATTTATTTATTTACATCAGGTTTTTGATATACATGTGTTATGCATAAAGGCATGTAGGTGCATATAAGCGTAGGGATAATTTTTAGTTTTCAAAAACTATTTAGAATTTATCATTGTTTTGATTATTTAAAAAACATGTGGAAATTAGATTGGAAAAATAACAAAACAAATTCAAAAACCATTTGCACTGCAAATGTTCAGATATAACTGTTTCCTGTGCTTAAAAGAATTCTATTACACGATCAGTAGCTCATTTAAGGTTTCTCTCACTTTTTCTCCCTACTTTCTATTGGCAGAGGATTATTTTATTTTTATATTATGAACTAGTGATTGTGGAAGACCATGTTTGGTGTAAACTGCAGTGATCACAGTCTTCTTGCAGCACTAAACATCTTTTGGGCATGAAGGAGCATAAAATTTTGTAAAGCAGAAAAAGAAGGGCTTTGCTTATGGCCAAACAACAGAAATTCATGTGTTTGTGAAACTATATTTCACTTGAGGAACCAAGTATTATTGATAGATACTGATACAGTCTTTAAAAGCAAAAGTGAATGGGATGAAACATTGGGTTTTGTTTTGTTTGGAGACATGACATCAGCATTCAGCCACCAGAATGCATAACATTCAGACATGTTATCTTTTATAGTCTCCCTGAGCCGTCTAATGCCTTTGGCACTTTAAGGGCCTCCAGGGAGAAATAAAAGCAGCCATACGAACACAGTGCTTCTGAGCCAAAAGCAACACATCAGGACAGTTAGTAAAGAGTGCCGAGGTCCTGGAATGAATACATGTGGGTGCTGCTTGAGAGCGATAAATAGCATACATGTGAAGACTGCGCAGTCTGTCATCTGCTGGTTAAGAGACTGGATGCTAAACTGTTTGTTTTGCTCCCCGAAATGTTTCCGTTCCCTCCGTTTGAAACCGCCACAGCGACGTCATATTCCAGATTATGAAGCCTGCCTAAACAGAGAGAACATTCATGCACAAACTGGTGAGCAGCGGTTTGAAGTGATTATTCCGTATAATAGCCAACCCGGCTCGTTTAATGAATAATTTGGGTTGCGACTGAGCTCTTCCAGATGGCTGAAATGAAATGCCACCCTTAGCATTTCAACAGTTGGGTGAAGTAGTCATACCAACTGGATGATGAGTATTATTCTGAATTACTGATGGTCATGAGGAGCCCACAAAATATCCTTGAGTGATGTATTCGTTTTGTGGAGGAACCAGATTTCTCCCTCCTAATTCTCTCTTCTTGTTTCTTGTATCCACAGACGTAGCAGTGAGACTTAACCAAAGGGACTGTGACCCATACCCCTACAGCTTGCCTGGGACCCACCCCAATCGCCTTCTGGGGCAGGATGGAGCCCGAGGCCTCTCAGGGGCAGCTAGGAGCAGAGGGGGACTGTGGGATGTTGAGCCTGCTGTTGCCTAGTCCCCAGAGCGAGGCGGTGACCCATGAGATGGAGGAGCTGTCGCTGCAGCCCACACAGAATCTGCCTCCGCTTAATGAACGCAAAAATGGTGAGGAGGTGCTGCTGCACAAGCCAATCATAACATGTAAGGACTGAAGATTCATTAAACAGGCCACCATAATTAAAGTGACCAAAAAAGATTTATATTTTTACCTCTACCTTTTCCTTCTGCTCAAAACTAAGGAGGTGCCACTCATTAGGGTGTTTAAAAGGCACTTGGTGAAGAAGAAGAGAGTAAAATTGGCTATACTTGATTAGATGGATACATTTCACTTTTGATTATTGTAATGTTGTTTAAATCTATCATGTATATCTATCGTGTAACATGTTATCCAGCCTGCGTGTTGGCTTCTCATCACCCTCACGATGTTGGTGTTATTTTGGCGTCCACACGGGACTGACTCAGATACTGATGGATGGGTATGTGATTACCAGGCTTTAGGAGTGGATTAGAATGACCGCTGACTTTGCCAGTCCCTAATCATGGCTTAGATGATGTAGGGAGATCAGTCCAGTGCAATCACTGCAATATTGATCACCATGCTTTGAAAAATCTCATTTGTCAGATACAGTCAACAAACACAGGGTGTTTAGCCAGAGCTGTTCCAGGCTGGATTAAACATGTTTTGGACAAATGTAGGTTAAATGTTTGTGCCGTCATGCACGGTGGCTGTTGCTGTCCGCAGGAGGGCGCAGTAAAATGTCTTGACGGGAAAAATGTGTGTGGCATCCACTCATCATCTTGGCTTTTGTCATTTCCCCTCCAGTGAGAACACACACCTCATACTTTCCACCCTCTGAGCCATCCTCAGCACTTTGCCAACCGCAGAGCCCCCTCTCTCATATTGGTTCTAACATGCAGGTGTTAATCTGTCTACCATCATGACAGGTCCAAGTGTCTAAGACCACTTCAGTTGTGTGGGGCAGGAGGCTGTAGCTCAGAGAGTCTGGAGAGAGTGAGAGAGAGAGCTGCTCTGCAATGGGTTTGTTGTGACAAGGAATGAGAGTCTGGCCTGTGATAGGTGTTGTGAAATCAATAACGTTATTGATGACAGAGAAGGCAAAGTGCACAGCTAGAAACAAAAGAAATTGTTTGCTGACTGACTTCTCTCACTGTTGTACATCACAACTTCACTGTTGTATTTGAATTCTTTTTGGAATTACTTTTGTCAGACATTCAAAAAAATAGGCTAGACTGGTGCGCACATCCTCCCTGTTGCACCTGTCCAGGTCTAGCATTGTATTTAACACTGAGTGTTCCTGTTGTCAGTCTTCACACATATACACACATCATAGGCTGACCCAATGTGAGGTCTGTGGTTGTCTATGCATTATGGGTATAGCAATTATTTCATATTATTTATTTTGGTAAATATAGACCTGTAGTAGTAAGGCAATGCAAAAATGATGGGGATAATAGTGTCAATGTAGTTTTCTTTCTTTGTACGTTCTTTGTGCTTTGAAAAAATTGTGTCTAGAGCTGGAATTAGTTGCCATCTATTTTGATAACCAATTAATAAGTAATTTTTCAAGCAAAGATGTCTTTTTTTGGTTCTGGCTTAATCGAAATGAAAAAAGTTATTTGCAGCCCTAATAGTGTCACATTTGGGAATGCACTTACTTGTTTTTTTGCTCAGTCAGAGCAGAAGATTAATACCACTCTCATATATGCCCGTTAAATATGAAGCTAGAGCAGTCTTAGAGTTCGCTTAGCATAAAGACTGGAAGTGGGGAAAACACGTACTGACAGCTGTCCCTTGTGATCGGATCACCCAAAATACATGTCAGTGCCAGGTGTAAACAGAGCCTGAAGGTGCTGTTAGGCAGATTTTGTTACCTTTGGACAGAGGTTGCCTAGCTGTTCCCCTTTGTCTTTATGCTAAGCTACAGTAACCGTCTGCTGGCCGTAGCTTCATATTGATCAGACGGATATGAACGTGGTGTTAATCTTTTCATCTAACTCTTGACCAAAAAAGCATATAAACATATTTCTAAAAATGTCAAGCTGTTCCTTTAATGAATAGTATACATGATGTCTTTAAACATGACATCTCTGGTTGTCCTTTCTATACCACAGATTTTTCATTTCATACATATCATCAGTCATATCATGTTTAGCCGACTTAATACTTGATTGACTGCAGGTGAAGCAGACACATTTCAATGCAAGCCTGTGTTTCCTCTATTGACCTGCTGACTGGCTATGTGTGTGCGTGCTTCTCTGTGTGTATAAACAGTTTGGTCATGTCATCCACCTCTCTCCTCAGCCTGCTTAGGTCACAGGTCAACTTGTGTTTGTCGGGCTGAGCAGCATTTCCCGGAGGAATTCAGGACAATGACACTGACTGGAAGTCTTTATCACCTTAAACAAACATTTCCCCACTGCAGACCTTTATTTATCAAGAGTAGTCGGGGTCTGAATCATTTATTAGCCTAATTACAAGGACATACTGTATAGCCCCTATCCAACAAGCCCTACAAAATAGATAGTAGATAATCAGCATAAGAATTCTTTAAATGTTTCACCACAGGTCCAGTTCAAATTAAACCGTCAGTATTCCCAGTCAATGCATACAGAAATTAATAACATTTTGATGTAAAACAGTTTTTCACCAAGGTATTGCAATCAGTGGTCTTACTCTGGGGATAAGAGTTGCCCTCTGTTGATGCTTATCACCTCAGCATATCTGAGACAATAGTGAATGAGAGATGATAGAGACAAAAGATGTTAACTTTCCTGACCTTTTCTGACCTTTCCTGTTGGAGCAAGAGATCTTGTATTTCACTGTAAGTTTAACCCTTCCTGTGAAGAAGTGTCTGTACTCATAGTATTTAATTCATGCAAATCTCCACTTCCTCCTAGTTAATGTGACACCTGTGTTGTTTTTCAACATGATGATGTGGTTGTTATTGTCCTTTCTCCTTAGTCAGTGCTGACTCAGCCTCTTGACTGTTTTTCAGTAGTTACACGGAAGCGGCCTAGTCCTCCACGTTGTGCCATGTGGGGATCACATACAGCCAGAAAATAAACCTATCCCAAACTGACAGAGTGAAAGAGGGAAGTGACAGAAAAAGGGGGAGGCGAGGGTTGTGGCCCTGCAATAAAAAAATGAAGAGTCAAGAACGGTTAAGGAATAGAGGATGGGTCAAATGTTGCTTGCTGATTGATTGATCTTCATTGATGATGATATCCAGTATTGTGGTTCTTATGTGGCTCTTATGACTGGCCTGTATTGTTGTTTTGTTTCTGGGTAGTAGCAGCCCAACATTAAAGTACATAACAGCACCATGGAAGATGTCATATACCCTGGTCAATTAGACTTAGTGGGCAAACAGAATAAAGCACGGTCTAGGGCTGGGCGGTAAAACGATCTCATTAGGGGACCCCATAAAGATTTACGTTGATGATGATGATAAGCTCTGGACACTTTTCCTCGACATGAATAGATCAGATATCCATATCGAGGAAAAGCCACCATGTTGTGGCAGACATAAAGACCACAACAGCCAATCAGCATGCTGCCTCTCAGATTCGCTGCCTGTCGCCTGCCTCGCATGGTGGGGCAGGGTTGTGCTCACACACAGACGGTGGACAGCAGCTTAGAGCAGAGCACATAGTGGAGACTGCATGTAACGGACTTTAGGATTTATTTTACTGGATTTACCAACGACAATGCTCTCTTCCCGTAAGTGCAACAAAAGAGAGACAGTATAATCAATTTATATCAAACAGCTGTTGAACAAGCAGAAAACAAGCTTGCAGAAATGACGTCTTGGCCACTCTACCCACAGAAACCTGCTGCCCCTCTTAATCCACACCCGGTTTGTTTTACACAGCCATATGGAGTTTGTTATGACAAAGTGTTGAAAGTGAACTCATGCTATCGCCACGTCAATCATATAAAATATAAAAGTTGTTTGGATATTCAGAAGCTCTGCAAAATATGCCATCAGTCGATGCCAACTAAGACAAGAAAAACAAAACATGTTTTTCATCACCTGAAAAGATAAAACCAGTGACCACAAGTTACAAGGCAAGAAAATTGTGTTTTGTTAAGGCTGATAAAGCATGTTAAATATCAAACATGTTTGATATTTACGATTTCAAATCGGGGGGACTCCGAGCCAGTCGGGAAAGTTAAGATTATGTCTTCAAACCCCTCACACTACAGGATTATTTGGGCAGATAATCGGTTCAGACCAGCCTCGAGTCGGGAACACCCCTGCGATTGGTATGGGGGGGTTGGTATGTGGTTACCTTCTCAGTCTGATCTCATTTTCTTCCCCATTTTATTTTTTTTTTTATATACTACCTCATCTGTTTATTCTCCTCTCTTCTTTCCCTCGTGTTTTTCTTCTCTTGTTTTTTTCTCTTTTTTGATACTTAATATTGCGATCAAAATGCCTCAGAAACAGAATGCCTGTTTTCGTTTTATAACATTTTATTTCCCTTTTGTTTTCAGTCCTGCAGTTGAGGCTTCAGCAAAGGCGAACCCGGGAGCAGCTGGTGGACCAGGGCATCATGCCACGTAAGTATCACCACTGCCAGTTGTCCTTCATTTACCGAAAAGCTAATCTGGTAAAGGCAGGAATATGATAAAATCTGATCTTGATATCAGAGATAATAAACCTGTCTGTGCTGTTTTTTTTCATCTGAATGTTCTGTGTTGCAGCTCTGAAGAGCCCGGCAGCTTTCCACGGGCAGATTCGCAGCTTGGAGAGGGCCAGGGTAAGGCACCCAGTTTGAAAATAAAGCTCTAAATGTGGACTTGAGAAGCAGACGAACTGCACTCCTGGACTGTTGTGTTGCTCAAAGCAGGAGAAAAGAGCAGGTCACGAAAAAGGAAATGCGTCACTGACTGTCCTGTGTCCATCTTTCTCTTTAGACGGAGAATTTTCTCAAGCACAAGATTCGCAGTCGTCCAGAGAGAGCGGAGCTGGTCAGGATGCACATCCTGCAAGGTACCAGCGATTCTCTAGTTCTCACTACATACACCTATTGTATCATCTAGTATTCACTGTGGACCTTTAGATAAAGCATTTCAATAAAGTAAACAATAAATGCCATATTTTTATTAAACGTGAATATGAATAATACATTTTTTTAAAAATACATCAGACAGTGCTATAAACAAATATTTCCCCAATAAGAACTCTATCAGTGGACATAATACAGTATGAGATATTCTCTATGTGTGACATTTTTTTCATTCCTCAGAGACTGGAGCAGAACCGTCACTGCAGGCCACCCAGATGAGACTAAAGAGGGCCCGACTGGCTGACAACCTGAACGAGAAGATCGCCCAGAGACCCGGCCCCATGGAGCTGGTGGAGAAGAACATCTTGCCTGTGGATTCCACCCTTAAACAGGCCATCATCGGTGAGAGTCAGTGGTGATAAGATGGATAAAGCTGCCGTATTCGACAACCAGTGCTTTTAGAGCATTTCTGCCTTAATGGACACTATCAGGAAGAAGATTGATGGAACATGCAGGGAATTCGATAGGAGAACTGATGATAACGGTTGTGTATTACTGGCAAAGCAATAAAAAAAGCAGTGAGTGGTGACTTTGTTGTTGTCTTTTAGTTGGTCAGGTGAACTATCCCAAGGTGTTGGATGAAGACAGTGGTGATGCTCTGTCCCCAGAGCAGCCAGCAAGCCAGGAGTCTCAGAGTTCTGTTCCCTCTCCAGCGGAGAGCAAAGCCCCAGCTCCTCCAGCGCTACCCAAAACCATGCTGCAGGTCAGATACAGGACTAGCAACACTGGTGTTTGTGTCTGCCTGCCCTAGTAGCTCCAGATTTTTGTGGCTTCATAACACTGATACTGGATTTTACAGTGTTTATAAGACATTCAGTGTTTGCTTTGCAATTATAAGTGTCTTTTTGTTGCCCTCCTTCAGGCCTTCCCAGCTGCCACACAAGCAACAACAGACTTGGTGAAAGTGATCTCTACCAATGAGCTGCCTGCCAGTCGCCCAGCTGTCACTCCCGTGCCGGCGGTCTCCACAGCTGCTCCTTCAAAACCGGGCCCAACACTGGTGAAAGTAAGAGCATCCATTTTCATCTCTAAATATAATGAAATCTCTTTCTGTAATTTTTGAATGCTGCTGTACAAACCCGTGTGTTCACCCCCAACAGCAAAGCCAGCAGAAGACTCCGTCGGAGAAGAGCCGCAGTAAGAAGGGCAAAGAGCCCAAGCCCAGGGTGAAAAAGCTCAAGTACCACCAGTACGTTCCCCCAGACCAGAAGCAAGAGGCCAGTGAAGCACCCATGGACTCCTCTTATGCTCGACTACTGCAGCAGCAGCAGCTGTTCCTCCAGCTGCAGATCCTCAGCCAGCAACAGCAGCACTACAACTACCAGACTATATTACCAGCACCACTCAAGTATGCATATTAAACATAAAAAATATAAGAAAAAACAATAATTAGATTACGTTGTTTCTGCCTATATCACAGAGATAGTTTTATGCATTTATGTTTTTTAGGCCTTCACCTCTTTAAAAAACAACTTTTTTTCCTTGAACTGCTTTGGCTTGCTTCTTTAACTTTTTGTGTGAAAATGTCTGAAAGCAAGCCCAATATTGTTTTTTTCACTGACCCAGACCCAGACCCATTAGCTAGTTTCCAATAACAACCCTGCGTCTAATCATATTAATAACTTACAGGATGTTGTTTCACTAGCAGCTGTTTTCATGAATGTCCTTACAGCGGCAGCATGGCCAAGCTCCCTTTGAACTAGTGCACCGTGGTTTGGTTGACTGGCTTTGTTAATGTGAGGCGCAGGACAAAGGATGGATGCTCTGTTCATATTGGAAACAGATTTCCTCTCTCTTTCCTGTCTTTCTCTTTTCTCTCTCTGTTCAATGATCTCTCCAATAATACTCTATTGTCCACCTTCCCTCTTTCTCCCACCTCCTCTTCCTCTTTTTATGTTTCTTATTCATGTGATTCATAAGTAGTTTAAATGACTTCCTGATATAACAATGACCTCATCCTTTCCTGCCTTTTTCTCTCTGTAGACCTGTAGCAGAGGGTCAGAGCAGCAGCGCCAACAGCCTGCCCACCTCCATCATGGTGTCTTTGCCCACTGCACCTCCACCTCCCCCTGTGGCTCCGGCTCCAGCTCGCCCAAACAACTCGCTCTCAAACCGCAAACCAGGAGTCCTGCCTGCCAACCTGGAGGAGATGAAGGTATTTGGAAACCCACTTATACCAGCAAACACTTGTTTACACTTGGAACAGCGTGCCTTAGCAGCTTAGAAATCAAAGTTATGATTTTAGGCCAAGAGACAAATGACTCAACTGTTAAAACTGAACTGTATCAAGATATTACAAAGCCAGTACAAAAAAATGTTCTAATAGAAATATAACTCCTCAGAAGATCTAACAAGGGTTTGTCTAGTCTAGGGCTGTCATGAAATTGTGGCCAGAAGAATTCACATTAATGTTATTATTGGAATATTGATAGAAATTTTGGAATAAAAATCTTAAATATATTTAAAATATATTTAAAAGTTAATTTTGGAAATGCTAAATGGCAGGGTTTTCATGCCTTATGTATGGCATTATGTATTCGGGTTGTCCGTCTGTCTGTCCCATTCTTGTGAACGCGATATCGCAGGAACGCCATGAGGGAATCTTTTCAAATTTGGCACAAACGTTCACTTGGACTCAAGGATGAACTGATTAGATTTTGGTGGTCAAAG
>JBBPCS010000001.1:7241594-7255088 GCA_037974645.1 Hollardia meadi
GACACTATATGTTATGTTAATAATATTTTATGGTATAAGCCTTGTATATATATATATATATATATATATATATAGATATAGATATAGATATAGATATAGATATATAGATATAGATATATAGATATATATATTATATATATATTATATATAATATATTATATATATATATATATATATAGAGATATATAGATATTATAGATATTTATGTGTTTTGGCCAATATGACAACCACAGCAACATGTAGAAATAGCTCAAAGTCTGTCCAGCTTCTGCTACTTAACCAAACAAGATGTTTTGGCAGATCAATTGTACAAAGAACATTATTGTAACAATATCCACTTTGATATAATTGACAGTGGGAAATAAAATCCAGTTTGATCAGTTAGTGTCTTAATTAACTTTCTTGAAAGATAAAGGTTGTTTTGGAGAAGAAGGGATTTAGGAGCTTCAAAAGCTAAAAAATACTCTACAGTATTAGCCCTCATAATAATGCAAGTAATAATCCTAATAATCCATATCCCCGTCTCCTAGAAATTACACCATTTATCCAGCAGGACCCTTCAGTGTCTCTCACTAAGACCCTCCCAGTCACAGCAAACATCACCACCCTGCCGGTCAGCGCCGTTCTCTCCAGGCCACCCCCACAGATCCAGGTGGCCCCTCCGCCCACCCTGAGCTCCATCATCGACCACACCCTGCCCAGCCTGTCCTCACTGGCCACAGACAATCAGCTGGAGGCCTTCCTGGAGCGCACACTGGCTGGTACACCGCCAGAGTCGGACCCGCGCACGCAGGGCCTGATGGACGAGCTGCAGGCCCAGCTGATGGACCAACAACCTTACTCGCCCATGGATACATCAGACCTGTCCTTCTGTGATTCCTCCTCGCCCCCCTCTTCGCTCAACATGGGCCTGTCTGACGCAGGCCTGGATAACATGGAGTGGTTGGACCTCACCATGCCACCAGGTTCCGCTGGGGCACTGACACCACTGGGGATCCCAACAGACTTCCTGGATTCACATGACCTGCAGCTGCAGTGGGACTGATAGAGGGGTGGATGGAAGAAAAAGAAAGGTAGAGCAGCTGAGCCAGAAGCAAGAGGTGGATGGATGAATGGAGAGAAGAAAGGGACCGACAGCTACAAAGAGTTTAAGTTTCAACATTTTAAATAAGAAAGCAAAAGGAGGGGATACCACTACGTCCATGCCATTTGTAATATTCCCACTAAACTACAGTAAAGGACGCTGTACAGGCAGTCCACTGATCCAAGTTGAACTACAAGCAGGAGTTTGCACAGCTTTAAAAGATCATATCATGGCTGAGCAGCCAGAATAATGTCATCACTAAGGTGATCGTGGTCAAAGGGATTTTAAGCAGAGTAGATTTTTTCCACTGTCAATGATAGTAATGATCACTTACAGAGAAGACATGACAGAGCCAAATGAATACTGGCAGCATGGACTGTTTGTAAATACTTGTTACACCAGGCTTATACAACTTTGTCTCGGACAGAGAGCCTCAATAGTTTTGACGGCCAACATCGAGCGATTGTTTCTGCTGGAACACAGCTTCTGTTTTACTGTGTAAGCACAGTAACTACATGCAAAAGGGTTCATAAATATTTGTGGAGGTGGTCTGATGTGAAGACC
This sequence comes from Hollardia meadi, assembly GCA_037974645.1. Classification (NCBI taxonomy): domain Eukaryota; kingdom Metazoa; phylum Chordata; class Actinopteri; order Tetraodontiformes; family Triacanthodidae; genus Hollardia; species Hollardia meadi. The sequence goes on from JBBPCS010000001.1 coordinate 7,243,243, forward strand.
TTTGTTCCACTGAAGCATACTGTGCCATACTAGGTTATAAAAGCTGGTTGTCACAACACCCTGTGTCACTGACAGTTCACAGACTACAGATGAAATCTAGCTGAAATCCAAAATGTGGTTGGATTCTCAGTATAAATGCATTTTAGGCTCGGCCTGGGACATCAGTGCATCCTGATGTCTGGCCAGCATCAGATACTCACCGCTTCACCGGGGAAAGCTTAGACTGAACCAGTCTAAGTGCTTTGAGGAGTTCTTCAGCCTGACGCCAGATGTGCTCAGGCTGTCAGGCACCGAGCCAGGTGTTAAAGGGATTCCCAGCTGAGAGGAGATCAAGTCTCTGTTCACACTGGTCCAGTCTAACATACTGTAGATTACATGTTTGCTGACTCATCTGATTTGTTGTATCGGATGTGACTGTTCTCTTTGAACAAGCTGATGAACCAATGGCTCTGAAGAACAAAGACTCGACTTCAGTCGGACGACAAGAGGAGCAAGCTCCTCCATCCATGTGAGCGCTGTGCACTAAAGAGGCGGAGCGATCTGACACAGGCGCACCTCATTCACCTCAGAACAAAGGAAATGTGAACTTTGCATATCCAAGGAAGATTGTGAATTTGAAGTGATCAATATGGCTGTGATCGGCACATTGTGTGTGGCCAAAACGCTCCAGAGGTATCGCAGTTGTTGTCCAAGTATCTTATTTTGAATGTTACTTTGAAAAGATCTATAAAAAAAAAAAAGGGACTTAACTCGCAAAGTCGGCAGCTGTTTTTTCTTCTGATCGTGAACTGACATAAATCAGTGGAAAAGGGAACAAATATCAGTCTGTGACACATAGAGACACACACTCACACAATAGGTATGAACAGTGTGTGTGCTGCAAGTTATATCGAGGAATTAAGATGTCTTTGATGGAGATGAGCTTTATATCTAGCTGTCTTGCAGTATCCCTGCACTTTGTCTGTCTGACTGTGTGTGTGTGCGCGTGTGTGTGTCAGGGTGGGAAATTCCTGCATTACTAGTCAGGCTAGTTAACGATTGCTTGTAGCAGATAAGTTAGTCTGCTCTGATCAGAAGAAGTAATATTTGGCTGGTGAAACAGTCTAACTTATCATACATCAGCTACTGTGGCCTGTGACCGACTGCAGCAAACAAGAAAGCATGTTGTACGTGTGGACTTGTCTTCCTGTCTTTTGCATGTACACCCGTGTCTCTGTGTGCATGATTGTATTCACGTTTAATCTCTGGGCTGTTCTGAGCTCAAGTCTTCGCCCACAAATTGAAGGCATTTGCAAATATCTATGAAAACACATCATTTGTTATGCAGTCGACATATTCAAAAGGCTTCTGATGACTGTTTACTGTTTTTATCTGTGTTGTCCTGCAGTCAAAAAGGCAAAGACACCTTCTGAGGTGTGATACACGGCGGGGCGTCATAAATTGATGTTTATTTTTAATGGATTGCATCGTATCCCACGCAGTGTTTCTTTTTCAAACTGGAGTTACTGATTCAGTATTTCAGTTTGAATATTCTTTGGGATTGATGCAGTCTTGCTGTATAGCACTTTGAGATTGCTTTTTTTTTAAAGTGTCATTTTTTTTAAAAATCAGTCATGTCCAGCGAAATCACATTAACAGAACATTTTAACCACTTTATTCTATCATTATGTCCATGGGCACTAGAGGGCACTAGTTGCCTGGCTTCTGTTGTGGCTTCACATCACCTTTTCAGTGGTAACTGTTGGCACTTCAGGGTCATTTCTAGCAAGAAGTTAATGGGGCTGGAGGTTGTCTTTTTTGCATTCTAAATAAATCTCTTCTGTGTGATGCTGATTTGCTGTTCACATCAGCAATAATGCGGTGCCCTGCGCAAACTGATCGAGAGCCCTTTATGTCAACACTGTTTTGTCAAAGCAGTGTGACGCTCCTCCTGCTGCACTTTTACACATTTATCATCAGATCAGGCCAAGTCACATGAATGTGCCCAGATCTAAAAAACGTCTGATCGCATGAAAGAGTTGCGCCAAACACTGCACAGACCTGCTTCAGACCCATGTTTAAGCCCCATTCAGAGATGGCCTCAGTCTCCTCGTCACCTCTGGTTGTTGCGCCTTTGGTTCAGTTGCATTGGGGTGCTTGGACCGCGGTATACCTGCTTGCATCTTTTTTTCCCCCACATTGCTGTAAGATAGGATGAACAGTAAGAGTCACTTGTTGATTCATGTGTATCCTACAAGAGATGTTGACTTAATAGTGTTTTTGTTTTTTTCTTCAGTGTGTCAGCTTTAAGGCTATTAAATTTGATTTTTTTTTTTTTTTTTTGCCAAAATGGCAGTGGAACATATCACATTTTGTTAATTTTCTCACATTTTTGTATTTCTCACATTTTTTTAGGGTGAAAAGTAAAAGGAAAAAAACCAAAAACATTTACACTTGTTTTCATGGTTGTGTAAAATCTGTAAAAGAAGAGTTTGTGTGTATATTTTTGTTTTTGCAGAGTTGTTTTCATTTTATTTTTCATATCAGACATACGCAAACCTCTTGGCGGCATTCCCACTCGATATGACAACACTTAGCATTGAGGTCACTAACTGGCCAGTCGGGGACAGCTACAAGCAATAATTTCTGCTCTCCCTCCATCTACTGTACTGTATGTCAGATCCTGCCTTGATTTTATTAATGTAAGAGCTTTTACTACAGAGTAATACACTTTCAAAGTTCAATAGCACTTATATCTGAGTGGTTGAATGGGGGTTTATTTGAATAGTCTTCTTATGCGAGAGGTTTGTGGAAGCACCGTCAGTCTGAAGAACCCCTAAAGGTTCCTTGAACATTCCTGTCGGCTTCTTTACTTTCATGGTTGGAGTTTACAGTTTTTTGGCTCAGGCTCAGCTCTCCCATAAGTCCTCATCCACCTGCTCCATTTATCACCGTGTAAACAACTTCAGAACAGAACTCTGTACGTTTCATTAAAATACATGGATTTATGGGGCTGTTAGTGGAAGCACAGATGAGGCACAGAGTTTCTCCACCCTCATCAGTTGATTTACATCATCCATTGTTGCAGATTCTCCTTTCCATCTCCACCACCCATGCCATGCCTCTTGTTGCTTGTATGCCATATGTTTTGCACATTGTGTACATATTTATATAGATGTAATGCATATTTTTTTAAACACGTGTAACATCCATGGGATCTCTATTTTGTAAATACTCAAAAAGATGTATATAAGTACTGTATGCCTTTATGTGTCAATAAAATTTGGTGTAATGTGAGCGCCTCTGCATCAGTTAATTACAGAATAATTCCCATGATGAGCAAAGGTGGTGTTTCCTTTCAAATAACAGGTGAGAGGACCGAAATAGAAGAATTAAGGAAGCTACTGTATTTGAATTGTGGTGGACGGTTTGTGAAAACAGTTCTTTGTCAGACGTAGCCCGTGTTTGCATATGCTCAGCAATGCATTTCCATTTTCCTTTCAGATAACGGACATTCCCAAAATATATTTTCCTTATTACTAGGAAACTGGTCACAACAGTCATTCAGGGATGCAAACTCATCAGGGGTGAAAAAGGTGACAAAGATGCCGTCCCCGTCCCCCCGATGAAATGTTTTGAAGTATCATCTTTAAAGTCGATGCGTGAGGACATGGGGAGAAACCTACCTAGAATGAATGTAATCTTACTGCTACAAACACACCTGCCTCTATCTGCCTCACCAGCAGTCCCTCGCCCTCATCTAATTCTCTCATTCTGAAATGGAACCGGATACTGAACATTCAATTCACATACCATACTAAAGTTAAGTGAATTATCACAAATGTTGCCATCTTGCTACAACTAATAATTTTTGTTACTTTATTAGTCCTCTTTCCGCTAACATTAACGTTACATGTATTTTATGAAGTTAAAATTTTTACTGTCATACCTACATCTGGCCAAAATCTCTTATTATAGAAGATTAAGTGCTATGAACGGGCACTGAAGGCAGTACCGGCTATGACTAGAGTCTAGTCACTAAACGGCAAATGCTTGACTAAACTGCACGGTGTGTAGCAAGCTGTCAGTCCTACTGTGGCCTCCAAATCACTCTTAACATAGTAACCTCCACATCAAAATGGCTGGTAGGTGTGTATGTGTGCCTGGCACTGGGGACACTGGTGGTGGACGTCCCTCACATGGCCCATGAAGAAGGGGATCAAACAACAGCCTGTGACACACCTGTGAATGTAGGAAGAGATCAGGGATGTGACAAGTTGGGGATGTGTAAGGCAAACATGTCTCTGAGCTCTCTACAACAACTAGTTTGTCTTTAATGACTGTAAATAACCTGGGATAATAATGGTCAGCTTAAACACTGAAAATCTATAAAAGCATTTCATGAAATAAGCAGTAATCCCCATAGACCGGATTTAACGCGAGCAGCCTGGCAAGGAAAGAATTCCTACAGAAGACGTACCCCAACATGGAGCACATGCAGCAAAGCACCCATGCAGCCTTGCCCGCTCTGCGGCTGGTTTCTGTGAGGACGACCTCATGACAGGATGGACACTGGGTGACAGCCGCTGTTTGACCCAAACTGTCCACTTGTCCACGAGAGACACAGAGAATTAGTGGCCTGATAGACACTTAGATGTGAACAAATGCATGACTGGTACTCTTATATGTGCGTTTGAGGTGGTGTAACTCACCTGGAACGACTGGGCTTGTTGGTCTTTCGTCTGCAGGCCTAGTTTTTGCTCTCTGCTCCGGTGTAATGTCCTCCTGTGTCAGGTGGGGCAGTGGCAGCAGGTAGATCCCCCCACAGGGTCTCGCAGTTTTATGAAAGGTGGGATGCCCATACTGTTGACCTGATTAAAAACAACATGAGCAGTTCAAACATGCTGTCAATAATTTTATGTAAAAAAAAAAAAAGGATGTTTGAACAGAAAGCAGGGCTCTACATGTGTTGGGTGTCTTTACTGAGTGTGGAGCTCTTTTCCTGTTTCTCCAGCTCCTTTTTACGCAGCAGCTCCTCCAGCTCCTTCTGGATGGCCTCCAGCTCGCACACTTTGTCGCTGTCCTCACTGGTCACTGATGGCACAACGCAGGGAGAAGATATTTACAAAGCTGAAACAGATCTACAGCAGGCTCAGGTCTGTAAACTATTTTTTTTTTTTTTTGATTATGGCAGTAGTTGGAGAGAGCGGGGCAATGGTAACATCTCAAACTGCAAGAAACATGAAACTCATGGCGGACACGGTCTGTGATGATCAGTTTGTGCCTGCCAAAGGACAAACTAATGTGCTCATACATGTAAAGGAACAAAAGTCCTTTCATCGACGGTATGTTTCTCGTTGTTTTATCTTTTAATGTCCATGAATTTAAATCTGTCTAGTTTTGATGACCATTCTATTGTCTAAGATTTGACACTTTGTTGTTTCTATAGCCAGCAGGGTAGCTTGTATCATGAGTTGAGGGCAAATGTGTTACAATAAACCCTAATCTGTTTGTTTTTTTCTAATTATTTCAGAAAAATGTTTTGCATTCAGTTTGAATGTCTATGATTACTCTCTTGATGTACTTAATGATATATGTTGTGGGTTACTCCAGTGATTAAGTCTTTTGCCTCTCTGTAATAGTATCCTAGTATTTTATTTTATTTTACTTTTTATTTTATTTAGCAGGGACAATGCACATTAATAAACATAAAAGTAAATGCGCCAGAAGTAGCCCAAGGCTATTTTCCATCTGCCGGCCCTAGATAGATGTTAAGTAGTCATCCTCAATGAGGAAAAAAAGACATAAAACATTCAATAAAGGTATAGGATTATAGCAAAATACAAGATTACCCTAAAATAATGGGAAGGCACATGTGATGTGAAGTCTCAGCACAATACTACATAGTATTGAAACTGTGTAGTACAGAGAGAGAGAGAATTACTGGCATATAACAGACACTCACACAGATGTAAACATGAAGGTATTACATGTGTTGTGTGTTGCAGATAGTGGCTTGTGACTCTTGCATTTATTGTAAAAACATTTGATGACTGATAACTGTTTTTTCTTAGTTCTTAGCACACATTCAATAATTTAGGCCTATTCCATGACATTTCCCATTTTCTTAATTAATATAATGAGCAGAAAGTACTTAAAACATCAAGATATAGCCTGGCTCCTGCTTCGTTATTTTACTGCTGTTAGCTTAATGACTAAAATTGAAAAATAAAATGAATAGTAAAAGACAAAGGATGAGTAAAATATATCAGGCCTAATTTTTTAATTTATTTTATCAACTGAAGGGAAGGGAAACACTTCTTTTTTTTTACCAACTTAACTAACTTTGTTGGCGGTAGCTTGCTGGCTAAAATTCTCTATGAGTTGAAAATTAACCAGTAAAAAGATGAAAAGCAGAGTTAATTTTCATTTTAGCTCCATTTTGATAGCTTAACTAATAGAGAAGTTTGGAGAGTCTGAGGTTTTTCTCATCTTAAATTTTTTTACACGTAGAACTTAGTACTTAGAACTGTTGCGACCTGCGATAAAGGTTTGTCATTGGTGGTTGATTTATTTATGGGCTCACTTGACTTGTTGTTTTTATAATAAAGTTAAGGGAGTGACTCACTCTCCACTGTGATCCTGTCACTGTCATCCTCTGCCGTCTTTTTTCTGAAGTGGTGCATTTTCAGCAGAAAGAAACGCCTGTTCTGAAGCTGCTGCATGCGGAACTCAATGGGGTCCTTCTGTGGGGGGGCGTTCTCTGGCTCTGGTGTCCCCTGGTTGGATCCAGGCTGGATATCAGGTCCAGAGTCATCCTGCTGCTCTTGTTCTGGGTCTTGGCCTGTGGTCAACTTCATGCTCTGTGTAGGTCAGAAAGACTGGAGGAGCACCATGACCCGGCCTGGGATCTCCATCCTGGTTTAGACCTGAATCAAGGTGAATCCTGGAACCGTAGTGATGTAAACCATGAACCAAAACTAGCTTAAACACAGCTCCAATCCAGAATCTGAATCCAGGCTCTCAAGTCCTTCTGAGGGAAGTTTCCGAGGCTCCGTTTTTTATTTCTACCTCAGAGAAATGGAAAAAAAAAAATCAAAGGCATTGTGATAGACTCATCCGAGTGACATGTTTTCATCATCTGGACAGATCATGACTTTGAATAACATGAGTGATGGTTCTATTTAAATGATGGAGCGAGTGCAGCACAAACAGATGAGACTGTAAAACATGCAAATGTTGTCAGCCTGGATCATATCAGGACAATAGACAGTGACTGATATTAGCAGACCAATTGTATGATACGAGGTTCAGACAGGAGCCCAACTGAGCCATAGCTGAGTCATATCCAAGAATATTTTAACTTCACTTTAAGTTAAATTGATTGTTATTTAATCAATATACTTCTATGTTATATAAATGTAATAAACACTGGAAATTCTTAATGCGCCATTCATTAATTTCTGGTCACTAGAATAAGCTGTTTGGTTTTTTTTTACGCATAAGTCAGTTACGGTGCAACATTTCCATTCAGTTGGAGTTCTGGCCACAAAATATCTCACTCTTTAGCTGCTTACTTACTGGGCAGGTTGTGCACAGCGGGTTTATCCGAAGTTTATTCTGCTGAAAACAGTTTCCCTCTGCTGCTGGAAATACGATTTTTTAGAGCAATGAGACCAAAACAAAACCGTAAAACGGCAGGCTGTAAAACTGAAACAAAGGCTGAAAGCCACTAAAGCGCTCAGTAGAGCCGAGGGGGAACTGCAGAGTTAGGTGAGTTTATCACTACGAGCATCTTTCATATTACATGTAGTCATTTGATCCAATGTTAGAATAAATAAAAATGTATTAGTGCCGCTTTAAGGCTTGAAACACTAACACTTATATTAACTTTAATGTTAACTAGACTCATTCTGCTGAGGGGGTTTAGCTTCAGTTTAACATATTTCAGAAACCCTTGATAAGAATTTAGATACATGTTCAGTGGTGGAAAATGACTAAGTACATTTACTCAAGTACTGTACTTAAATACGGATTTGAGGTACTTGTACTTTACTATTCCCATTTTCTGCTACTTTATACTTCTACTCCACCACAGTTCAGAGGTAAATATTATACATATTTTTATATATTATATATAATATTATATATATTTTTTACTCCACTATATTTATTTGATAACTTTAGCTCCTATTATTTTGCAAATGTATTTTAAAAATGTAATATTATAGATTAAGAAAAGTTTAAGATTAGATTAATATTATAGATAAAGAAAAAACTTAACATTCAATAATAACAATAACACAGATCCTGTGGTAGCACACAGTGTACCGGCTTGTTCAGCTGTGAAATGTGGCAGTTGGCCTCATGTGACAGTAGCCGGCCACCGTAGCATCAATAAAGCCTGGAGCGAGTTTATAACATCAGCAGAGCAGATGATGTCTGACCTATATTCCGCACACAAAATCGTTTCATACGCATACGCTGGCCTCTGAGAAAATAACTGCCAGTGTGTATTTGCATGTGCACACAGATAAGGAGTGTATTTCATAGGCCTTATCTCTGAACTCCTTTCATTTCCGATTTTGTCTTTTTTTACACCACGTTACAGTTTGATGACATGCTGTCCTCAAGCTGTGTTTGTTGGCGTCTCTATGACGCCGTGCAGGTTATCTGGGACACTGCGCTCAGGCCAAGCAAACACACATGTAACACAAAGAGGCCAGCAAGAAATCAGGATTATACATCCGTGCATTTTTTAAGTGTGCTAAGTGTTAAAGAGGAGAGTAAAGCCTTAAAATTATAGATGTGTTTTCTACCATCTGATCACTAGATGTCAGTCTCTTACACTAAAGGAGCAGGCCAGCTCTACAGAGGATTACAGTATGTCCTTAGTTTACAGCGCTGACGTCACCAGTCCCACAGTGGCAGACCTCCATCCCTCCATCCATCTATTCTTCCATTCACCCCTCAGTGCATGTACCAACCTGAAGTAATAAGAAGCTTTACACAAGCCTCCTACTTTTTCTTTCTTTCACCCCCCACTTACACACATATTTAGAAACCTAATTTCTCTGCTACTAGTTTGGCAGCATGTGTAAGTGTGTGTGAGTGTGTGTGTGTGAGATGCATAGATCAAATAACAGCGAGACATGTGTGTGCACCATCTGTCCGGGTATTAGTCACCCAAGGAAGGATATACATCGTCACTGATGGTTAAAGAGCCTCATTATTCAGTAACAAAAGGTTCTCACGTATCTTTGAACAATAGTGTTACGGTAATAGAGTAAACACTTGGACCCGTGTTACCTCTGTGAGCTGACTGCATTAAAAAAAAGTGTTTAAAGTACTATTTACAGGGCCAGACGAACAGTTTTTGGGGCCCTAGGTGGAACTCGCAGGGTTTCGCCCCAAAATAATTGTTTTCAAATTCTCCTGTTCAACAAATTTTTTCTGTACCCACATAAACATAGATTTCAGGGGATATTTGAAACACACAGCATTTAAATTCAAAAATAAATATGGGTAGCTGTGCAGAAGAACAATCTACAACTATTAGGACTATTGGAAGAAAGAAGTAAAATATCATGGTTTCATGTTTAGTTGGTCTTTTCCTTGTGTTGAGTTTAGGTTATTTCTGTTATTTATTGTGGGCGCCACGGTGGTGCAGTGGTTAGCACTGTCGCCTCACATGGATGGATGTTATTTATTGTCTCATGCTTTGAGTTTCTTGTTTCCTGTTGTATTTTGTCTTCCCTTCCTTGTGTATTTAAGTCTGTGCCCTTCCTTTTGTCTCTGTCAGTTCATTGTGAGTGTCATGTCGGTGAGTCCTCTTTTTGCCTCTTGGTTTTTGACCCTGTTTAGTTTTGGGATTTACTTAGTTATTGGTTTTTGTTCTTTACCTGTGTTGGACTTCTTAGTTGCCTTTATGTAAATAAATACATTACCTGAACCTGCTCGGCCTGCTATCTCAGCATTTGTGTCCAAACCCTGTTCTCTAGTGTTTCCGGCTCAAGCCGTGACAGAATGAACTGACCAGAATCGACCCAGCAGAGACCTTTTTTTCCTCCTCAACCTGTTTTCCAGCCATTTTTTCACCCTGCCAACACTGATAAGGACACGATGACAGAGTATTTTCATTCCTTGCATGAGGAGGACCCAGCTACGGCACAGAGGTGGATGGCCATTCGTTGGGGAACCTGGGAAAGTGCTGTGTCCCGGTCAGCTAGCCATCCAGCCTCCAAGCCTCAACCCCAGTATACCAGCAACCAGCCTGTACTCCAGTTGTGGTTTCTGGGCCTCCAGCATGCCTCCCAGTCAGCTAGCCTCCAGTCTGTTTCCCAGTCGGCTAGCGTCCAGTCTGTTTCCCAGGCAGCTAGCGTCCAGCATGCCCCCCAGTCGGCTAGCGTTCAGCATGCCCCCCAGTCGGCTAGCGTCCAGCATGCCCCCCAGTCGACTAGCTTCTAGCATGCCCCCCAGTCGGCTAGCTCCCAGCATGTTTCTCAGTCGGCTAGCCTCCAGCTTGCCCTCCAGCCCCAATATGCTGGCAAACGGCCTGCACTCCGGCTGGGGTTTTTGGGCCTCAACCTGCCTTCCAGTCGGCTAGCCACGGGCCTGCTAGCCTGCCGACAGCTCCTGCGTTGGCTAGCCACGGGCCTGCTAGCCTCCCGACAGCTTCTGCGTGTGAATGTGAAAGGAGCTGGGCTTAATTCCACAGGAAATTGGTGATATGTCAATGTTGTGCTGACAGCTTGTGCTGCCCCCAACTGGCCAAAAAATGTATTAAAGCAGATTTAAATGCTACATTTTCTACACTAAAAAACAGTCAGAATAGACAGCTAATAAGTTTATTGTCAATCGTTATCGTTATGAACTATAGTTCATATAGTTATGAACTAGCATGCACGTTAACTAGCATGTTAATCAGCATAACCATCAATCAAGCATTTGAGATCAGAATGAACATAAGGACTTGGTACATGGACTTACATTTATATGGTGCTTTTCAAGTCTACCGACTCCTCAAAGTGCTTTACAACACTTGTCATATTCACCCATTCACCCATTCATACACTGGTGGCAGAGACTACCACCTACCAGTAACCATTCACACATCTTCGGCCTCCGGAGGCAATTTGGGGTTCAGTGTCTTGCCCAAAGAGAACACGCTGACTGCAGGGGATCGAACCACGGCCGCCTAATACTAAGTAAATGGCCCAACACTAATGTTAGAAACAATACACACACTGAAACACTTAACATTGGAACAGCTCTGTAATTTCCAGCCACAACAGTGTTGTTACATAACCAATACACAGAGGTGGTCAGTCTAGAAAGCAACTTCATCTTTAACTAACATTACTGTAATACCTCAGTGATACGTGTCAGTCTGTTTTTACTAGCTGTGCTGTTACTGGAAGAGACAGATGATTTGAACTAGAGTCTAGTGTGCAGCATGTTGTACTGGCTCGCTCCCTCCCTGAGGACGTCACTAATGATGATGACAAACAGTTGCTCAGAAAGTTGCATCATGCCCGGATTAGTTTGTGTCTGTGGTCTGTGTGTGTTGTTTGCGTGTGTGTGTGTGTGTGTGGGGGGGGGGGGGGTTGCTTGTTTACAATATGCAATGTGTGCTTTTACATTTACTTAGTGATTTAATTAGTTTCCACTCTGTGTTACATTAACTATATTCACAGGGACAAGTGTACTGTCATATCTGTCGCAGTAGTACATCAGTTAAAGGTTAAGACTTGTGTTCAGGCTCAAGATACTCAGTGTGTACCATTTGTGGTATGACAGTGTGTGTGTGTGTGTGTGTGTGTGTGTGTGTGTGTGTGTGTGTGTGTGTGTGTGTGTGTGTGTGTGTG
>JBBPCS010000001.1:7255188-7273318 GCA_037974645.1 Hollardia meadi
TGCGTGCGTGCGTGCGTGCGTGCGTGCGTGCGTGCGTGCGTGCGTGCGTGCGTGCGTGCGTGCGTGCGTGCGTGCGGCTGCTAAGTCCGGTACTAATGCGTCCAGCCAGGCAGCACTGATACAACAGTGAGAGCAGAGATAATGCCGGCTTTGTATCCAACTCAGGATCTCGGCCACAGAGTGTCTGAAATGGCACACAGCCATTGTCACAGGTTCACTGCGGTCATACACACACACACACACACACACACATGGGTGTACAACTGGAGCTGATTTCACAGGATTCATGTTCAGGGTTGTTTGATGAAAAAAAACTCTTGTTCTTCCAATGAGAATCGTGCTTAAAGCTGCATAAACTGATATTTAGTCCACTCAAGCAACCACCTATAAACACAGCACTGATCTTATTTCCTTGTGAAATTGACATGGCGAATGTGTTAGTAAACCATTATTTACACATCCAGCAGCAACATTAGCATTCATGTTGTGTAGTTGTGTGTCTGGCCAGCTTGCAAAGCCAAATGCCCCTTTTCCTTTTAGCTCAGTTTTAGTCTCAACCAACTCCTGATGGAAATATCTGGCTCTTAAGCTGCTGAATGCTCCACTGCCAACTTCATCGTTTGTCCACTGAAAACAGCTGCCTGCTGTGTCTGGAAACAATGCTGATGAGAGCCGTGAGAATGAGCTACTAGTACTAGACGTTAATTATTGCAGATTTAACTTTGGTGGTATGTGTAAAAAGTTAGTGGAAAAATCTCTTTCACATGAGTAGATGAGTATCTACTACACAGGATAGTAACATTTATGCAGAGACAAAACAATGATTATTTTGTTAGCTTTCGAAGAAGCCTCACGGAAGCTTGAGTTTTTGATTGTTATTTTTCTTTTTACCCTTTAATTAGAGCATAGACTGTATAAATAGTGAACAGAGCTTCTCTGTCTGAAAAATGAAGCCAAAGCAGAACTGCCTGAAAACTTGTATTCTTTCTAATGGCCAGCAGGGGCCGACTCCACTGGTTGAAACAGAAAGTCGATTGTATGTAAGCTTATGAGGAAATGACCCTAATTCCCACTTGATTTATTACATTAGTATAATGTAATAATAATGAGTTTATAGTCTCAATTGCGAGTTACAAGTCTTCTTCAATACAGGATGATGGTCATTTTTGTTAAATTATGGTCCTATTTAGAGTAACAGATGATAAAGCAGGGTATGCTTGTGATTAACAAGTAGCTATCACAGCGTTTCCTATTTAAAATGCTTTAAGTGGTTTGACTCCTCTCTTCAAATGTCTCTGGTCAAACAGTAGTCCATTGGGTGATGTCACAATGGGTTTACACTTGAGTTATTTAAGTTGAAAAACTAATAAAAAAACTAATAATAAATAATAATTATAATAATAATAACAATAAAACAACTAGTCTTTTATATTAAAATGGCAAGGAATGACAAGCAAATTTTACCTGACAGTAGCAGTGTAGAAAGAAATGGAAATCATTTAACCTATTTAACCTCAGTATCTCTTCAGAAGAGCAATGAACGCTAGCAAAACAAGCTAACCTGGACCTCTATTTTGTAACAGTATTTTAGGACTGGAACATGCTGGATTTAAGGGAAATGTCTATAATAAAACAGCTGGTATAAATAAATGGACTTCAATCATCTTAACCACAGAGTTATTTGTTCATGACAAATAGTGGCTTCGTGTCCGTATCTCAGCGTTCAAATACACGTTGCACCTTTAAGCATCATGCTACTGTCATCACATTAGCTGCCAGATGGAACAGTTTAAATGTGACTTTTAAATCCAATAATGCCTCTGTTTGATTATCTTCTACTTGTCTCAGAGAGCTGAATCAACACAGAACCCACAGCTTGAGACGGGTTGACTGATGTGGCATCATCAAGACACACAGCTGCTCATTTCCCCCCGAGTCATTTCTACCAGCTATGAACTTTTACTGCCACTGGGCGGACATGATGCATCGCTGAATCGGGACTTTTAGGCTTTTTTCTCAATGCCCAACACCCCTTTGACTGGCAAGTACAAGCCAGTGTTTTGTTTTGTTTTTTAAATCTCTCTATTCTTCAGTGTGCTTTTTGGTTTTGGTTACCTTTTAGAAGACAAAATCACCTTTGAAAGATGGGCTGATGAATTTCAGCTGACTATGTTTTTCCAGGATTTGAAACCTCTATTCGGCCCACTTGTTACTGCACGCTCTGTCATTGTGCATTGCTGTCGTTTCATTCCACACTTAACTTTTCTCCGTCTGACGCACACTCTCGCTGTCAGATGTTTTGTGTATGTACTGTATGTACAGTATGTGTATGGCGCCACTTCCTGCTGCTAGCTGCAGCCTCTCTGGTGCAGAGCCAGAGCCTCCAACTGTAGAGAGAGCAAGGGGAAGGTGAGGTGCTAGATTACAAACGTACCCAATGTCACTCAATGTCCGTTCTGCTCCCCTGCCTACCTCCACACAGAGCTCAGTGTCCTCTGTCTTTCCCCTGCCTACATACCATGTCCATTTCCACTGCTCTTGAACACGTGTTAGCTACCTGTTAGAGCCTATAAGCATTGTGTTGCTTCATTCTAGTGACACTTATGAAAGTTTGTAATCAATGAAAATAAAGTGCAAACAGGACCATTTAGACTGACAGGCTGTAATGGCTTCTATAATACACTTCACATGGTGTTCATTGGCCCCATTTTTTGCCCCAGGCAAGGCACGTACCTACCATGCTTTCTTTGTGGATGACTTGAGCCTTTAGTATGCCTCCAAATTAAAAATGTACTCGCTTTTTATTGAGGTTCACGCTGCTACATGAAGCCTGTATATTAAATGCTATATGGAAAAAAGAGCCAATGATGACCCTTGGTAACAGCAAAGTGTATCCAGACAAGGTAAAAGAATGTCCTATTGAAAGTGGACTGTAATTTTTTAAAGGTTAAAGGTGCCTTGTAGACAAAAATATATATTATTTACACTCACTGTTTCTCACCAACACATTATTTGTATCTTTATTCAAAATCGTGCACTCACGTCCATGTTTTCTTGCTAGCCGTCTTCCCCTTCACCGCATTCGCTGTCGAGTTGCTACACACTACTGCATGGAGAGAGTGTCAGGATGGGAATTGAAATCAAAAAAACATTTTCTGGTTTGTAATACAATATCCTTTTTGCTGTAGAGCACTTAAACTGATTTGATAAGCTCTGATTTGGTAGCTGATAATGAAAATGAAATGAATTGTAGAGGCCCGAAAGAGGCTGTAAATCTTATCAAATGAAAATACAGTTAACCTACAAAATGGAGGTCAAACAAATTTACCTGTGTTAAACATCAGTTGCTCTACAGTACCTGGCTAATATGGTAATGTTTACACATGATGCGAGACAGGTGTGCCGATGCTGTGCCATCTGTGAGGCTGTGTTGTGTCCACACCATCCAGTGACCCAGAAAACAATGTCCTGGTTTTGTGTCAAGGATACATAAACTGAACAGAGCAGTATCCCTCACCACTATACTAACAGTAAAATCTGCACGTTAATGATAAATGCTGCATTTTCTCACCCTTTTCTTATACAAATTGGTTCCGTCAAGCAATCTAACCACATGAACAGCACAAAGAAGTGTTTTCTGGGAAAACTGTGAGCTGAAGATGTCACCAAGACGGTGGCGAATCCCTCAGATTGCCAATTGAAAGCCCTCTGTGCAGTGAGGTTATAATGAATGACAACAGGGGAAATAATGGTGGCCTTGAGACCCAATTTACATGCTGTGCTGCTGTTGGACAAACCCTGTGTCTTTATTGCTATTCCTGTTCCCACATGCTCAGATTCACTGCAGTACCTGATGCCAAGTTCCCAGTGCCCAGTGTTCGTCTGACCTCACTGACAGCAGCTCAAAAACTGGCAAAGTGGCACACACACACAATCAGCGGAGGCAATCTCTTTTTATTTCCTGCAGAGGAAGCAGTGAGGAGGCTGAGGACATGGAGAACTCTGTGACCCCTTCTTTACCAGCACCACCACCACATTACTGGCATGTGTGGTGTGGGTGTTTATGTATATGGCTATTGCGTGTGTGTGGACAGCTGGTGTTTGTGTTTACATTTAAAGAGCCATGGATTCAGGAAGGTGAAGATGGCAATTGGCCGCAGAGCTGAACTCCCTCTTTCTAAAGCCTTTCTCTCTCTTCATTCCATTGTGGCTTTCATCTCCGATCTTTCTCGCTCCGAAACATCAGTCTTAGTTCACAGACAGACAGACGACAAAGAAGCAGAAAAAGACACAGAGGTTTGTGACTTTGTAGTCTAGCGGACTGTATTAAATCGCCTGGCAGAGGTGGCCAAGAGTGAGATTATGATGCATCCATCTTCCACTGTCATTATTTAACATACTGCTCTGGTGTCTCTAGTTCACGCACACACAAAATACATTTCGATCAGGAGGCCAACAGACAATTCATGTAGGCCCCTCCCTTAGAAAGACTTCATATTAACACACTGCTGTGCCGATTAGGCTGACATACAATATTTATTTAGGTTCACAAAAATGATAAGTTAATTATCAGGTAGTCCACAAATATTGTGGGAATGGTCTCATACAGTCATACAAGTGGGGAAACATACATGAGAAACCATTTAGGAACAGGCCCACCCAGAAACGCTCTGATTTAACCAAATAAAGTATGAAGCATGGAAAAGGATGAACTCAAACATTAGTTTAGTCTAAATAATAAAAAAAAGGAAGTTGCTTATTTATTTATTATTATTATATCCATGATTTCCCCAATTATTGTTTTTAAAAAGCTATTCAAAATATCTCTTCTTATTCTCTTCTCTTTTTTTCCAATGAAAAAAATAATCCAAACAGGAGAAAATAAAAAAGGGGCAGACCCTGCATTTAAAATATTGCAGTATGTCAGGGTCATCCCTGAACTGTCCCTCAGCAGTATCAATGGACCAGGGACCGGTCAAAAACTAGAGATCTAAATGTTGTAGAAACCCCTCTGTGGTACAGTATCTGAGGGTATATACTGTAGATCTCAAAGTAGTCTGTAGTGTCCCCAAATTGCCTGTGGTGGGCTTCCCGAAGCTGCCCCACACCCATTTTCTTCTCTTTGTTTCTCTTATCTAACAAGACATGTTGTCAAATTCTGCCTCTACAGTGAGACGCTGCCGATTTGACTCTAGCTTTGGAGAGAAACACTTATCTATTGCATTTCTATTAAGCTTTGGGAAGGAGAGCCACCACCCCACCCTCATCTTCAACTCCATAGCCATCCCATTAACATGTCGCAACCTCATGTATGTTTGCTACAAAAGATGTTACACATTATGAACACATCATGCAAAGTGACAATTCTGTATACAAAGATGGAGTAATCGTGTTTTTTCTGTAGCCGTTTTAGCTGCGTTTGATTCACTCTTTGAAAAAAAAAAAATCAACTTTAAGTCCCACCCATTTTCAAAGCCACCTCCCTCAACCTTGCAACAAAAACAGAATTAGCATTTATAAACAATTTTATATTAAACCATGATTTCTCATTTTTCTTGTAAGAACCCAAATCTCCAGGGGAAAAAAAGTGGACAGTGGACAACTGTCGTCTGCGTCCAGGTGTAAAACTGTCAGGAAAAGCCATCGCAGCAAGGATCAGTTAGCATTAACCAGAGCGGCAGCTGTCTTTAAGAAAAAAAAACACCTTTAAAAACATGTCCTGCGGCAACAGTTTGTTTAAGAAGAATCCCTGATTGGCTGAAAGAAGTCAGGTGACCACCAGGTGAGGTAAGAAAAGCCCCACCTTTGACGATGGGGATGCCAGTATGGAGGTATTTCCTCTAAACTCTATGTGTGTACTTGTGTGAATATATATACGTATGTGTGTATATTTTTGATTACAAACTGACCATCCCGCTCACATGCACACACACACACACACCCACCCACACTGAAGTGTGTGTTGAGTCATTCTCAAGCACTGCATTGCAAGTCCCTCTCTCCTCATGCAGCACAGACAGTTGCAGAACACCAGTGGCCCAAAAAAAAAAAAAAAAAAACCACTGGCTGAAATGATGGAGGAAAAAAGAAACAAAAAACCGAAAAAATTAAGTTTGCTGCCTTGAATGTCACTGAACATCACATAGAATCCTTGGGCGTGACAATATTTTTTAAATTTCTGTTTTTTAGTTAAATGATATTTTGCTTATCTATGCATTTATTTAGGAAAAACTAACAAAGATTTCAGTTGCTCTCTTATTACTATGTGTGTGCGTATTTTGTTTTCTATTTTTGTATTGATATTTGCATTGGTTTTCTCCTCTTCTTAAATGTCCACGTTGAGTTTTTCTTGGTTTGCGTAGTCTCTTTCCATGTCCTTTTATCCTTTGGGGAAAAAAAGACCAAAACCCATTTCTACTTATTATCACCTCCCACCTTCCCCGTTTCCCCTCCCTCCCCAGGCTGGAAGGGGGGCTTTTTAGTCCCGTGCTGCCCTTCATCTCTCAGCCTCCATCGCTACACTAGCCTTCTGCTCAGTGCCTGCATGGGGGTTCACACCCATGGGCCAGGCGGGGCAGGGCTGCGTGGGGGGTTGCCCCTGAGTCCAGAGTCCCTGTGGAGGCTGCGGCACATTAGGCACATTTGGTGAGACCCCCCAGCCGCCAACCTGGGGGGGTGGGGGCGAGGTGGCCATGGAGGCGGCCATGGGACTGCCACCGCTGCTGCTATTGAAGCTCTCGGATGCTTTCAGCCTGGAGAACATGGTCAATGCGTCCGGGAAGTTGGGGGGCGTCGCTGGTGTGTTAGCTGGGGTGCACATCTGGATGTGAAAAGGTAAAGAGAATAATTAACGCAGACGAAACAGAAATATACAACATAAAAACACAAAAAATATAGAAATAGGACAGCCTCTGTGAGATATTAAGAGGACATAAGTGATTCACATTTCTAATGATTAAGTCTCTACATACTCTACCCTCAGTACAGACTTTACAAACAGAGACTGTTGGATACTTTTTGTTTGTTATTGGACACTGAAATATTTTTTGAAAATATCTTGTTTTACACTCTTGATTGGATAAAACAGCAATCTGAAGATGTCACCTTAGGTTCAGGAAAAACTCACACAAATTCACAAATTGATTCATAGATTAAACAAAATTAATAATAATCACAATAACCGTGTAAATCAAGTCTGTATTAAGTGTTTTCTACACATTTTTTTCTTGACATGCCAAGTCCAATTTTATTTCAGCTAGCAACTTTGGAAGTTAGGAGTAAAGCTGAAAAGATTAGCCATTTAATTATAAAAAACTGGGGGGAAAAATTTCAAGTTCAAATATGAATTCGCTGGTTTTAGCTTATCAAATGTAAATACTGGTTGTTGTTTTTTTGGTCTTATATGATAGTAAGTTGAATTGTTTGGAGGTTTGGGCTGAAAGTGCCACATTGGGCTCTGGGAAGATGTGATTTTCACTAGTTATATATTTTTATATCACTATTTTCTGACATTTTATAGAACAAACGGTTATTGAATTTAAACAGCACAATAATCGGCAGGTTAATCTATCACAAAAATAATTGTTAGTTATGTGGATGACAGTGGAGGATAACAGAACAAAACACAACTTGTAGCTACGCCACATTCTGTTTTAATGAGACCATCAGTGGGGGAATTGGTATCTTTTCATCTTGTATAATGGATTTCTCCTTGGATGACTATTGACGTGGACTGTAAATAGTGAGGCTTTAAAGAGGTTTGTGACAAACACCAATACTGCTGTTGTGGATAAAACATGTTATCCTTCTATACTGCCCAGTTATCTTCAAGAAAAAGTGACATACAGCAACATCAACAAACATATTACTTCAGCAATGTGAGGTATGTCTCAAAGGCAGTGTTTAAAAGCAAACAACACTCTAAAGGAGGCGAACTGTTTTGTACAGCTAAAGAAAGTTAGGGGAATCCCAGGCACTTGATGCTTCCCCAGAGGATCCTGATGAGGACATTACAGTCCTTTGTTTACATCCACTTCCTGTTTCAACTGTAATATGGCGCCCAATCTGATGTAGCTGACTAGATAAACTTGGTCAGACTGAGAAGAACAGCTCACCTTGGTTTGTCCACAAACACACACACACGCGCACACACACACACGCGCACACACACACACACACACACACTTAAATGATTTATTTATATCCACATAAATACAAGTATACAAAGGACATAAACATTATTGATGCAGTCAGATATTAGGAGACAGTCAGATACAGAAGTGCCTAGTTGGCAATCACATTGCTGCACACACACACACAATGAAAACAGTGGCAGGCAAAATACAACCCCCCACCCCCCCCTCAAAAATATATCCAATATCCACTTCATGGGTATAGAAAACAGCGCCTCCTCCATATTGAGCATATGATAGCGGACACTGAGCAAAACCTGGCTAACTGCTTGGCCATTCTCTTAGAGAGACCAGCCATCTGAAGACCCCTCACAACTAGCCTGTGCACATGACCCAGGCTGCCAAATATAAAAACTAAAAGTTTACACTTGTAGCCCAGCTGTGAAATGGTCTGCTCCAGCTGTTGATATTTCAGCATCTTGGTTAGAAAGGCTTCCTCTAGGCTGTAGTCAAAAGTACAGCCGACCTCCATAACAAACACCTCTCTAAGATTCTCATTTACAACAACATCAGGGGTGTTAGCTGTGATATTAGAGAACACGTCTGAATCCTCACTACACAGACTGAACATGCTCGGCTTCACAGAAGAATGCTTGTAAAGCATTATGGAAGACCTGAAAACAGATATGATATCTTCTGATATCAAATCCACTATTCTGTCATGTCTACATATGTAAAGCCCCCTGTATACATGGCAACCATTTAAGATGTGAGACATAGTTTCAACTATGACCATGATGTTTACAGTGAGGAGCGCACACACACACGCACGCACGCACGCACGCACAAACCAAGTGTCTTTGGCCTAAGTATATCCCCTTGTGTTCTAACCTGCTCTGACCCTCCTTTGTGGCAGCACTGTTATTGTTCTGCTTTCCTTTGGTGGCACATCCCGAGCTTGTGCCAAAAACAACACCGAACCTACCACCTTGCAGCTAACTCGCCATGTCAACAACATGTTGCGGATGTCAAAAATAGTAAGCCTTCGTCACCATCATCCTCCTCACCTACTGCTCCATGGCCTGCTTCCTTCTCCATGTCCCCCTCCATTTATGACCAGGAAAAACAACAACCTGTATTCCATAGGGAAGCAGAGGTGGAGCCGTGATTAGCCAGGAGGCCTGTCCTAAAAATAATACCTGCGCTGAGAGGCTAACTGGGCAGGCGCCTACATGACAAAATAACCATGAATCACCAGGCCTCAAACAATGGAAGAAAACAGCTCTGCAATTCCCAGGATTAGGATTAGATATAAAAATCAAAATGTACATGTGATTCAAGTACAACAGCATATGACAACTTAAATTCATTAATCGCGATTATGCCCTTAAATTTTCCAGTGAGCATCTTCAAAGTTAGAACTTTTGTCGTTGCAACAATGTCCACATAACATTCTCTACAGGTTCGGGTCAAATGCTCAGCTGTATGTTCAAGGGGGGTGAAATTGCTGGAATTGGGAGTCATGACTCCATGAATCAACTATGGGTAACAGCAGCTGCAGTCACACATGAATAGTGGGTGAAGAATGTTAACATGTTGAAAAGAGGGGGAAAAAAGAAAGCTGAAAAACTACATACTCCTTACTGAAAGCAGAACTGAGGCTGACCCACGGTATCTAATCTACCCTTGGCTCCTTCACCAGGATGCTCGGATTTTGACACGCAGCCTTAGTGCACAAGCAGCCTTCAGAAAAACAACAGGGTGACAGGAACACCGTTCCTCCCTTGGAGGGTGTAATCCGACCACATTGCCCCCTAAAAGTGCTGTGGATTGCAGGTTAGCCCTGCAAATGTAGAGTCTGGGGCCGGGGGGCGAGTTAGAGGTTCTCAGAGTGGCACGCTGTTGTGAAAGGTGAGTGTGTGCACTCTGACAGGAAATGCTGGCTCATGTCTCTGAGGCCATTTCCTGCGGTAAAGAGACACCCGAGAATGCTGAAGTAACCTCTGTGATCCTTCCTGTTCTTGGCGGTCGAAGCTCCTGTTTGGATTTGTCAAACCTCGTGATCAGTTGAGGGTCTGTGTGACTTGTACTCATGTAGAAAACAACAGACGAGGTCTCCTGCATCCTGAGACAAAATGCTGCCACATGACCTTTAAAGCAGGTAAAATATACACCTGCAGTCAGCTAAGAGATATTTCACTGATACGTATTTATTTTGCTTCCTATTTAACATACTAAAACAAGAGAAATAGGAGGGGGAGGCTGATGACAAAACAAACACCTTGAACACCCATGTTAGCGTCTCACAACTGCCCACCTCGCACTCCTTCACTCACAAAATAATACAACACATCTCGGCATGCGAGCGTGTGCGTCTGTCTTTGCAGGGGACCTTGGACAGAGTCAGAGACGCAGACGGTATCGACCCACAGGGAAGGGAACCGGTCCAAAGACACGGCAGCTGTCTTTTCTCTGCCAGCATGTCTCGCTGTGGATCCGACTGCACATCAGACTCTTTCTCACCGATTACAACTTCAACGCAGCACAGACCTGTCAGCATTTACTCACGAGCCACATACATAACAAAGAAACACCATATCTTCCACCCTCAAACAAATGAGGCACAGATATGAAATATATATATATATATATCACACAACCCTGCCTATTGTCAAAGCAGAGAAAACAGTACCAGAGGTAAAAGCACCACACGGTTCTGTACACAGAGATTAAAGCCGTTGCTCTGGTGCAGCATACAGAGGAAGCAGGTTACTGTACGTTTTCACTTTGTGCGTATTAAGCAGCCTAGTAGCAGATTAACTCTCGCTGCACTGAAGCAAGGACAGAAAAATACTGCAAGAGCTGCTGAGACCAGTGTGTGCAGAGTGAGGTTCAAATCCAATTGGCTCTTGGACAGCTGAAAGGGCATGTGGGCTGCAGGAAAAGGGTTAATATTTTTTTATACATGAGAATCACTACCTGTGTACATTGCATCTAATGCTATATGGATTAATCCCAAACTGTTTGCATTTCAGATGATAAAATATGAATGTGGTGCTAAGAATTCTGTTTTATGTAATTTATCTAAGGTGCAAAGTTCTTTAATGTATTTTATCGTGGTTAGACTGATTAATCGGTTTGGCAGATTAATTGGTGCCAATAAAACGTTTCACAAACGATCGGTATCAGCGGAATGATTGATGTGGATGGGAAAATAAAAGCTCATAAAATAAAAATCGCTCCCATTTTTACAATTAGTTTGATAGTTCCATATTTATCTGTCAATTATGTCAGATTACAGTTACAGATTTATATTAAATATCTATTAATTTTAGTTCGATGTCCATTGATCCAACTATAAACTTGATACAGCATGTTTAAGCAATATACTGCATTTAGGTCTGACACTGTCCCATAATGAAAGATACGTGAAAATCCCTTTATTTTTTAGGCCAAATCAAAGTGAAATTAATTGTTCTGATCGAAAAAGGCCGATCATGCGTGATACATACCAATAGAATAATCAATTTTTTGATCAGTATTCTTTCAGCTGCAGTGCCAGCACTGTAAAACGAACTTAAGCAAACCAGAACTGAGCATAAAGACATCATCCGATGCGGTCTATATAGCTGCTGTTCCTTCATTATTCTTTTAGTGTATGGATGATATGCTGTGTAACATTTAAAGTGTTAATTTTAGCTGAAGCAAATGGGAAAGTGAATGCATGCATACCGTGGCAAAAAAAACAACGTAATGCATATAATTTGTGCTGCTGTAATTTCCACGGCTTCATTCAGTGGCATTACCGTACGTAATGTACTTTAATGTACGGCTCAGGAAATTTGTATATAGTTTGCTATATAGTTGTATAACGTATTCCCTCAGCTGAGAATCTGTATAAGACGAATTCATCAGGTCAAGGATTAGTGAAAGGGCAGTGCTGTTTATAGCCAATTTAAATCTGAAACTCTGAACATGTTGGTGACCTAACCAGGTTCAAAGAGAGCCACCTTTATGACAGTGAAAATTCTGGCTTTAGACCCAACACACCTGACTAACCCATTAACCACGCTTTGTAGTACAACCCCCCCTGCTGAGGTAAACTTGTTTTTAAATTAAAGTTGCTTTCTGAAGGCTTTGTCAGCTAGTTAATAATCCAGCTGGATCAAAAATTTGAAAAAAGAAAAGATCAACTTCCACTCAGAACAGCATAGAAAACTCCTGTCAAGCTTTTCCTGTTGAGAAAGCCAAAACTCTATGTTTAGAAAGATAAGCAGCTGTTTAAAGCTGTGTATTATGCGAGGACCTTCAGTATGACACACAGCACATACAACACAAAATGTTACAGCAGGGAGGTCTAGCCATTTCTTCAAGATATACAGATGGAGCGACAGGAGGAAATAACGGACAGCCAGAGCGAGCTTGTGTTCAAAACAGAGCGAACAGAGAGGGTTTGCCATGGGAACGGTTGTTATGAGAAAGCAGTACAGATCTGCTGTTGATGGGATGAGGCTGAGGCAGGACCGGCTCTGTGGTCGGAGCCGCCCCGTCCAGCCCTCTTTTCATGTCTGTTTGCTGAGCTCGACATGAAGAACGCATGGCTGACAGGCAGCGACCACTCTAAACATGCCAGCCCGGGCCTGTGGTGAGGCTCCGCAAACCTTAAACACTCCCTGTTTGTGTACATGCATGCCTGTGTGTGTGTGTGTGTGTGTGTGTGTGTGTGTGTGTCCACAAACACAGATGAACTGGAGTTATTTCCAGTCTGACTGACCACATTCCTCAGACATATTAAGTGTGTGTATGTGCCAGGGTGAAAAGAGGTTTCTATCCTTTTTGCATACTTGTGCAGAGGGTCCAGTAAAGTCCCGTAACCCCAACTGACCTCCTCCGAGTACCGTTTACTTCTACATCACACCACACACTCACATTCATCTCATTGCAGTCTCTCTGGATGTTTCTGTGTGATAAATGTAACGCAATCAGGTTATCAACTTGGTTGAAACAAATAAACAGACTTCTTATCGAACAAAAATGTCAAAATCAAGTAATGTTGAGCCAGTTATCGTCACATTCCAGCAAACAAAAAATAAAATAAAATAAAAAGAAACACCTAAACATGGGGGGCAGTGGACATTTTCATATTGTTGTCAGTGAATTTTAAATGTATTAATGTCTCACAATGTCCAAAACCAAATCTGGTCAAACCGACATCAATACTTAGTTTTCATCACAATTTGCAAAACAAGACTAACTAACCCACCGTCTTTGGGTTAGTCCATCAGTCCCTCTGCTCTGAACATTAATATGAATCGCTGATGTGTCTGTTTTCTCTCCCTTCTCTATGTTTCTCTCACTTCCCGCTCCCCGTCTTCCCCTCCCTCTCTCAACAGTCTGCGGCTTGTTGCGTACAGTTCACACACTGTATGTCAGCTCTCACTGCAAACTGTGCTGAGAGATCTGTGAGAGGCGAGAATCACGGTGAACCATGCAGCCGGACGTCTGCATACATGGGCCCACAGACTTACTACCAGTGTGTTTTCTGACTGGATTGCTGTTCAGTTTAATGCATACATACAATATCTGTCAGCAGGATATAATGCTTTACAGCTCAAAGAGTATGCACTTGTCTCACACTAAAAACAAAAGATAGTTTTCAGCCAATTTGTGGACTTATTTAAGTCCATAAGATAAGGAAATGATCAAATGTGATTTAAGGGTTGTAGGTATTATTCAAAAGAACACATGCTGACAGGTTAGTCTGACAGTTAGACAGTTAGTCTGTCAAAATCATCAACTGCAAAAACAAGACGAGGTTGAGTCATAAAGCCTGCACACTTTAAAATCTTCATTTGGTAACTTTTTGAACCCTGAGGCAAGGTATGATGTTGTGCAAAGACTTAAGTTACACATACTAAAATAAGGTCTAGGGTCTCTTCCACATTTCCAAACATTCTGCTGTTAGTGACCCTAATTTCAATATTAAACAAAACACATTGGAGGATTTTGTATTTTGTTTGCTGAGAAGAATAGAGAATAAATGTGTAGAATCCCTGGTGTCACAGCTCCTCGTTGTGTTGTACATTATAGCATTCCTCTCCTTGGCTACACAATGGCAGGCCATGTTGTTACCCTTAGCTCTGGGAGCATTTGTGTTCATGTTGTATTTCAGCAACAGTTATTGGAGCTGACCTCACAACACTGGACAAAGTTAAAAATACACTTTTTCACATGGAGTCTCCGAATCAATTAAGGTTGAGAAGACTAGCAAGACATGGACAGGAGATACAAACTGTCTACCGCACCTCATTTAACTGGTGTTCAGTGC
The DNA here is from genome assembly GCA_037974645.1 of Hollardia meadi. Lineage (NCBI taxonomy): Eukaryota > Metazoa > Chordata > Actinopteri > Tetraodontiformes > Triacanthodidae > Hollardia > Hollardia meadi. The sequence continues at coordinate 7,269,649 of JBBPCS010000001.1, forward strand.
TGGATGTGTGGGAGGATGCTTAGGTTTCACCAGCATCAGGTCTGGACTAGTCTTGGGTGCATTCACGTCCTGCATTTCTGGAGCAGTTTATAGGCATTCTGAAACATCCAAACCTTTTGTTGGTTTGGTTTGCTTGGGCACAATGCCGTTCAAACCTGGCAACACTGACACTGCAGGTGTCTGTCCACTTGGGAATGTGTTGCAATACAGTATGTTTTGTTAGACCTGTCAAGTCTGAACAACTTGATTAACCAGATAAATAGAGATCAAATTTGGCCTCCAATGATATGAAATGCCTCCTCAAAATATCAAATGTACTGCCAAAGAGCACAGACAAGTCCGGAGTGTTTTGTTAGGGTTACAGGAACTGGAGTTGGATGTTTTGACAACGTGCTTCCCAAATATGTAACCTCAACAGACATGATAGTTTACCAAAACTCTGTCCAATAAACAAACGACGACTGGGTCCATGCTACATCCAAGGCCTGATTTACTAGTAATCTGGCAGTGCAGACCTCAATAAACCACAGACAAAGATGTGATTGTACAAAAGACATGCTGTTGTGACTACAGTCTAATGTTACTGCGGCTGTAGTCCTTCGTGTAATGGTGAGGCTAATTCTGATTGATGCCCTGTGAGGACTGTGGAAATGAGGGCTAAATGGACGGGCAAGACAAATTAAAGATAATAGAAGAAATGAGCAAAAGGAATAAGTGGTGGGGGGGGGGCAAGATAAAATAAAGGCAGAGAGGACACAATAAAGGAGAGAAAGCAGACAGAGCATTGCTACAGTACGTGTGCATGATTCTGCCTTTTAAATATTTAAACAGACGAGTTCTCATGGTATGTGTATGGTCTAACACTGCTTCTTTTCTGTGCTTTGGAGATGCAGCTCTGCAGTTGGATCCAGTGCAAGCATGACCTACTAACAAGTATGCGAACTATGTTAACCATAAACAGGATAATGAGTAATAAATAGTTATACTTAAATATACGTAATAATTGATTGATTTCATGTGTGTTTGTATGCTTGAAAAATGGGAAAAATTACATATTTGGATGATTTAGATATAGTAAACTTCCATTTAAAATGTATCACAAGTACACAATGGCATAACTTTGACTTTGTATATGGAGCCTCCATGCAAAATTGTGATGGAAGTCCCTATCATGACTGATGGAGGCTACGCAGCCATAGGCCACTATTGGAGCAAAGTTCCACCAATAACGATCACTTGTAAAAACATCCTATTGCCACCGATTAATCAGCCAAAGCAATCACTTTGTCGACCTCTAATTTTTAATGCAACTTGAAACTTGCAAATTCACTCTTCCAACAGAAGATTTGACCATTTCGAATAGCACTTCAAGCTGAAAACATCTAAACCTTTTAGAAAAGCATTGCTGTTGTCACTGTTACTCTTTTTTAGACAACCAATCATATATTACGATGGGGCCTGACTCGTCACCGCTCACCCTGATATTAAAAAAATGGAGGAGACGTTTGTTCTGGTTGTGTCCGTCTATCCTGAGCTTTATCAGACATCACACAGTCAGAAACACCGCGTTGAAATCTTGCTGTTCTGTTCATGTAACTTCTTTTTCCACTTGCCACACAAGCGATTCAGCCCAGCGCCCTGCCTGCACTTTTCTGTAATTCTACAGAATCAGAAAAACAGAAGTGGCTGAAGAAAAAAACAACAACTAAAAAACAGCACCTTCACCCCTTTGTTCGCTATAATTTCCTCTACAAGCTGCCATTCTTTAACACGTGTAAACCACACACATATCGAAACCAGACAAGCCACTCTGTCTCTGTGTTTATTATCCCATCACATAGCTCACCAACAGGAGGTGATACTCTGGGTTTTATGGGAGTGGCTGGATGTCAGAACTACATGTTTCTTTCCCAAACTAAATAAAGGAGGTCAACAGGTGCTGTTAAATATTTCAAGCGACCGTCTCCTCCCCTCTGTGACCCCTCGCTCCTTCGACCTCACCCAGCTTCCAGCAGCTGAGCCCCGAGTCTCTGTATGTTTATGTTTGAGTTAATATTATATACACAGACGGGGACATGCTTCGTTAGTGCTCACGGGGCAGCCTGTTGATCATTAGCCAGGCTGTGCTCTGTTTTCATGTGTATTATGACACTGTATACTATAGGAAGGAGAATGAGAAAGAGCAGAAAGATAAGAGCAATGCCAGGAAAACACCAGAAACAGAAACAAAAAGAAAGACGGGAGAACTGCAACCGAGTGGAGCGTGTGCTCTGCTCTGACCTACTGCAGTGCTCACAACAATGGCTAACAGGCCAACAATAAGTGTTCAGTGGCTCACTCTGATCTAGAAAAAGGAGTTTGGCCTGCTGACTGGTAACAGTCTGGCAACAGAAACTACTAGGCCAAAGGTCATCGCGAGGGAAAACAAAAAATCTGGTTCAGTTTGCCAATAGATATATCCCTTAAGGCTATGAATACACTGTAGATCAAATTCAGTTTTAATGTTGCATGTCACATGCAACCTGTATATTAGGTTTTTCTAATTCATGTCAGCTTCCAGTTTTTCCTCTGAACCACTTAACTCCATTCACTTGAAAACGCAAATCCAAATTTCTCAGCGTTGCCTTCACAATGAGCAAATTGTGTTATTAATCTGAGACAGCTGCATACAGAAGCTTTACTGAAGCCCAGATGACAACCGAGACAAATGGACTACTCAGCTGGTTGTCCCAGGAGATGCCTCAGTTCAAAACTCAAAAGGCAAAATGTCAAACAAGTCATATCCTAGAAATAAATTAGATAAGAGGTAATAAAGGGGAATGTGTACACTAAACATAACCGTAAATCATTTTAATCTTAAGTCTGAGTTTTTAGTGTGATTTTGCAAGGCGGTATTAACAAATACTGGAGCCCTTAGGGTGTCGCTGAACTCAACTGCACTGTGAGTATATATCTAATGTAGTAGTTGAGGAGCAGAACTAAGAGAGAGGAGGTTCCAGCAGGGACTGGTGATGTGTCAAGGGTCATGAATGTGAACCAGGAAAGCAGGAAAGGGATGGACAAGGCTAAGGAAGGTGACAGCACAGGAATAGTAGGAGTAGGCAGCAGAGAGGTCAGCTGACATGAGCCTGGCTGTTAATGCTACAGCCAACCTGAAAAAACAGGCCAGGGAGACGCAATGTCACTGACAACACTCCCTTTATGAAACAGACATGGGTCCCATGTGCTGCTTGTGTTTCCTGAGCCACAGGCCTATCCCGTGTGTGTGTGTGTGTGTGTGTGTGTGTGTGTGTGTGTGTGTGTGTGTGTGTGTGTGTGTGTACTCAGTGACTCCTAGAATCACTGTGAAACCCAATCTGAAACTCCACTGCTCATAAACACATCTGGCCCTCGCAGCCATCCCACATGAATTCCCATTCCTTGAGTCCCTTGAGCCAAAGTTCCTCTGTATGTGTGTGTGTTTGCCCATACGCCTTTGTGTGTATGGTTCTGGGAAGTTGTGCTCCTGGAAACATGCAGGGCGACATGCTGGAACATGCAAAGCACAGGCCAAGCCTCTTCAGATGTGGCTAAATGCTCGGCATGACTGTATGGCGCACGCGCACACACACACACACACACACACACACACACACACACACACACACACACACACACACACACACACACA
>JBBPCS010000001.1:7273418-7283489 GCA_037974645.1 Hollardia meadi
ACACACACACACACACACACACACACACACACACACACACACACACACACACACACACACACACACACACAGATATTGAAACCCATGAACATTAACAGTTCTAGACATGATTAACTTTGAAATGTGAGACACATTGCTGCGTGTACATCAAGCAGATTGTAGTGCGCACACACATATATTCACAGAAACGATGGGAGAAAATCAGCTGGATTTCAGCTCATTCTGCCTTTAATAAACTTCCATAACTGCAACTGGCCAGAAAACACCTTGTTTCTTTTGAGACACAAAGTAGATCCTTTTTTATTATGTCTTCTACCAAAATACCTGGCACTGCCTTAATACGAGTCCATTTCGCCTTACGTTCTCACAAAAAAACTTTTTTACAGTTGTTTTTATTGATTCCTCACTGCTATTCATGAAACAATCTAAGTATCCTTTGCATACTTCAGTTAGTCCTCTTCCATCTCTTGCAGTATGATGATAGAGGTTAAGGCAGAGAGAAGCAGCAGTCAGTCATTCGTGTTGTCACATTGTGATTTACGAAGGTAATTATACCTCTGCTCTCCTGCATGGGCACACCACACACTTCAAATCTCAGTGAGATGAGATCTTACACGGATGAGAAAAGTTAAGTTCTAAAAATCCCTTTTTTAAAGCCACACCCGGACGCCAAAACCAAATGTTTGTAGTTACCAGAAACACCCCTTCAAACACACACGCGCGCGCGCACACACACACGCACACACACGCACACACACCCTCCTCCTTTCTCCTATTTGGAGTTTATATTGCCAGGAAACAGCCTTTAAGCAACCTCACGCCGACTTTTATCACCCAATGCTGTTCTGCTACGTCACTGTGCCCTCTCAGTTGGCGCTAAATGTTGCCCTCCATAAAATCCTAGTTTAATTCGCCTTGTGCGTGATGCTAGTGGCGAACATGAGTTATAGCACAATAAAAAAGCTGATCATTCAAACCATGGAGCCATTTGCCCATGACTCTGCTGGTGCAGTATGTCGACCGGCAGTAGGTGAAAACAGTTCAAGATTACAAATGCTTATATTTAACTAATACACTCATTTAATTAATAAGCAAAGGAGAAGGCCAGATCCACAGAACCTGGACAATATTCTCTAGCGTGTAATAGGACTTTGCAAGAAAGGAAAGGAGCTAATACAAGAACAAGAAGCGTTTTTGTTTTAATATCTATCTTAAAGTGTATCAGAGTGAGAACAGGAGGCAGATGTGCTGTAAGAGTGCAGTTATGATTTATGAAGAAAAGGAGAATGTGAAATATTTCTTGAGGTGATCATCTTTATTAGCCTCACCTCCAAAAGGCAAAACACTGTTCGACACCACAGTCCTGACTTCAGTGCAGGGCTGTTGCACGAGGACCTCACAACATTCATTTTAATACTCTGGCAGAAATTACACACATGTGAAGCAGGCTTTGTGTAGTTAGTTCATTTCCAAGCTTAGTCACATGATGGGGTCACATGTTCCCTGACAGCAGCGGAATGCTCCAGCTGGGCAACTTCCTCCTCTGTGGTCACATGAGGATTCATTCATTCAATTTATTGTGGCTATATATGTGCCCTACATGAGGAGATGTTCATCATGGAAACACTGCTTGGTGTGAACATACAGTCAAGTATCAGTGTCTTCCCTTCCAAATTCATAGAGACATATAGTGAGCAACTCAAACACACAGCTGTTACTGTCCAGACCAGACAAGAAACTTATCTAGTTCCAAGAAAATCTCTTGCACACAAGAAACCATTTAGACAGTTTTGCCTACAGATGACCAACAATTTTATGTCTATTATTATTCTGCATTGAGGTGACAAGGTCCATGTGGAACAGCATTTATGATAGCAGATATTCCAACTGTGTAAGTATCAGAAATAGACTTTACATATGCAACTGACTTAAAAACGCCTTAAAATTAGCCTGGGATATCCCTAGAATGTATATAAAATATAAAAAAGGCAAGGGTATAAGAATATGTGCGTTACATTTACAAGAGGGGTTAGCAATTGAACAGTCAGAAGCAACATAAATACGACATGCATTCCCAGTGTGAGACAACATGCCGATACATTGTTCCGGGGGAGGAAACTGCTTTGAGAATGATGCGAAAAGAAGAAAACATAAATGGCTAATTGAATTTTAGAGCTGTTTGCATCCGTAAACAGAAAGAGACAGAGCTAGCGAGGGAGGGAGGAAGGCAAGAGCAGTGAGGGTGTATAAACTAAACAGAAAGACAGGGTGCTATGTTTTTAGTTATACCACCCCCACCCCCCCACCCCACCCCTCTGCTGTGAAAGGGTCCATTTTGGGCCGGTAGGAGCATGGCATCCTGTAGGAATGTTTTGCGGCAGCAGTGTTTGTAGAGGCAGGGTGTGTGTAGAGAAGACAGGGAGTAGACTGGGAGGGGCTGGATTGAGCTTAGGGCCTGGGTGTCCATCATGGAACATGGATGTAAGCCTTGATGTCTTCATTTAAAAACACAAAGTCAAATGGACAATCCGTTCAAGATCCATCATGTGGCTGCAAGAGTCTCGCTGAAACAAACTTTACGTTCAAACATGCACAAAAATAAGAGTTAAATTGCTGCCTGTGCAGAGATTGCAGCTATTTTACATCATGTGCCAAAGTACAGGCACTCCCCTGGGTCTGGGATTGCTAGTAAAAATAATAATAATAATAATGACAGGAGATTTAGCTAAATCCTCCACCATTCACAGCACTATACAAGACTGTGCAGATGAGTAGGCTCACTCACCTCACTATATTATATTTGTTACAGGGTATAAACCTCTGACATACAATGCACACACACACACGATGATGATGCATTAGCAAAGCACATATAAACAAACTCAAACTCGACATGCTTACAACTTAAATGCTACAAATCCTCCCCAGACAGGCTTTGTTTAGAGATACAAATGTATTTCTTGAACAACAGCTCTTTTCTATCCAAAATGGTTTCTCTCCCATGATGCCAAATTTGGATGGGAAAGTGATTTGGCATATCACATTCAGCCTCGTACATTGTTTCGGGGGCTCAAAGACAATAGCATACACCAGCTCACTGAACAGTATCCACAAACTAACTGACCTACATGACGTCTAAACCTGCCACGCTGCCAAGAACTGCATGTCTACGGGCTATCTGTTGAGGCCATCCAGGCTGGAGAAAGGCTCCTAGCCAAAACAGTAATCTCAAGGATGAGTTTAGCCTGTGTTGCAACACAAAACATTGACACAACAGCATGTGCAACAGAAATGTAACTTAATGGTGTTCATGTTTACTCTAAAGAGATAGAGAGACAGAGAGTTAAGAGTGAGAGCGAGAGCAAAGTGGACTAACACTGCGGCCTGATAAGCTGCAGGAAGGTTGGACACGCTGCCCTACTGTAGTACTGTTGTGACTCACGCACAAACACAAACACCCACTCTGCACATGAACCAAATACAAATACATGCATTTACAGTACGCGAGCACAAGCAGAGACGTACGCACAGGCTGACATATGCAACAAAGGGAACGTGAACTTGTGATTATGCAAGAGCATGACTGCAACAATAACGCCACAAACACATGTAGGCGCTCTGCAATTGGACTTTCATTATCCAGTGTCTGCAGCAATCAAGCTGAGCCCTGTTTGGCAGACAGAACTGGAAGGCTCCTGGCAGATTGTTTACTCTCTAAATTAAAAGTGAGATGTTTCATGAGCTAAATAAAGGTTAGGTTCTCTTATTTACTGTTCAGATGATAAAGGTGGTCTGGTTTTCTTTCTTACAACAAAAGCTGTGATAAATATGATTCAGCTCGGTGTAAAGTGTCTCTATGCTGACTGGTTGCACTACTCTTGGGGCTATAAATACACACACACACACGATGCGATAAAAAACCAATCCTCTGTTATTCCAATCTCTCTCCCTTACTTTTAGATATGCAACACTAAAATGTTTAGCAGTTTGATGACGTCAGACTTCCAGAGGGCAGTTGTTGCAGGATGCTACCGTGCATGCAGTTGCAAAGTAAGGCTTGTGTGCTGCCAAAGCGGGCTGCTGCTAAAGTCCCAAATACTGCTAGTGTTTCATAATGTTCAACCCCTGTATGTGCAGAGTTTCCTACAGCCCTAATGCCTTCCAGTTTACTCTACTCTGATTTGTCTGCCCCTGAAAGTCCCCAATGTCTGACTTGTTGGGGGGCAGCAGGAGCCCAGTCAGAAAACACAGCCAAATTAACTGCATGAGGGTCTATCCATGAGAGGCAGCTGTCCTCTTCCTGGAAATAGACTTTTTTCTACCTTACTGAATGGGCCCTTACTGTCGTTATGCGCCTCAAATGACACAATCTAAAATGAAGAATTTCATATATCTAGATCTTCCTCGCTCTCTCTTTATTCTATACATACACTCTCCCTCTCTCCCTCTCTGTGTGTGGCTGCTGCAGCTGCATGCCTGCCTCTGTGTTTATTTCTGGAAGCTCACAACATGGCCGACATGTGCTTTGTTATTGTTAGTACATCATCATCCCTCTTGGCCTATAAGGGCTTGTGAATCGCCCCCCCTCCTCCACATCCCACCCAAAACAACAAATCACCCTTAAAATTATACTTGCATGGAATCAGGATTGTTATAATTACATAACAGAACAATCAATAGTTTGTTTGTTTTTAAAAGTGCATTACGATCATCAACCTCCTCCTCGCACTCACCATTTGATGATGATGGCCATATGGAATATTTGTTTCTTGGAAAAAGGCACTGAGGGCAGTCTACAATGAAAACACACAGAAAATGGCATTTTGTGATATTGTTTTATGCTTCAGAGAAACTTAAAATAGCTGGGGGGTAAAAAAAAAAATTCTAATCGTTTAACAGCGCTTAATTAGTTCTGTGTTAAAAGGAGCTTTTGGCAAAGAAAAATGTGCATGCCAGATCCATATTCGGTTCACCGCAGACTAAACAATTGAAACCACTCTTTAGTAGGCTAATCAATACAACACGGCGGTCACCTATATTGCGTAATAGCACACGCTGGACTCGCCTGTACACTGCTGTCATGTGTCGGATTATAGTATTTATTCTAGAGTAAAGTCTAATTGGATATGCTAGCGCGTCGCCCTACTGTGTTACGGTGTATATTCCGCACAGATTTATTCGGGCTAAAGCGCTGATACATATTAAATACTACACAAGTTGTGGTTTGAAAGACTGTTGGCCATCTAAAAACAGACAGATAGCTAACACTAACGCTTTGTTTTGTGTTGAATTTCAAGAGGCTAAAAAACAAAGTGGTGAGTGGCAGACAGGCGAGCTCCAGTCATAAATAACGGTCGTTCAGACATAAACATTAGCCCTGTGGCTAACATTAGCCTCTGAAACCGTATCGTTCTCTGTGTTTCTTTTACCTCGAACTGCCAATGTGCCGCTTGCAAAAGCTGCTTCGCCTGGTCTGCCGCACAACCCGCCGTCAGGACGAACTGGTTAATCATGACTTGATGTTTGAGTTCATCCATTTTCGACGAAGCCCGTGTCCTACTCGCGGCGACTGGCTCTGAAACAGACTTTCGACCGTTTTCCTCTCTTTCTTCGCTCTAGTTGTATTCCGTTTCTCCGCCTCAGACGTCCACCATTACAGCCGGTCGAGCAAACACAAATATTTACTGTAGGAGCAGTAGTGGAAGGAGCGTTGCGTGATTGACAGAGGGACGCGGCCAATCAAATGAGAGCATCGCCGGTGGGATTTGTATGCTGCAAGCGGAGGGTCTCTGAACGGCGTGACTTTAACCGTCTTTTAAGGTTTATTTCGATACTTGAATTTAAGTTAGACGAGAACAGTTTGTCACAGTGGGTGCGTTTGAAATTATGGCCGATGTATGGCATTGAAATCACTGAGGAGGAGGCAAATCCCCACTCGAGTAATCTCAGAAAAGGGTTTGTTTTTGACTACAACTCCCGTCAGCAAGCGCTTTGTTTGTAAAGCTCCAGAAGGCCGACTTTTGTGAATGACGGCCGCTCTCGTCCAATTCCCACGCGCGCTGTATCACTATGTTGCCAAATATGGTAAACAAATCCACCATCGCCAATTACATCGCTCGGAGTCAAATTAGGGACAGCCGACAGTCATGGGTGCATACACAGAAGCGTCGTGTTCGCCTTGTATTTTTTAACAAACCGCATCTTCTCTGCGTGTATCCCAACACTGCCGCAGCTTATCTGCACACTGCGGCGGTACTACATCACCATTTCTCCTTTGTTGTAATAACAGAACGAGCGTGGGTTTTTTATATGGGTTGCAAATTTAGGCTTGCTCAAGGACACTACAGCAAAGTAGGCTAAGATGTGAGGTGACACAGGGCTCGAAACATGGTTATAATCCATCCAGATGGCCATAAGCACGCATATTAACGACTCAATTATCCTGCTGTAACTATACATTTCTGAAATTAATGGGCATATCATAATGAATAATTAAACAAAATAGGGTCGTTTATTATGTTGAATTGCAGGCTGTGTGATAAAAAAGAAAAGAAAAGAAAAAGAGAATGCAGTGGTGGTCACGTTAAACAAAGGTGGTACCTGTAAGACAATGAATGAACAATAGAATAGAACACATGCACTGAAATTATACATTCTTGAAATTCATTCAAGCCAAACTATAAATCCCCTGCGTGTACTGACGTGGATGGATTAGGGCCAGGAAGCTACTAAAGCAGCAGTTTTACTGCAGCCCTGTGATATCAACACACTAACGCTCAGGATTGTGGGTAACTGTAAACTGTAAACATTCTTTTATCAATGGCATGTTTGTAGCAGCTACAGCTGTGTGAGACAGGGTGGAGGAAAGCTGGAAAACACTGACATCTGCTGGTGAAAAGGGATGAACGCACCTGAAAAATAGCATTTACTGTGGTGTTAAGTTGAAGTCATTGACATCTATGGCAATAAAATCATGTTGTTTTTTTTAATTGTACAAAAGCTTAGAGCAACCAGGAACACATTGGTTGATCGTTAAAACCAAATCAAAATGAAAAAAAAAATCTCAAACTGGATTTTTATTATCTATTAACAAAATCAAACCACAGGGAGTTTGTTCAAAGCTATAAAAATAAAACAAATGTCCAACCAAAATAGCAAATGCATAGGCAATTTACAGGAACAGTTTTGACAATTTGGCGAATATGCTTAGATCGCTTTGTTGCTGAGAGTTAGATGAGAGGATTGATGAATCTATCGCCAGCAGATAGCAAGCCTAGCTTAGCACAAAAATTAATAACAGGGGGAAACAGCTTGCTTGGCTCTGTCCGAAAGTAACGAAAACCCACCTGCATCTTGTGAATTAAACAAATGAGATGTGATTTTGATCATGTGCGAGCTTAACACTCTGGGCAGAGTCAAGGTTAGCTCTCCCCTTTTCCACTCTTTATGCTAAGCTACCCTAGCTAGACTGCATATTTACCCCAAACATGAGAGGAGTAGGCCTGTCAATCTTCTTGTCTAAATCTCAGCAAATAAGCAAATTTGTTGTGATTACACTGATTTGTTGTCTAAATGAAGTTTTAGAGTTTTAAAGTAGGCCTAAATGTTAAATCAAATGTGGCAAAATAACATTTTAAACTTACAAGGGGAGTAGACTATCATCAAGTTAGTTCAGTGACCAATATCTACTATGTCTAATTATTTTGTGGTCCTCTGCTTTTTCCCAAAAAGGTTAGAGCTTTACAGTTTTGTAGCCAAAGGAATTAAATTAAGGGACTTTGTCACATGTTAGGGTGTTTCTGAGTTAAAACACCTCTAAAGATTAACAGTGCTACACAAGAAATACATACTGGTGCAACAGTCCTCCCCAGCAACCTCTTTCAACCCATTAGATTCATTGTAGCCATACTGCATATGCTTAGTTCCTGCTGCGGGACAGCCTGGCAACAAATAAGAACAGCTGTCCAAACATTTGCCTGTCTCACCAGCAAGCCCTTTGTCAAGAACCTGAACAAACCTGCAGACATTTTAAAAAACCAAGCCTCCTTGACAGGCTGTAACAGCTGGCCTGACGTATCCACGTTCTTCAGGTGCTGCAGCATCGATTTTGCCACTCATCCATCCTCGGTGCCCTGCACTGAATACCAGCCCTTGTCAGCCATCCGTGGTACTCCAAATCTTTAACCTCAGCAGATGTGTTGACAAAATCTGTTTGGGGAGGAAGAGAGATGGCGGGCGCTGTAGTAACAGGAGCCATCATTAATGCATGTGGGCCACTTCTGTAAAGGCTTTCTCCCTCCATGCCAATTGTTAAGTGGCCGTGATTGTTTCAGCATGTAATGTCAGACCAGATCTCTGCTTTCTTTAAGGAATGGCAGCTTACTCCACACATATACACAGCAGGGACCATTGAAGACCACATGACCAGGTGATTACATAAGGTCATAAATCCACATATTTTCAATCAGATGCCTGGTGAAGTGGTCACACTGTAATTGGAGGAGGGTAAAAACAGCATGAGGCTGTAACAGGTGACTTAGTTGCAGTTCTTCTTCAGTCAGAAAATAGTGCAAAAATTTTAGGAATATGGTGGGAGAAGGTGGATTTGACATTTGAAGCAGCCAGGAAACTTTGTACCCAAGGAATTGAGAGGAGGGGCATTTGCCAACCCTGTCTTTCCTCCTTCATACACTGCATTCAGTGTTTCCATACCCCTGTGCCATCAGTGTTTGGCATGCAATGCAGTGTTGATCCGCCAAGTGGCAGTGTTTCCTCATAATTCACGTCCCCCCTCTCATTCACTTCCACATGCACAGAATTAATATTGGCTATTGGCCTACCATCTGTTTAAGTGAACCCCCCCCCCCCAACACACACACAGGGACTGATTAAATGTTGGTGGATGTCAAACATAGATGCATTCTGATTGTAAATGACTTTTGCTCTTCCTTCCTTCCTTCAAAAGTCTCAAATTTGATTATGTTGCTCTTCCAGCATGCTGATAGCATCACATGTATATTTGACATGCTTGAAAAAATATCAACTAAAGATTACTGGGAAAAACAACATTAGATGATCAGTGGGACATTTGTCTGGACAGCTTAAAGTCGCCTTCCATTAAAAGCTGTGTTTTTCTTCTTGTTGCTGCAGATGAAGGCTTGAGATTCAGTGTGCAGCAGAACGAATGTGCAGAGTTTGCTGTGGGGGCTGTCTTCACAGTTATTGCTGAAAGTGGAAAGTTTCTGCTCCGTAAAAATCCTGTTTTAAAGAGGTGGGCCTACGAGCATGATTCGTGACATCACAAATGGCGTGGAAGCCAATCCGAACATTCAAGCGTACACAAGTGTGATGTGGAAAATTTAAGCCTCCAGTGCGTTAACACTGAGAATGGAGTTTTCTGTAAAGTAGGAGAACATCGTTAAACTTTTGCACAATCATAGATTCAGGATGTCTTTAATGGGGGAGAAAGAGTAGATGTATTTTTAAGGATTTTAACAAAACAACAGAAACACAGTATTAATCAAAGTGCAGTGTTTCATGTACATTTTACAGGTCTGGTGTGTAGGATTTACTTAGTGGGACACACCTATTGATCTCCCTTCCCTTCTGTTCATACCTGCATTTTTTAACCCTTTTGTTTAACTTGCTGTTTTAAATTTTGCACAATATCACTCATCTGACATATTTTTACATTTCCATGGGGTTGTAAATGGCCACTTAAGTTATAAAATACTACATCCACAAATTGTATCAGGAGCCTCTTAACTTTCTAAAACTTCTAGCCTACTTCTGCTGCTTTTATAGGTGTCTTATGTCTCAGCTAAAATGCGTATATGTTTACCTTTAAGTATACATTTACAAGTATTTGATTTTTAACAATGCACATTTGGGAAAAAAAACAATGTTTAGGTTGAAATTCACTGAAATGTAAATTTTCCACATTGTAAAAGCGTTGTAGATACGGGCTTATCAGTTGCAGGTGCACACGTGCTCTACAAGCGGGACCTGTGGCGCGTCGTTTTCACCGCCCGCGGGGACGGGGGGGGGGGGGGGGCCGTGTCCCCCGCCCCA
>JBBPCS010000001.1:7293639-7309354 GCA_037974645.1 Hollardia meadi
ACACACACACACACACACACACACACACACACACCCACACACACACACACACACACACACACACACACACACACAGTTCTTCCATTCTTCTCCCTATGTCTGCGCTCTGCTGAGGGCTCTTATTTGATTAGCTGCGATTTGCTTTGTGAAGCAGTGGAGCATTTGGCTCACCGGGGGAGCTGTGCACAGCACATATGCTCTTTTCATGCAGGGGTTCTCAGACAAAACACACATGTGGACACACACAGGATGCATGCACATATACATTTAGAATCTGTGCATCTGTGCAGTAAAGTGATGAACGCATGTCATAACAGAAACATGTAATTATGCACGGCTGTCGTAAGATTGAGGTTAGCAAATATCTTGTTATTTTATATAATTTAAAAAAACAATGTCTGTTTACTGGCATGACCTCATCCTGGCTTTCTCAGGAAATCACCTCTGATTACATAAGGATGACTGCAGAGCGACACCCTATCTACCTTGCCTTGGTTGCACTAACCACCAAGCCTTCAATAATGGATGTGAGGTCAATGTATTGGTGAGGGTGCGTGTCTTTGAGGTGTGTGGAAAAGGCACGACACAAACGGAGGCTATCATTGTGTCAATGTCGGGCTCCCTGTGTGCCGATGTGTTCATACATCGGGGAAGATGCACAATGGCGACACGTTGAAAGAAATGAATCATATTTTGGTAACGTGTTGCGCCACCATGGGCTGCTGGAAAAGTTTTGATGGTGGTGGAGAGCACTAACACACCACTCCACAAACTCAGGTGTTTAATTGCGTTGAGATTTGCGAGTACACCAGCATATGTTTCACACAAAATCCCTTGTGCACTTCATGGAAGCATCTTATGTGGCTCTACTCCCTGTTTCCTTTATTGTCATTAATCTCCATGGAAGGGGAGAAACAGAGTAAGGACACTGCAGGACTCCAGAGCCAAAACTGCAGTCAAAGGGGTTTATTCGTAAAAAGGGTCTTTGTTTTAAACATAATGTAGTTTTACAATCATTTCTCATTGAATAATCACACTTGATTCAATAAAAACACTCAAAATAATCACCCAGCTCCTTTTATTACGCATACTACTGAATATGACAAAAAACGTTACATGAATCTTGTGTGGCTCCAGAGGGAGCTGCATGAAATCTGAGTAAAAGAGTCACTTGAATCAGCATCAGTTGGGACGGAAGACCAAAGATTTGAAAATGAAATAAAAGCGTTTGTGTGCGGAGTGAAGTGACCTCAGTAGCCCACTCCTCATCTCTGCTACTTAGCTGCCGCTAGTAGCATAACACGCCAATATCTCAGATCGAACTGTCAGCCATTGAGTTGCATTGTGTGTAAGGTAAGTGACAAGCAAGAAGAATATGGAGTGCTATGCTACATTTGTATAGTACTCTTTTAAATGCCTGTTTGGTTTAAAACATTCAAGCTCATCGCTTTAGCCAGAAAGGACGAGCAGTCTATTGGATTTAGCTTTTCGCGGTGAGGTTGGTGATTGCAACCAACTGAACACCCCTCCCATCCCCCCCTTCCTTTCGACGCGTGTACATCTGACGGCGTCAAATACTGCTGTTTTGGCACATTACTCCACGTCTCATCTGGATGTAAAATGTGTACCCTTTAGCATCTGTGTGTGACGTACAAAGCCTTCCTGCCACAAACACACCACTTTTGTTAAGTCTAGGCACAAAAAACTATGTGGGTAGGTTTAGACATTGGTGACATTTGGTTTCCCACGGAACATGAACTCTGATCTTCTGGATGAAAGTTGTGTGTGTCAATGATTCTTAGTGTCGGGTAATTATGCACTAATGAAAGTTTTCATAAAAAAGGTTTTAGGAAAGGATAAGAAATGCGATAAATTGTGTGCTGAATTTGAAAACTGTATTTTCTGTGAGATGATGACGGATGAATGAATTCCATTGGAGTTTGAATGTAAATCCATGTAAGTCCAGCAGCAAAGCCAAGAACACTTCAACATCCAACTGACCAACAATTTGTTAGTTTGGATGTGTGTATGGGTGGGAAACAAACAACAATTTGGCCCAGAGCTAGGGATGGGTTCCGATAGCTGGTTCCATTTTGGATCCTGCTCCATGTTGGTAATCATTTATGGAAAAAATGGCAAATTCATATTACTTCACATGTGTTGTTTTTACCTAAGCTTATACAGATTCTGTAGCTCCAGTACAGCCCACAAGTGAGGAGCAAACTCCCGCGCTGCAGGAGGAAAAATGAGTCATGACAGTTACTAGACTCTTACTAGTTAGAGAGTTAATGAATGCCACAGAGCAGTGACTAAATATGTGTTGAAGGCCCAACACCCTTTCAGCACAGTAGGATCTCTGTGGTTTCATGTATGATACTGAGGGAAATAATTTAAAAGATGTCTTCACTCAAAACTACCTGCAGAAATTCCATACAGGATTTAAAAGGATTTGAATTTAATTTGGACTGGATTCAGATTCAATAAAATGCTATTGAACCCCATCTCTTTTGCTGATCAGCATCCACATAAATCCTCTGTTGGCTAAATCTGGTTGGCACATCTTCAAATTTACAATGTAAAAATGTGTAATTCTTATGCAAGTTAACCATTTTACCTCAAATTATGTTTTTTAAACCTTAACTTTAAGTAAAAACTAAATATAAGAGACGAGAGATGGCTTTTCTTGCCTTTTTTTTCTCTGCTAATTCCCATCTTTCAATCATGTCTCCTGCAAAGACAAGCAGAAATTTCCCTTTGCTTGTCTTGTTCTCTGCTCTTGTTCTCCTGTATCTCTCCTGCACCCCTCCCCCCTCCAACATCCACCACAAGGGATTAATTAAAACTGATTGGATCCTCGGAGACCACACCTGCCTCTGACAGGTAAGGTTTCGGGCTCATGTGAGCTGTGTGTATTTGTGTATGTGTGTGATGCTGTGCGGATATGTGCTTAGCACATCAGTCTGTTAGCACATAATGTGCTCTGCTGCTCTGAGCAGTCCCATTAGAGCACGATGAGAGCTATGTGTCTGTTATACATATGCACTTGTGTGTGGCATTCAGTCGTTAACTGTGCATTTGCATGTGATTTGTAATACATATGCATTTCATTTGTGTGTGTGTGTCCCCTCTTTTCAGAGCCTCTTAAGGACCTCACGCTTGATGTGCTGATTAGACTGTGCACGCTGGAACCAATCGCTGCTTTGCTTTAACTTCACGCCCGTCTGCGCATCTGTCATGTTGAGAGCCACCAGAGGAGGATACGTATACACAGTTACTTCACATCATCATCTTTACCATCACTGATATCACACACATTGCAGTAAGTATCACCAGTTAATCATTTCAGTGCACACGATGATGTTGATAGAGCAAAAGCTTGCACGCAACCATGTAAACAGTTGAATACATGAATGAAACAGTGATTAAAAAAAAAAAACACATTATTACACACAATAAAAATGTGATTGCGTGTGTGTGTGTGTGTGTGTGTGTGTGTGTGTGTGTGTGTGTGTGTGTGTGTTGCTGGCAAGTGAGGTGTTTGTGTGTAGAGGCAAGAACTACTGTTGTATAACAGCAGTTGGCAGGGGAGTGCAGCGTGCATGCACACACACACACGCACGCACGCACGCACACACACACACACACAGAAAGAGAGAGAGAGAGAGAGCTCCTGCTGCTAGGTTGGCAAGTAGAACAGTCAAATTAGCCACTGGAGAACAAACCGATTCAATAACTCTGCTGGGAAAAGGTGAAAGGAAAAAGATGGAGATGGAGATAGAAGGAGAGGTGAAGAAAGAACTTCGCGGACATGACAGATTGGAGGAAGACGAGAGGCAGCACTGTGGGGCGAAGACACGACTGAGAGTTGTAAATGAGTCCGAGAAAATAAGCACGGGAAATGAGAGAGGTAGAAGAGATAGTTGAGTGAAGGGAAGATGCTGTAGAGACCAATGCTGGAAGCAAAATGAGCCAAGATGAGAAAGGAAATAGGGGTAGATAGATGTTCCAAGGGGAGATGTAACACAGCAAAGAGGAGACCACTTGATGATGTAAATCTAACTTACTCTCACTCTAACACAGATCATGCAAGTATATGGGAATAATCCACACTTATGGAATTAATAGTTTTTTTTTCCAGATTTAAGAGAATGTCATCAGCAGTAAAGCAGAATAACTTGAGACAAAAAACAAGGTGAGAATAAACATGTTGTCTCCTTCATGGCCAATTAGTGGCAACAAAATGTAACCTTGGTGTTACCTGAAACTGTTAGGCACCCTTGGGTCAATCATTCTCCTCAGCAGTGAATTGCATTACTCATCAAAATTTAATCCAAATTCAGAATGAGTTTACACGACAAACTGATCCAAGATCTAAAAAAAAAAGAAAAAAAAGAGCCAGGGTTTGAACTTCTCTCCCTCTTTTCATTTGTCACCCAATTATCTCACTTTTCACGTCAACAACCAAGGGCAACAGTATAAATGCGCTCCAGGAGAGACTGTCTGAGAATGTGTGAACATTTTTATTGCAATCCATCCAATAGCTGTTGAGATATTTCAGCCTGGACCAAAGTGGTGGACTGACTAACAGATGTACACTGACATCCCTAAAGCCACACAACTAAAACCATGACTAAAACCATGAAAGGGTATCGTATTTTCATCTTAAAGAGTTTTTGACATAAGGCTGTATGAGCGGTCTGATATTGCCATAAATGGTGGCAATTAGTCTTGTGGTTTAAAAAAACTTAACGGAACAGCTTTTAACTTCCTTTCAAAAGCAGGTTCTTGCTTACTCACTAATGGATCACCTTCCAAATGGATTCATTTTTCAGACGTACATGCAGATTTGGAAGTGCGCTGGGCTTTGAAGCCAATTTGACATTACGTGATGCACATGGGCCCAAAAAGACTTTTTTCCCCCTAAAGCTTTCATTATGAGAGAAGTGGCTGTAAACATTGAACGGATATTTTTTTGGAGAAGCACGACCCCTGTGAAATTACTCATTTCACGATCAGAATTTGATCCATTCAGTCCAATATCATTAAGAAAGTCTACAAGAGCAGCAAGATTAAATTGTTTTATCCCCATACTACTTACCCGAGGGCTAAACCAGAAGTTAGCCTTGGCCGAAATCTCTAGTGCACATGCTCTCTGGGCCCCATAATGCAGACGCTATTATGTATGGGTAATTTTATACGGGGGTAGTCAAACTTTTTTGGCCTCATGCGCCATTGAGCAACTTTTATAGGAATGCATGAGTCCCGCCTCCAGTGCCACAGATGTAGTTTGCTGCTGGATCACACCGGAACGATGCTCCACCACTTTTTTTTCTTCAAGTGTGGAAATAGAATATTTGCCTTTTGCATAATTTGAAATTCACATACATTTTTTTCTGCATAACTGGCCTGTCAGACCAACTTGTCTGGCAAGCTTTTGTTCTCCTTCAAGCATTGTCATTTTCTAGACTGATTGCGCACCCAGCACTTTCTGAATTGCAAGCAAAGCATACATTTGCTCTCTCTCAGCTGTGGTCTCACCAATAATGTGGATTTAAAAGCAACATGCAGACAGTCAGGGGTGAGCAGTTGTGTATGAAGAGACTGGCGAGTTCTAATTGTGCTGGACTGGCCTCCTTCACATGACACAGAAGTCATACAAAGTCCACTGTGACACCATGAAAAGACACAGTTGTTGTTTCGCAGTCTGTATCAAAGCCCTGCATGCATGGTTAGACACTTTGTAGAAAAAGGAGTAGAAATAAGAAAACATTGTCCGTTTCTTTTCTCATTTGTTGGCCTTCATGCTTGTAGGCTATTCGAAAGTGACAGAATAACAGTCTATGGACCCAAGATATCAAGGATTTTGTACAGATTCAGCTGGAAATTCAGTTAAATCCACAATAAAAGTGTGCATCCAAAAACAAAACACATGCTGCTAGTACTACTGCTGGAGGGTTTTCACTTGTCTCGACCTCCGGGCTTGCAACTTTGAAATATCCAGTCAGCTTTGGGATTTTTGTTAATAGCCGTGACTCTTGCTAAAATTTCTCTCTTTGATTTTCGTGTTTTTGAGCCCCACTCACTTCTTTCTATGAAGATTTCTTCCCCCTGGGCCTCATGGGCCCTTAGTACATCGTCAGGCCCCAACACAACCTGTAACCCCTATAGTTAAATATATGTATGCTGCTTGGGTTTTGGAAGTAATGCTTCATCAGCGTTACTACTGAAGGTAGTAAGCTAGTTAGCTGGACATGCTAATATTTGTCATCTCACTCACTTTTTAATACATTACACTTTCGCGCTTGTGTTTTTGGTTTTGGAAAGGCTAAAATAAAAGAAAGCTTTCTTGCAATTGTTGAAACTATTATTGACCACCTTGCTTGCTAGCTTAGCTGAGCTGCTATGAGCTTTTTCTTGTCTCACTGTTTGAGCTAAAGTTTATCTATTCTCACGGAAATTTGAAAAGGGACAGCCTCTTTTTGGGTATGAACATAGCTAATGTCTCCCTGTCTGTCTTTGATCCCAGAGACATTTGGTTGTGTCTTTTTGTCATTTGAATCCACACACTCACCCTGCATAGACCCATAGAGAGTAAAAGGAGGAATGAGGTGGCAGGACAGACAGACAGGAGTATTCTCTGTAATGAGCCAGGCTGAGCCTGAGCCAGACCTGGGCCAGACCCACAGCAGCTTGGTCCAGCTAATTATGCAAGGCTGCAGACAGCACTGGCAAGACAGAGAGGGACGGCAAAAGAAGAGAGGAGACGATGAAACGAAAGAAAGCCAGAGAGATGAAGGCGGGGAAGATATAGATGACGCAATGACACGTTTAGAGACAGCAGGTGAAAGAGGGATATGTGAGGGATGACGAAGGTAGCAGTGAGGGGAGAAGTGCACAAAGAGAGGATGAAAGGGAGCGGGGGAGGGACGCAGCAGAAGGGCTGAGGTTTGTCCTTTGGCTGATGGTCAATTAGTGGTAGGGAGAGTAACAGGCCTTGGCGATCTGTGTCTGTGGCTGCAGAGAGCTCTCAGCCTGTTTACTCATCTACTGAAGGAGACAGCTGAGACACCTCAGAAACTGAGGCAGCAAAGCATCATTAGGGAGATATTAATGAGGTCAATTTGAGATGTTTCTTGGGTTGGATGAAACAAAGGATGTTGTGCTCGATTACCCAGTGCTTAAAAAAAACCTGATGTATTTTGGTAAATATCAGAGTAACTTCATTACAGCAGCATTCTGGAGTAAAATAGCTTTGAAATATCTGCTAATTTCAGCAGTTTATTAAAGGTTTTGGTAATGTTTTGAACTTACAAACAGTAAGTAATGTAAATTACGTCACTTATGTAACATAACTAAACCGATTTTAACCCAAACCATGATGTTTTTTCCTAAACCCAACCAAGTCGTTTTGTTGCCTAAAGCTAACCAAGTAGGTTAAATGCCTAAACTTAACCAAACTGCGAGACAACAAATGGCACCCAATGAAAGTCACCTGACATCATTTCCTGCATGTCTAAAACTCGGACTGAATGCGGACAGCGTGAAATGACACGCGAGAAGCTTAAACTGCGTGAAATGACACACGAAATGGCCTTAAAAGTGACGTGCTATTCATATGCCATCCCATGAGATCACATTGCCAGGGTGTACGTGGAAATATTGTGGAGCAGCTCAATTTAAAGAAATATAAATATAAAAAATCACATGTTGAGTCAGCTGTAAAACACTACATTGAGATTGGGACATGAAAAGTAGTTGGCAAGAGAGCTAGCAATCTTAGCAAGTCTAAAAGGTTAACTAAAAGTAATGGATTAGCAGTAGATAGCTCAAAGTAATGTAGAGTTCCAATAGATTTGTATAGCCTATATAATAGACATTACTATATATGGCATTGGAAAAATTGAGAAAAGGCTAAAAGTAGTACAAAAGATTAAAGTAAATAAAGTTAACAATAAAAGGCTGCAATAGTTGATAGTAATAATGATAGTAAGCTAAAAGTAGTGGATAAATGGTTGAAATGTATAATTGTAACTCATATTGCTTTCTTCTAGTGATCAAGAAACACAACTCTATTTTACTGTTGCACACTAAATAATGTAATAGAAGTAAATGTTGAAGCTTTGGGTAAAGTGTTGGACAACTTGTTCATGTTCCAGCATTTTCTTTTTCATCTGAAGAGTCAGCGAATGAAAGAAAAGAAGACGAAGAAGAAGAAGAAGAAGAAGAGAAGCCCCATTTAACTGTTTTACTCCAGCAGTGCCAGTTTACGCGTTCCTGGCCAATCTCTATTCAGGGCTGGCTGATGTGGGCAGACGTACGCTTTGCACCATCCTCTCCCAAGCATTCCTGTGTTTGTCTGCACTTCCATTAAGGACATGTAGTCTGGCCATTGTGTGTTTGTGTGTCTGGCAGCCTGGCTGGCTGACTGGCATGGGCTGGGCAAAGGAGACGTGTGAGCAGAATGCTAACTCAGGTTGACTGTTAGGTAGTAGTGTGAAGATGTATACTGTTGTGGATGACTGTAGCATGAACGAGGACACCAAGGTCACAATACATTTATTTTTTAAAAGATTACTTCTTTATACAACCCATGTTTCCCCAATATGTCTTACTGTGGTTTGTTTGGAAGCCCCTAGTCTATGTTTAATAGATAAAAGAAGCAAACACAAATGAGGCAAGGACAAATAAAGCTTCTCAAGCTTTTCGAGAAGAGATGAGAAACCAAAGAAAAAGCAAACTAACACGAGACGTGGACGACGGAATAAAAACAGGAAGACAGTCACAAGTGAAGGGGAATGAAGGCCATCTCATCAATATGTAGGCTACCCCATAACAATAAAGACAGTACGGTCGAATAAAAATGCCTTTGCTCTTTAGTGTTCTCTAAACTGTGTGTTTTTACAGCCTTACTCTGTATCACTGAATGGGATTGTCTGCATTTACTGTAATTTTAAAATAATAAATGGCATGTAGCCCTCGTAATTTACTGCAGTGGAAGACTCTTTTACTTTAAACATCCAACATGGATATAAATCATGTACTGTATGTCAAAATGTAAAAAATTAAATCTTGCACCAAATGTTAACATCTTTGGACCTATAGTAAGAATTGTAGCAATCGCAAAAAAGTAACTCAGCATGTTAAAGATCGGTACACATGGAAGAATGCGTTCTCTTCAGTGGTAGGCTACAGTACTATGTGAGGCACATTTCATTTTCTCAATTTTCTGTCAGCAAACAAAGGAGAGACCTCTTTTGTCGAAGCTCCAATTCCTCCGCTACGCCCCTTCTGTGCTTCCCTGTGATTAGGTTCAAAGCACATCATGGGGGTGAGGGGCGTGAAATCATTTGTGGTTGTAATTATGGGCTCCCCTCTCCAGAGTAATCATGAACTATTAAAAACCACCCTCAGCTCAGCCCCCAACAATGCCAGTTAACATCTATGTTCCTGTGGGAGGTGGCGGGGAAGAGGCCAACTACCCGCAAACTGGAGAGGGCACGGAGCTGTGTGCGTATGTGTAGCATGGAAAGCAAAGTACATAAATACAGATGCTCTAACTGAGGCACAACATTTTAAAACATAACAGAAATATTACGCTGAAATGCTAACAGGTAGTAAAAGTAAAAGTGCGTTCAATGATGTCACTGCAGCTAGCTAGAAACCTACTGTGTCAGAAGTCTATTTCAGAGCTTTCCACAAGCGATGGCTGCCAGCCAAAGAGCCAACTACTCATACAGCCGGCTAATAATGCAAGACTTATGGATGTCAACCGCCATAAAACTCAATGGTAGAAGAAGAAAGCAGGGCATGTTCACGCAGAACATGGTGTTTTTGGCTGATATGTAATGACAAGTAAAGTTTTTTCAAAATCATTTTCAAAAAAACATTTTTTCAAATATTTTTCAAAATTTAAAAGAACACCAAAAGAGTGAGATTCAAATATGTCATCAATGGAGTCTTGTGATTGGTTTGCTTGCTCCACGTTGAAGCATCTTTCATCAGACACTTGTAACCCTTTATGTGCTTATTGTCTCTACAATGTAACCATGTGATGAGGTGGTAAATTGGCGGTACAGATTTCCTTGAATATCCATCCCTGCTCCCGTTTACACATGACCCCCATGCAGGAAATGTTCATTTAAGGGATAGACTGCATGTGGGACAGGGGCTTTACATACCGAGCATCCACTTCAAGCCT
Organism: Hollardia meadi; assembly: GCA_037974645.1. Lineage (NCBI taxonomy): Eukaryota > Metazoa > Chordata > Actinopteri > Tetraodontiformes > Triacanthodidae > Hollardia > Hollardia meadi. The sequence continues at coordinate 7,303,838 of JBBPCS010000001.1, forward strand.
AAAGCTACAGTGATATTACATTTTCAGATGAAAATCCAATTTTAAAGTAAAAATGCCACATCTTACCTCAACAAGAAATGGAGCTTCACGTTAATGTATCATATTGAACAGAAAGCAAAGGGGCTGCAAGAAAATTATTGGGCTGAATGTTATAGTTTATAAAACAGAAAAGCCTTCGTCTGCATTATTAATATTTTTCTTTAGCTCCTCCCCTTAACATGAAAAACATGAAAAAAAAGCAATTTAATGTATTGTGTAACTAATCTGATCTTGGTCTGTTTTTTTTTAAAACCAAAAATCTAACAAGGGATGAACGAAACAAAATATGAATCTGGGATGAGAAGGCGTAAAATACCCTCCCATGCTTTCCCAAAGATCTTTGGATCGTTTTATCCAGTCCTTTTAGCTATTAGCTTCAGTTGAACTTCATTTCTTAAAGTGTTGATCGTGTTAGGAAGTATTCCTACATAATCTAGTAATAATAATATGGACAGGAGAAGGAGAATTATGATCAGATGGAAATTTTATAACACAAAGGTGTCATCTAAACAGTTTCACATACCAATAATACTAACAGTTTAAATTGCTTACATAAATAAATACTGTGAACTATGTTCTTTATGAGGAAAGTGCCTCTCCTTCTACCCCTCCCTCCCTCCCTCTGACAGTTTCATAGGCTTTGTGCCACCCCTCGTAGCACCCTGGTTGAATGAACACAATCCCATTATCAGTGACAGTCAATTAAACATCTAAATGCCAAATTCTGAATGCTTGATACTGCGACACAGAGGGCAATTGAAGCTCGTTGGCCAGGGACTGATTGGCCCATCCGAGCCAGGGAGGGGAGAATTATGGTGATGACAATTTCTAAATGAGTGTGTTTAGTGTGGAATATCTAAGTCCTTTGATCTGTAAAAACTAGTGATAAAGAGGGAGAGAGTGACAGGCATGGCAAGATACTCAGTTTCTATTCTCCAGAATAGACCTCGGAAGGGTTGCCTCCTTTTTGACTTTTGTCATATGACAGTTTAAACATAAAGGTGCGTTATGAGCAACAGAAAGTTGACATTGATGTGAAAGTGTTTTTCTCAAATACTTTTCCTTGTCCACAATTTCAGTGTTTTCTCAAAATTACACCTGCTATCAAGGATGGAAAATGCCGGCATAGTGTGTGTATAGGAAAGGCAGGTAATCTTTTCGTGTGGTTGTGGCCATAGAGAGACGGAGTTGTTTCACACAAGGTGGTCTGACTGCCTGCAAGGACTACGCCAAGTAGAAAACAGACAAGAGGAATACAAGACTGGGAAGAAACGAGAAAGGTCGTGTTTGCTTTATGGAGAAGGAACTCCAGTGAAAATTTCTGTCACATTGTATTGACACAGCAGGGAGCGAGAGACAGAAGAAGAGGAGAAAAGGGGCTGGGCGAAAAAAGGAGAAGAGGAGTGTTTATTCTCTTTTTCTTCCCTCCTTTACTCAGTCTTTTCCCTCCGTTTTTGTCCATTCAGTGGTGTGTGTGTGTGTGTGTGTGTGTGTGTGTGTGTGTGTGTGTGTGTGTGTGTGTGTGTGTGTGTGTGTGTGTGTACTCTCTGGCACACTTGAATCTTTTACTGATTACCTCACACACGTCACGTCTTTCTGGAGGGCTTTTAACGGTTGGGGATTATCAAGCAGCCTGAGCCTTTTAACCCTTTCTCTGCCCTACCTGCTCTGATGAGGCAGCTGACAAATGCCCCCATTAAGTCTCGCTCCATAGAGGTGCATTCTGCACATTTATATATTATTTATATATAATAAATAAGGCTATCATGACATAATGCACCCACTGGCAGCTAAAGAACTGATGCTCTAAAACTTTCTCTATGAACTCTCTATAAACTTGGAAAAATGACATAAATGAAAAAGAAATTTCTTTCCTATGTGTATGTTAGCTATATGCAAGTCAATAACAAACAAAAGAAATTGTTAATAATTTATTTCATGTCTGTCAAAAAATATAGGTACATCATTTTGCCTGTTTTCTCAATGGAGGTTGATCTAAACGGGTTACAAAGTTATCTGGGTTATATAATTAATTACAATTATAATTTAAAGTGCACATGAAACAGAAGACAAAGCGCTATTTGCTTCTGCATATTTGCGTGTTTCCTGTAAAAATGGTCAGGTAGGGAGGGACTTAAATATCATTAGCTCTGAATGTGCGTTACAGCCCCTTCGTGCAGCTAGAAGTTCAACCAGCTGACTCTGCCCGACTGGCAGATCCCAGTGAAGACAGACTTTTACATGTTTAAGAGCTTGCCAAATATGACCCGAGTGGGACCGAACACTCAAGTGGAGCATCCAATGACAGACTAACGCCCGACGGAGGCCAGTTGGACAACAGGAAATACAGTACCAACGTGGTTTTCTTGCTGGGTTTGGTTCCTGGCATCCTGGGGCTGAGTCAGCAAATGGGACGGCTAACGTTAGCTGCCAAACTGAGCTTGCTGTAACTGTCTAACAGTAGCTACAACAAGTCGCGTTATCTGCCCATCATGAAATTCCACTAACCACCTCGGTAATGAATTCCATGCTGTCAAACGGGCCTCAGTTCGTCTTGAAGGTTGTGTTCGGTAACCATCTGTTCACCGGCTCCTGAGCATCAGTACACTTAGCATCAGTTAGCGGTTACTTCAGCAACGTACAGTAAATTACAGAGAGTTCAGGCAGAGCCGCCGGAGGACATCTGAGTGAAAACTAGAAAATATTTTCTCCAAACCCCAAACCAATTTTTATTACAGCTCGACTTTAATTGTTAGAAATTATGTCCAATTTCCCTTTCTGTTAATCAACCAAGTCAACATTAAAAGCAGAAGCTAGCTTTAGTTGCTATTAGTCTCTAAGCTAGAAATTTTCTATAGTAGCTATAGCTATAGCTAACAAAGACAAAATCAATGTGCAACACTTCAAAGTAAAATTTTATGCATTTCCATTAGAGTTGAAATAGAAATAGGCTTTATGAATATCAATGCTTCAAAGCTCAAAGCTTTCTGATACAATAACACAAAAATGCATCTCATAACTAATGGACAGCTAATGGCCGTGTAATTGCAACTGTAATGTATGTAATTATATCTGGTATGATGTTTGATGCCATGGTGGTTATTATGTTAAATTTCATGATGTCTTTTGTTGAGGAATGAAACTGAAATATTTGTGAGCCAACCAACTTGTTGCTTTCCATGTCAAGGGTCACTGGCAAAAAATTACTGAATTTAAGGCATTTAAAAAAAAAATCAGGGTTGTTTTTGATCATCACTCCTCAGACGAAAGTTTAAGGTACCTTGGCTTTATGGAAGCTTGTGTTTTAAAGATTGATTGAGTTGATTTCAAGTGTATACTGGAAAGAGCAGAGTGAATTTATAGTGTATATATGCCTGGAAATAAAGGTATATGTGCTAGGCCTCTGCTAATACGTATCTGTGCCATCTCTGAGGTGGTCGGGTGCTTGTCTCTCCTCTCTCCTTCCCCTCCTCATGTTTTCCTCTGTTTTATGTGTGTGTCCTGCCCATCCTCTTCCATTCAATCCCCCGTTTACCATGACAATAGCTGCCTGCCGAGACCCTCTCCCATGTCTAGCCCAGACCACGGCTGGCTACTGGCAGGGGCCCTTTCACTGCCTCAACCCACCCTGGACCATAAAGGGCCTGGCAGGACTGGATAGGCCCCCCTGTAAACAGCCAACACCACACTTGTTGTGTCTATCAGCTATACTATCAGGGAAGGAGGCAGGAGAGCTGTTGGGTTTATGCACTTTGGTTTGTCAGGGCTGAAAGAGGAGGGGCTTGGTTTTAAGTTCCCAATTGCATGTGACAGTTTCAATGGACAGGAAAACTGTTAAGGACAAATTGTTCTGTGTTTAACTTGAAAGGAAGAATAAAGGAAATGGTAGATGACCAGGTTGTTTCAAGACCAGACATAGTAATAGCAGGCTGAGTACTACTTATCAGCATGTGCTATACATTGTGGCCCTTTTTACACAAAGATTGTGCAATACAGCCGTAACGAAGACTCTCATTTACACAACCTTTGTTTTTTTTTACACTGAACAAAACAACATCGGTAAAACACCGAACCAGTGTGTGATTTTATATAGCAAGCTGGCGTTCAACAATCACAATGACGTGTAACATGGCAGTGGCATAAACAATGGAATAACATGGCAATAACAATCATTTACCATCCCTGTTATGCAGTAGATGATCTCGTCATCTGCTCATAGGGAAAGTAGCTGTGTTGTCTCCACCATTTGTAGACATTTTCGGTTACTATTCTTCTTCTTTGAGTTAAGTAAACTGCTTCTAGAGTTTAAATCTCCCAGTTGTGGGTCAGACACATAACATGTCGACAAAACATCACAGCCTCGTCCCATCCTGCTGCCTCGCCGCCTCACTCTGTTTATACAGACGTCAATTCGGCGCAGTTCCTACCTGCTGCATGCGCACAGGCGGCTTTGACCACCCATTCTGCCTTCATAACTTCAATACAGACCGGCGAGGTGCGACAGACCCGTCTTGAACAGGCTGCGTAAAAGGGGCCTCTGTAATGAAGTTGAGCTGAAATTCAAATTAATTTTGCAAAATGCAGAAGAGATCTGTAAACGGCATGTGATTGTTGTTTTGGGGTTGGTTTTTTTTTGACTACCTTGTTCAAAATTCTCAAAAAAAAGAGTGTGCAAGTAAGTAACACCTAGTAGGAAACAGAGCTAACTTCAGCAAGCTATGCTAACTAGCTTCCCAATTGGAAACTAGTTAGCTAGTTAGCCTAGTTTGCTAGCTTCCATTTTCAGAGTGGTCGGGTCCTTGCAAATATTAAATATTAAAAGGACAAACAGCCTAATCAGTACATAACCAACACTATGTGTGCTTTTGTCAAAAAAGAAGCAAAAACATTTTGTATCAGCCTCGGAAGACTATACAGGGATATGGCCAACGTTCACAGCACATTGGAACGCCCCCTAAAAGCACTGATTCCAGAAATTAAACAAATAAAAGTTTCATCTATTTTTTAAATGAAGAATATGCATAATAACTGCATGATCATTATATTTTTCTATTTCCTTACACAAGAAGTGAGGAGAATTTCAGTTCAACTTAAATACCACGCCACTTCATAATAATTGCTACACGACCAGCCACACGACCATCCCCACAGATTCTGTCTGTCAGATGATTCTGTCTTGTGCTGATGATTGCCAAATTAGGAAAAAAACGCTGCCACAAAATGTTGCACCCTCTCCTTGACAATGGCTGGAGGTCAGACGGGTTAGCAGGCGACTGTAGCCTCTTTAGCAGAAGCCACACATGATTGGCCTCGTCTGAAGAGCTGCATTCTCACCAAAATCAGCAATTTAGCTGTGGGGCCTTCACAAGGTCTCAATTTGATTGGAGGAGTGGTTGCGTTTATGAATGTGTGTGTGTGTGTGTGTGTGTGTGTGTGTGTGTGTGTGTGTGTGTGTGTGTGTGTGTGTGTGTGTGTGTG